>JANAVB010004600.1:8018263-8361433 GCA_029216955.1 Iris pallida
ACCATCAGAGTCGGAGAGATCCGCATCAGAATCAGATTGATTCTGTGCGGGGGCAACATCTTTAAGAGTTGGAGCAGGAGTAGACGAGGGACTTGGTACAGAAGGCACAGGGTACGGTACAGGCACGGTACTGGACTTCTGCTGTCTCTTTCTGTAGACTTGGAGCTTCTTTTCCATTGTCTACTGCTCTCCCTGTTTAACATATGTATCTTCTTCATCTTCTGTATCGGAGTCACTGCTTTCTCTTCCTTTCGTCCAGTTTTCCACGACCGGGCATGGGACCGATCCGACTACCACAGATGGGCTTAATTTCTTCCCCTCACATCTAACACCCGCTGTGTTAGGTGTGTCAACAAACGCCGAACCGTCATCCGAACTATAATATGGTTCTAGTTCTCTGAAGGTAACGTTCATGCTCACAAACATCTTTCGCTCAACTGGACTCAAACATACGTATCCCTTCTGAGTTGCCGTGTACCCGACAAAGACACATTTAACCGTTCTAGGATCCAGTTTGCCAACTCCTGGCCTATTATCTTGGACAAAACAGATACACCCAAATACTTTCGGTAGAACAGTGTACGTGGTAGCACCAGTAAGCATCTCCAACGGTGTCTTCCAGTCCAATACCTGAGATGGCATTCTGTTGATGAGATAAGATGCCGTTAACACCGCCTGTCCCCATAAGTGTTTCGGAACATTCATAGCCAGCATCATCGTTCGTGCGACCTCCAGCAGGTATCTGTTCTTCCGTTCGGCCACACCATTTTGTGCCGGTGTATAGGCACAAGAAGTTTGGTGTAGTATGCCATGAGTGGATAAATACTCAGCAACCGTCTTATTTGTATACTTCGTCCCATTGTCAGACCGTAAGCACTTAATCTTAGTGCCATATTGAGTTTCTATCCGGCGATGAAAGTCGCGAAACGCCTCAAAGACGTCACTTTTATTCTTCATAAGATATACCCATGTCACGCGAGTATAACAATCAATAAAAGTGACGAACCATCGAAAACCGTTAATACCGGTTGTAGGACAAGGGCCCCATACGTCCGAATGTATCATATCAAATGCAGTCGAACTTCTACTACCGGAACTCACATATGTGTTTCTGGTATGTTTACCCAACTCACAAGCATGACAAAATAACTTCTCTTTATCAGCCCTTTGGTATAAGGACGGATACATGCGACTAATAACTTTAAAAGAAGAATGACCGACACGCTGGTGGTTTAGTAGCAATTCATCTTCTACACTGCGTCGTGTATCTTCCGGTGGTATGTCGGCTACCAGAGATGCCAATGCTTTGTCCAGTCCAGTCCTGTCCAAGTACCACAGCCCCTTATGCCATGTGCCAGTCCCTAGTCGTCGTCCTGTCCCCTTCTCCTGAAAGGTCACCGTAGGAATGTCAAAGGAAACAGTACAGTTAAGATCAAGAATAATGGCACTAATAGAAAGAAGATTGACAGGAAAAGACGGAGCATGTAAGACATTAGTGAGAGTGAGAGAAGGGGTGCATGCGACAGTGCCTTTACCCAGAACAAGGCTGGAGTTACCATCAGCAGTCTGAATGCTCTCCGGCGTCGGTAGGTGAGTATAGTCCTGGAACTTATCGCGGGATCCCGTGACATGGCGAGATGCCCCAGAGTCCATAATCCAACCTGGTTGGTGGACAGCTGCTGCAAGAGCATGCGCAGGTATACCTGTGCCGGTTTGGGCAAAGCAAGTGATGTGGTCCTCCGAGGTAGATGACGTCCCATGACTGCCGTCCGAACCCAGCTTCGTGCTGCGTAACTTCGCAAGGAACTCCTTCTCAAGAGGGGTCAACTCAGTCAGGTGAATGTCGCCCCCGTCCTCCGCCAGATTAGCTTTGTGTCCTCCAGAATAATTTTCCCTTATACCAGCATAACCGCCTCTACCACCACGACGTCCTCCGTAGCCCCGTCCACGATCACTCGACTGACTGTGCAGGGGTTTGGGACAAAATCTGATGAAATGTCCTGAGTCACCACAGTTGTGGCAAACACCGGCCACAGAGGGAGGCTGATTGAAGGCGGCAAGGGCAGACTTGTCAACAGTGGCTTGCTCCCCCTGGAAAGAGCCCTTGTTGGGCATCAACTTTAAGCGAGCCTCTTCTTGTGCCATGACAGCTATGACTTCTTCTAAGGTGGGAAGCATGGGCTGTGCAAGGAGTACATTCCTTCTATTCTCAAATACAGGGTTAAGACCCTCAAGAACTTCATCATCCGTCGACGCGAAATATAATCCAAGAATTTTTGGAAATGTTTCGCAAATGCGGGTTCGACGTGGGCATCTTCCATCCCAAGAGGATCATAGTGATCTAGATCAGACCATAACTTCTTCAACAGTGCTGCATACTCGGAGATGGTGCGGTCGTCCTGGACCACCCTATCAAGTTCATCCTGCAGTTGGAAGACCCGCATAGGATTACCCGAGCCGGAGTACATATCCTTCAAAGTCCGCCATATATCAGCAGCAGCCTCCATCGCCTCTACATTGTCCGACACCTGGTCGGTCAAGGAGGCGGTCAACCATCCAGCCACAACATTGTTGACAATTTCCCAAACAGCAAACTCCTTGGAGGAGGGATCATCTGGCGCCTTGGTTTGGCCATTGACGTAGCCAACCAAGCCACGTCCCTTCAGCGTCCGCATGGCCTGCCGTGACTGTTTGCCATTAAAATTGTTTTGATTGAAATCTTAATACAAACAGAACAGTGATACAATATAGGACTTAGATGTAGTCCTAGGAGTACACTTTTGTTTAAGCTGGATCCTTAGTGCCAATGGAGCGAGTGGTAATGCGTTGACTCCGTTGACCGGCTGACGGCGGTTATCGGTTCTCTGAAGGTGTTGATTGCTCTGGGTGCTGGAGCTTGCTGAGAGGAGGAAGACGTTGAGTGTCTAGGACTGCCTCTCTGGTGATTCTCTGTTGTGGATTCTTTTTGAGTCTTGTGTGTTCTGAGTTTCTGTCTGTGTGTGAAGGAGATGACCCTTCTATTTATAGTTTTGTAGGCTGGCTGCTCATGCGCGCATGCAGGATGCGCCGGTGTGGGGATGCCACGTGGAGGTTGCTGATGGAGGCGCACGGATGCTGCGCCCTGATCGAGGGGGAGAACTCTTCATACAGCCGGCACGTAGCAGAGAGAAGATCTTTCCGTTGCTGAAATCTTGGATGAGTTGAGTCAAAAGACACGTGTCGTCGACTCATGGTTCGAAGATCTCGGATTTGGTGGAGAGGAGTGATCTGGTGGGCTGCGCCTTGGATTGGGCGCAGGAGGAGGCTGCGGCTCATAACCTTTAGGAGTTACAAACCATTTGGGGCGCATGGCTTTTGAGGCGCATGCAGGCGACTTTCCTTTTGTCTTTCGGGATCAGAGAGCAGTCTGAGGCGCATGGCTTTTGAGGCGCATGCTGATTTGGACGCATGGCCGTAGAGGCGCATGCTGATGGTGGAGTGGCCACGTGGCAGTAGCCGTCGAAACAAAGTCATGATGATGCTGACGTTGCCGACGCTTCGTTTTCTGAAAAGCTGTCAACTGTTCAGACTTTGGGAGGCGTGCTGCCAACTCTGTCAGTTCAGCATTTAATGTTGGTGACGTTCGATGGACAGCTGAGTGGGCGCGTCGGTTGACGTTCCACTCGGTATGGAGATGTGTGGGGGCGCACCCTCTGTAATGCGCCGAGTATTGTAAGGCGCGTCTGTGTGATGCGCCTGATGCCAAAGGGCGCGTCGGTGTGATGCGCTGTCTGGCTGGCGCATCGGACATGTCTTTTAATGATGCGGCTGTCTCGCTCTTCGAGTGCCATAAATAGCCGTTTGGCTGAATTCGAGGCGTCCGGTTCATCCATTTAATGTAAATTCATTGCACGGAATTCGGAGGGCCATCCACTTGGCGCGTGGGTTTGATTTGCCCGGCCTATAAATAGTGGCATGGAGAGAAGACTTGCTTCTCATTCCCTCACGTACTTCCAACATGAACTTGAACATGCGGGTGCATTCTGTTGACGAAGTGCTCCCGAGGGTGAAGATGAGACGCTGTGTTGTCTTCGATGCACTTGAAGGTGACTGTTACATCCAAAAGACGGAGTCGAGGACTTCTGAGGCAGGCGGAAGGTGCCTGTTGCATCCAAAGATAGGGATGCTCGAGCCTCGTCTCCGTTATTCCGGAAGAGCCGTAGATCGGAATGGCGGTGCTAGGCTCTCTCTTCCTTCAAAGTGGGGTTTCCCCACTTTGATCGTGTCGAAAGCTGCTCCTTTAGCCGCGGTTTCGATCACGGTCTTCCTTCGGCTTTGGAGGCTCTTTTGAAGCCTCCCCTGGCCACAGCATTTGCGGTGCTCTTCTCTTCCTTGGTTCCAGCCAGAGGGTTAAATGCTTTGTGTATCGAAGCATTTATCGGGCGAGCCTGGTTGGAAGGGCGGCACATAACTGGGCTCTGCTCGGCCAGGTGAGCCTGGCTGGAAGAATTTGGTTGAAGGGATGCACATAACTGAGCTGCTGAAGAGATGATGGGATGCGCCTGGATGGAGGCGCATGATATCTGCTGCGCCTCACTGGTGGCGCATAGTGATGCTGCGCCTATCTGGAGACGCATGGTGGCCGCTGTGCTTACCTGAAGGCGCATGGTGGCCGCTGGCTGTAGACTTAGGCTCTTTCCTTTGTAGAAATTCTCCTTTGTACAACCTTTTCTAGACATGTAATAGACTTTTATATATAAATAAAAAAAAATTCTTCTTCAAATGTCTATACTTATTGACTTTGCTGTGAAGTTCTTCGTCTGAGTTCTGGCGCATGTAGTGTCTGGCGCATGGGCTTTCTGTTTGTGAAATTCCATGCTTCTACAAGACCCCCTTCAAAGTTTTCAAAACTTTTGAATAAGTTTTGGAATACTTTGAATAAGAAGCATGGAGGTCAGGGCGCATGATTTCTGGGCGCATGCCTGTTCGGACGCATGCTCTTCTCAGTTAATGATGATGGTGCCTCGGTAACCGAAAAGATTAATGATGATCTTTTGGTTTTATTTGCTGCTATCCTTGAACAGAACCCGAGGCGACGGCTGAGATCACACGTCATCTGTTCACGCGTGCGACCAAGTCCTATAAATAGGTAAGAGTTGGAGAGAGAAAGGGTTCTTCTTCTCTGTGCCTCTGCTTCTTTAGAGTTTCTTCTTCAAAAACCCTAACTTCTCCTTCCTCGAGAGAATGGCTCCCAAGACTCCTCGCGGTGCTGCCGGCAAGGGAAAGGAGAAAGCGAAGGAGTCTGTCGATGAGGATGTACCTATCACTCTTGCGCCTCTTGCCGACGTTCGTCCTGAGGTGACAGGTGAGTTTCGTCTCTGCTTTGGGCCCTGTGCCCTAACTGCCGACGCGTATAGACTTCGGTCTTTGATGATACGCCGAGGTTCTATCCTGCCGACGTGCATAGGTTTATACCTTTATTATGCACCGAGGTTTTAATGGCTGACGCGCATGGGTTTTATTCCCTGAAGATGCGCCGAAGCCTTTGCTGACGCGCATGGGCTCATGCTCTGATAATGCGCCGAAGCTCTAATGCCAACGCGCATGGGCTTACGCCCTGATGATGCGCCGAGACATGCTGACGCACATGGGCCTATGCCCTGATGATGCGCCGAAGCAGATGCGCATGGGTTCATACCCTGATGATGCGCCGAAGCAGATGCGCATGGGTTCATACCCTGGCAATGCGCCAGTCTGCTTGACATATTTTGTCTTTTTGCCTGACTACCACTTTTGTTGTGCCAGTGTCGATGACGATCCCTTTGTTGAATGAGGTCCTCCTGGACGCTTCTCTTTGTCAGATGGGAGTTGATTTTGATGAGGCGGTGATCAACCCTGCAAAGGATGCTATCCTTCAGGACCAACCTCGTGAGAGGATGCTACAAATCCAGGTCCAGTTGCCGCTTTTCCTCCAGAGTATGATGGAGAGCGGTAAACTGAAGTCTGCTGATTCTGAAGGTGTGACTTTCTTAAAGCCTGCCTTTCTGTTTGGCGACCGATTAGTCTCTTCCGAGGCGAAGATATTGAAGATCAGAGAAGACTGGTTCTTTGCTGCTAAGGGCATGATGTTATACATGCGGCAGGTTGACCGCCAGTTGCCACTGACAGCCTTTTATCGTCTAGCTTCGAAGAGAAGGATGGGTTGGGAACTTACTCCTTCTCAAGGAGGTGCCTTGGGGGGTTCCCTTTCGATTGACACCACCTCGAACCAGCGAGACACTTTGACCGCTTCACGAACTGGTTCTTCGTTCAGTTACCGAGCTTTGCGTCCCGGGAGCATCTATAGTGAAGTCCCAAATGACACGTTTCCCTTCAGTGCCCCGACTTTTACAAATCGGATGCTGACGTCGAAGGTCACGTATCCGACAGCTGGTTTTAGAGTCGAAGGTTGGTGTCACTACATCCCAAAGTGGGACGAGTTGACCTCCTGGGTGCTTTCTAGGTTCAAAGTTGAGCTTAAAGAGATAGGGCTGACTGCCGCCATTCGGGCCACGCAGGCAGGCGTGGACCTCAATAAGCCGATGTTCCTTGCGCTCTTGGAGCTTTTCAACGCCCAGACTGGCAGCTTCTTTACTCCAGTGGGGGAGTTGGGATTGGCCCTTCATGAGATTTACGAAGTGTCCAAGATTATTGGGGTTCGGAAAAGTACGAGGAATATTTTCCATCAAATGGAAGAGATCCAGGTCTTGGAAGGATAAGGACCGGAGCTGATGGCCGTTTCAAGGAGGTGACGAGCCGATCACCTCATTATCTATCACGGAGGGGGACAAGCGTGGTTAGACGCCACCAGCCTCACGTGACTGCTTGGAGGGGACTATGTCTTCAAGCGCAGAATGTCTGGCGGACTCCTTCGAGGGATCCGTGTGTTGACGGACTCCGCCAGGGGCTTTGGAACACCCGCGGAAGTAAGTTCTGAAATAAACCCTGCTGTCAAACTAGAGGACCCCACATTCCAATGATAGCGGCCAAGGACCCCGTACAACAGCTGTTTTCCGGGTGGGCACTTAGAAGAGGCGAACCGGTGTCATCGAAAGAGCAGTTGTTGACGCGCCTAACTTGATAATATGGCTCTGAGCCGGAGATTGTCCATATAATTGCAGTGGGGAGGGGGTGCTAGGGTTGCGAGGGTACATCAGAATCTCATTTTGCCTGCATGAAGTTGGCATGCATGGCACTTCTTAGCATATTCCACTGCGTCGGCAACCATGGTTGGCCAGTAGTAGCCCATACGTCGCAGTCGATCTTGCAACTTAGGACCCGGTTGGTGAGCTCCGCAAGTTCCGTCGTGAGCTTCTCGAAGAGCTTCGGCCGCTTCTTCGTTAGACAGGCATCGCAGGAGAAGCCCGTCGAAGGAGCGTCGGTACAGCGTTTTAGTGGCTGTATCGTAGTAGAATCGAAGAGAGCGTCTCCTGACTGAGACGGCTTCCTTCGGGTCTTCCGGAAGGATTCCGTAGACGGCGAAGTCGATGAACGGGAATCTCCAGTCTCGGACATTAACATCAGTGTTTGTCGGCATGGCGTGAGCCATTTGCAAACATAGGTTGTTCCTGGGACAAATCAAGTCTCGGTCAGTTACCGTGACATAGTGTTGAGTCCCAAGGGGCGCGGCCAATGAGGCTGCGAGGCCAGCCAGGGCGTCAGCCTCCAAGTTTTGTAGACGGGGTACATGTTCGATGAAGAACCCAGTGAAGGTTGAAATGATGTTCAATGCAACTTCATGGTAAGGGATCAAATCTTCATGGCGAACCTCGTATTGCCCCCGAATCTGGTTTACGACGAGTTTCGAGTCGCCGTAGGCTTCCAGATGATCCACCCCCAGCTGTTGTGCTAGCTGGAGTCCCATGACGAGTGCGTTGTACTCAGCAACATTATTGGAGCACGGCTTCGAAAGAGAGTATGCGCGCTGGATGACCAGCTGATCGGGGGAGACCAAGACTACCCCCACTCCTGCGATGATTTGGCCGTTGGGGCCCGTTCTTGAAGCGCCATCGAAGAACATCCGCCAAACGGGGCTTCCTTCAGTGATGTTTGATTCTTGGACTTCATCCGGGATATCTTCATAGAGTTTTGAAGACTCTGGGATGGGGTGTGCAGCTAAAAAGTCAGCCAGAGCCTGACCCTTGACCGCCTTCTGCGGGACAAACACCATGTTGTATGGCGTTAGTAGGATCGCCCATGTAGCCAGCCGGGAGTTTAATGACCCTGGCTTCGTCATGAGAACTCTGAGTGGATTGACTCGGGAGATGACGTGAATTGTCTGGCCCGAGACGTAATGACGAGTCTTCTGAATGGCAAACACCAAAGCCAAGCACTCCTTTTCAACGGGGTTGTACCGGTGTTCGGCCCCGATGAGTGTTCGACTGAGGTAGTAGATTGCTTGCTCGTAGCCTGCATCGCTGTTTTGAGCGAGTAAAGCGCCGAGGGAATGATCCATGGCACGGACGTAGAGGAGGAATGGTTTGCCGGCGACAGGTGCCACTAGGACTGGCGGGCTTGTCAAGTAAGCCTTGATGTCGTCGAAAGCCTTTTGGCACTCCTCTGTCCAGACGTAAGAGACTCCCTTCTTCATGAGCTGAGTAAAGGGTTGACATTTACCGGAGAGGTTTGCTATGAACCTCCGGATGTATGCCAGACGTCCCTGTAAGCCCCGAAGTTCTCGAAGGTTCTTCGGAGGGTCCATGTTGAGGATGGCTTTAGTCTTCTCGGGATCGACATGAATGCCTTTTGCCGTGATGACAAAGCCCAAGAATTTGCCGCTAGAAACCCCCAGGAAGGATTTAGCGGGGTTCATTTTGAGTTGATGTGCCCGCATGAGATCGAAGACCGTCTTCAGGTCCTGTAGGTGATCTCTTTTGAGGCGGCTCTTGACTGCGATGTCGTCAACATAGCACTCAACTGTCTTGCGAAGATGTTGACGGAAGATGGTACTCATCGCTCGTTGGTATGTTGCACCGGCATTCTTCAAGCCGAAGGGCATTACTGTGTAGCAGAAAACACCTTTCGGAGTCCTGAATGACGTGTGTTTTGCGTCATCGGGAACATCTTGATTTGATTGTAGCCTGAATACCCGTCCATGAAGGACATGCGTTCAAAGCCACATGTGTTGTCGATCATTACATCGGTGATTGGGAGCGGGAATTCATCCTTCGGGCAAGCAGAGTTGAGATCCCTGAAGTCGATACAGACTCGTATCTTCCCGTTCTTCTTGGTGACAGGGACGACGTTGGCTACCCAGTCCGGGTGTTGTTCCTCACGGATGAAGCCACTGGTCAAGAGCTTGTCCACCTCCTGATCGATGGCGTTCATGATGTCCGGGCGGAAGCGTCGCTGTTGTTGTTTGATAGGTTTGGCATCTGGTAAGATGTTCAACCTATGCATCGCGATCTGTGGATCGAGACCCGACATGTCTTCGTAGCTCCAAGCGAAGACGTCAATATACTCTTTAGCCAGTTGGACTAAAGATTCTCGGTCTTCTCCTTCCAAGCTTTTGCTGATGAAGATGGGTTTAGAAGAAGACCCATCCCCGAGGTCGATCTGCTCGACTTCGTCTTCAGTGGGAGGTTCTCGTAACTCAAAACGAGACTCCCATTGTTCTCCTAGGTGCTGAGCCCAGGGTTCCTCTTCGAAGGGTTCCGGCGGTTGGTCTTCGCCTTCATCTTTCTGAGGTTACGCCGATGTCATGTTAGCTGACAGCACTTTCCTGAAGACTGATCCGATACTGGTATCGGAATCCCACGTCGATGCTTCAGACGAGTGGGAATGTTCTATGTCTTCTGCGTCTGAACTCTCTGGAGTTGATGGCGGCGTGACATAGCCTAACCCCCGTCGAGTCCGATTATAGTAATCCTGTGGCTTTCCATTGGGCATCGAAAGCCGGACAGGGAGATGCCGACCCTTGCCGTAGTTTAAGCCTTTGTTGCTTTTCAGGTCGTAGCCCATCTTTTGGATGATGTGCTTAGCCGCATCTGTGTACCGATAGACTTGTACTCTGCCGGTATCAGGTTCGGGCTCGATTGACGGGAGGTCCCGACGACGCTCGATTTTGTCCGAGATGATGGTGCCTTGGTCTCGGCTCCGTGGAGGGACTATGAAGACTCCTTGAGACGGGGCTATTTGATTATGGTAGACGGTCGTTACTTGTGTTTGCAACGACCGTAGAGCGTTGTCTAATGTATACATGGCATTCCAGTGTGGAAGACAAGAATAATTGAAAGACACTCTATTATTGATAAAGTACGAGATTTTATCCCGTGGGATTACATTGTCGAAGGAGGGTGCGTCTACATCAGCGGAGATGTATTCGCCAAGCTCCTCATCTGTAAGCACTGGGGCCGGATCAGGAGAGTCCTCCACCGCTCTGACTTTAGGATCTGAGAGGGTTATGTGAGCCCTCTCCGGCATCTTGGATGACTGCGGCGGCTTGCCTTTAAGACGCACCTTGAGAGGTGCCTCGGTTGTGCCTCCGATGAGTGGCACCTTCCCTTGTAATTTTACCACCAGGGGAGCCGCTGTTTGAGGTGGCTTTCCCTTGAGGCGTATCTTCAGGGGAGCTTCGCGAGCCGGCGCTTTTCCTGATAGCATGATGCTCATTGGAGGCGCCTTCTGGGGTGGTTTCCTCTTCAGACGGATTTTCAAGGGGGCATTGGGAGTCGTCTCAGGCTCCATGTCCGGCTCTGTTGCCGTCTCTGCCTCATCATCAGCGTCATTGGCTTCCTCTTCGTCAATAGGCTTGTACAAGTCGGAATCGGTGAAGTAGGCCTCAATCCCTTTGAAGGGATCGATATCTGCAAACTCCGTCCGGATGACGCCGTTGGTGGATACATATTTCATGCATTGGTGGAGCGTAGAGGGCACCACCATGTACTCATGTAACCATGGTCGTCCGAGTAAGATGTTGTAGTTGACCTCGACATCCACCACATAACAAGTCACCTCAGTTTTGAGGCTGCCGATGTGACACTTCAGCCGGATCTTGCCCAGTGGCTCGCTCTCGCTAGCGTTGAAGCCACTGATGGTCGTATTGGAGGGCGCCAGCCGGTACATTGGGATCCCCAGCTTTGATAGCAGCGCCTTTGGAATGATGCTTAGGGAAGACCCCGGATCGATCTGAATCCTGCTCACCTTTACCGAACCGATGTACCCTGTGTAATACAACGGTCGGTTATGTCGGTGATGCTTGAGCAGCATGTCTTGTTGGGTGAAGGTTATGTTTGGGATAACTTCATCCGCACAATGATAGTGTGCACAAGTAGTTGGGAGGTCTTCAGGCAGCTTGACTTGACTGAGAAAGGATTCGGCATCCTTCAGAGCTTCGCAGAGAGCTTCTCGGGAGTCCTTGGAGAGATGCAGGAGCTCGAACAAAGACAAGCGTGCAGGAGTACTGGCTAGTTGTGCCAGAATGTCAAAATTGTGGGAATTGGCTAGCCCCGAAGTATTTTCTTTTCGCAGAGGTCTGTCGAAACGGGCCTCCACTTGCTTTTGTTTATTGGCTGCTGAGGGCTTGGATGGACCCTCCTCAGGGATGGTGCCAGGAGGCACCACTTCGGCGGCAGCTTTACCGGGCTGGGAGTTCTGTTGTGCACGCGTCTGCACAGGAAGCGCCTCTTCCGTTGAAGAAGAGACCGTGCGGCAAGACTTGATCTTCCTACCTTTTGCTTTGGAGGTAGGGCATACCTCCGGTTGAGTTACCTCGGAGACGAGGTCAGGGTGAACCCAGAGGACCTCTCCTCGAGATGTGGTGAGTGGGACAAGTCCACTCACATTGTCACGGGTGGGTGGCAAGTTCACCACCTCCATTGTCGCCTTAGGGATGGGGACGACGCCATCTTGTGTGGTAGTCGGCGGCAAGGTGCCGAACTGAAGTGACACCACATTCGCTGACACCATCTTCTCTTCATAGTCGACGGAGATTACATCCGCATTGATCATGCGCTGGATGTAATTTTTGAGGACGTAGCAGTCCTTAGTCGGGTGTCCGACAAACCGATGGTAGTGACAGTACCTCGGGTTGTCCACTTTACCGACTTCATCGGGCCGCTTCGGGTCCGGAAGCTTGATATTGTCGCCCTTCTTCAATATCTCAAAGAGTTGCAGGGTGTCGTCATCATTGAATGAATAAACCTCCTTGGGTCTCGGTGTCAGTGGAGGCTTTTGAGTAGGCGCAGATGCGCCCTTCGAGGCATTAACAGTCAATGCCTGTTTCTTCTTTGTTTCTCGTCCGGAGTTGTTGATTGCGGACTTTTTCCCCTTATCGTCAAAGGCGGGGAAGCTAACACCCAAAAGACGTGCATTGGCCGCCTTCTTCTCTGCAGCTTCAGCTTCGATGATTAGGGAGCTCCAGTCGGGAGGGGGAGTAGAGTTAAGCCAAAGCTTTACTGCAGGCAGCATGTTCATACTGCAAGCGGAGAGGAGCGCATGTTCTGGCATGCCTGGAGGTAGCCTGAAGTAGGCCTGACGGAAGCGTTCGATGAATGCCCGAACCGTTTCCTTGTCCTTCTGGCGTATCTCAATGAGAGACGCCATCGTCATGTCCTTTCCACCGTCGTAGAAGCGGTCGAGGAAGAGGCGTGTCAGGTCGTCAAAGGACGATATGGAATTATCGGGGAGGCTGCAGTACCAGTCATACGCCACCCCTTTCAGGGCCCCAACAAAGATGCTGGTGAGGAGGGCGTCCTCCTTCGGAAGATGCCCTGTCTGCGACTGGAAGTACGTCAGGTACCGTCGTGGAGAGTCCTTTCCGTCATACGGCGTGAGTGTTTGTGGTTTATACTTTGGGGGATAAACCACCTTGTTCCACTCAAGGGGATAAGGCTGGGGAATGCCCATCTTCTGGCGCTCCTCCTGCCTGTTCTTGGACTCGAAGCGCTCCCGCAAATCTTTGATCATTTCGACCACGTCCTCCATGGAGCTAGGAGTCGGGGAAGGAGGTACCACCTGGAGTGGAGCGTTTGAGGGCTCCGACGTCCGGGGTGCTTCTGTGTCTGAGGGTGTCCGTTGGAGGGGCACACTCGACTCTCCATTGGCTCCTGGGTCGGGACCATTTGAAGGTGTCCTGATCAAGGCCGACCGCATCTCAAACACTGCTTGAGTCAGTGCTTGCATTGAGGCAGAGAGGGTTTTGAGTCCTCCCTCTAGCGAGTCTATGCGCTGAACAATGTCCTGTGGTGGCGCATCAGTCTCAAGATCACCCCCGGTCATGTATACTGTCATGACACGGCCGGAAGTGGATGGATTAGTTGAGGCTTCGCTCTCAGCCTCGCTCTCATGTGGGGGAGTCACTTCTCCTGGTGTTTGGCCACCCCCAGCCACATTCTGGAGTTCGTTTTCGACAGGCACATCTGCAAGGGCCTGACTGCCCTCAGCTCTGTCTTGAAGGGCCTCTTCGTTTCCAGCACTACCCCCGGCGGTGTCCTGGAGGACATCGTCATTTTGAGGGGCTTCAGGGAGGCCATCTTTGCCTTGATGAAGATCCGCCGCAGCTGTGCTTTGGACATCTTCGTCTTCGGAAGGAGGCTCGACAAGGGTCTGGCTACCCCCAGCTTCCTCCAAGAACTTCTTCCTCGACCGAGTGCCTTCAAACACTCTAGAGGTCGTGACAGCTGCCTTGGTCTTCCTCGGCTGACTTTTGGATGAAGACGAGGAATTGGCAGTCGTCTTCCGGACAGATGAGGAATTGGAGATCACGTTGCATGAAGCAACCTTTAGCTCCTCTTCTGCTGACACCTTCGTCCCAAGGCGATGTCGGAGGGGTGTCGATGATTGTAGCCGTTGGAAGACCGACTGCTTTGGCGGTACTGCCGTCTTGCAACAGCAGTTGATGGTGACCACTGCACAAGTGTGCCCCGTGAGAGGCGCATCGTGCTTGTCGGTCAACTCTCCTGACCGGCGCTTGTGAGTGATCACGTTGCGCAAGTCGTTGGAGGAGAGTGCTACCCTCGCACCCCTCTCAGGTGCATGGCAGGGCCAAGCGTCGGGGTGGTCGGGTGAGTGCTGCGCCCCCTGATCTAATACCAAGCAGGCATCACGATCAGTAGTGGGGGAACCACAGCATTTGAAGTGACTTGAACGGACCTCAAACGCACAACCAGAGGAGGCGCGGGAGTTCAAGACCACTGAGTTTGCCTCTCTCGGCTTGGTTGTGCACGCAGTGAATGCGCCCAAGCGAGATGAGGACTTTGAAGGTCGACTTATTGTCGGTGCAGAAGCACTTGAGTCAACCTTGTACAGCTTGCCATCGGCAGTGCGCGTGATTGTAAGAGCGTGCCTCTGACCGGCTGCTGGCATAGCACGTTTGTGGCGCATGACCCGTACCGCCATGGATTTCTTCGTACCAGCCCGCTGGGGCGTATAGTACTCAGCATCCAAATTCTCCTCACCGTTACAGCGAGTGAGTCTGTCAAAGACAGAGGCTCTTTGTGGCGCATCAGAAGTAATGCGTGGGGCATTGGCTGCGCCCCTGCTCCGTCGACGTATCTTCCTCGCCTGGGAGGAAGATGGCTGGGGAACGTGGTCAGCCACACGCTTCCCCGAGAGATGCGCTGCATCAGCGGGCGCACCTTGACTGTTGAGGACGTCAGCAGGAAGGGAAGGCTGGACGGGCGCATCCCCTTCAACGGTGGTGCCCAAGGCGTCGACTTTGCGCACCCAGACTGCGCGGGTCTTCTTCGGCTTCGACAGCCGCTTCGAAGGACTCGCACTTCCTTCAGAAATGAACTCCTCGTACGCCTGTTGATTGAGGCGCACTACCAGCATCTTGTGGGAGGAGCCCACCTTCACGTCGTCGGCCTGTGACACAACCTTCTCGGTAGAGGAGAAAGAAGTCCCCAGCAGAGTCGCCAGCTTGTTTGCCATTAAAATTATTTTGATTGAAATTTTAATACAAACAGAACAGTGATACAATATAGGACTTAGATGTAGTCCTAGGAGTACACTTTTGTTTAAGCTGGGTCCTTAGTGCCAATGGAGCGAGTGGTAATGCGTTGACTCCGTTGACCGGCTGACGGCGGTTATCGGTTCTCTGAAGGTGTTGATTGCTCTGGGTGCTGGAGCTTGCTGAGAGGAGGAAGACGTTGAGTGTCTAGGACTGCCTCTCTGGTGATTATCTGTTATGGATTCTTTTTGAGTCTTGTGTGTTCTGAGTCTCTGTGTGTGTGTGAAGGAGATGACCCTTCTATTTATAGTTTTGTAGGCTGGCTGCTCATGCGCGCATGCAGGATGCGCCGGTGTGGGGATGCCACGTGGAGGTTGCTGATGGAGGCGCACGGATGCTGCGCCCTGATCGAGGGGAAGAACTCTTCATACAGTCGGCACGTAGCAGAGAGAAGATCTTTCCGTTGCTGAAATCTTGGATGAGTTGAGTCAAAAGACACGTGTCGTCGACTCATGGTTCGAAGATCTCGGATTTGGTGGAGAGGAGTGATCTGGTGGGCTGCGCCTTGGATTGGGCGCAGGAGGAGGCTGCGGCTCATAACCTTTAGGAGTTACAAACTATTTGGGGCGCATGGCTTTTGAGGCGCATGCAGGCGACTTTTCTTCTGTCTTTCGGGATCAGAGAGCAGTCTGAGGCGCATGGCTTTTGAGGCGCATGCTGATTTGGACGCATGGCCGTAGAGGCGCATGTTGATTTGGACGCATGGCCGTAGAGGCGCATGCTGATGGTGGAGTGGCCACGTGGCAGTAGCCGTCGAAACAAAGTCATGATGATGCTGACGTTGCCGACGCTTCGTTTTCTGAAAAGCTGTCAACTGTTCAGACTTTGGGAGGCGTGCTGCCAACTCTGTCAGTTCAGCATTTAATGTTGGTGACGTTCGATGGACAGCTGAGTGGGCGCGTCGGTTGGCGTTCCACTCGGTATGGAGATGTGTGGGGGCGCACCCTCTGTAATGCGCCGAGTATTGTAAGGTGCGTCTGTGTGATGCGCCTGATGCCGAAGGACGCGTCGGTGTGATGCGCTGTCTGGCTGGCGCATCGGACATGTCTTTTAATGATGCGGCTGTCTCGCTCTTCGAGTGCCATAAATAGCCGTTTGGCTGAATTCGAGGCGTCCGGTTCATCCATTTAATGTAAATTCATTGTACGGAATTCGGAGGGCCATCCACTTGGCGCGTGGGTTTGATTTGCCCGGCCTATAAATAGTGGCATGGAGAGAAGACTTGCTTCTCATTCCCTCACATACTTCCAACATGAACTTGAACATGCGGGTGCATTCTGTTGACGAAGTGCTCCCGAGGGTGAAGATGAGACGCTGTGTTGTCTTCGATGCACTTGAAGGTGACTGTTACATCCAAAAGACGGAGTCGAGGGCTTCTGAGGCAGGCGGAAGGTGCCTGTTGCATCCAAAGATAGGGATGCTCGAGCCTCGTCTCCGTTATTCCGGAAGAGTCGTAGATCGGAATGGCGGTGCTAGGCTCTCTCTTCCTTCAAAGTGGGGTTTCTCCACTTTGATCGTGTCGAAAGCTGCTCCTTTAGTCGCGGTTTCGATCACGATCTTCCTTCGGCTTTGGAGGCTCTTTTGAAGCCTCCCCTGGCCACAGCATTTGTGGTGCTCTTCTCGTCCTTGGTTCCAGCCAGAGGGTTAAATGCTTTGTGTATCGAAGCATTTATCGGGCGAGCCTGGTTGGAAGGGCGGCACATAACTGGGCTCTGCTCGGCCAGGTGAGCCTGGCTGGAAGAATTTGGCTGAAGGGATGCACATAATTGAGCTGCTGAAGAGATGATGGGATGCGCCTGGATGGAGGCGCATGATATCTGCTGCGCCTCACTGGTGGCGCATAGTGATGCTGCGTCTATCTGGAGACGCATGGTGGCCGCTGCGCTTATTTGAAGGCGCATGGTGGCCGCTGGCTGTAGACTTAGGCTCTTTCCTTTGTAGAAATTCTCCTTTGTACAACCTTTTTTAGACATGTAATAGACTTTTATATATAAATAAAAAAAATCCTTCTTCAAATGTCTATACTTATTGACTTTGCTGTGAAGTTCTTCGTCTGAGTTCTGGCGCATGTAGTGTCTGGCGCATGGGCTTTCTGTTTGTAAAATTCCATGCTTCTACAGGGGGTTCACCCCTTGGTTCATGATAAACCAAGAGCAATCCCAAACCGAACCAAGCCAACCCAACCAAGAATAAACCAAGCCCAGGAAGGAAATTAAGCAAGAAAATCATACAATACAAGAATAAATACGTACACGTATTCCAAGAATACGAAATACGAACACAGGCATTACAACTCTACCCACCTTAAAAGAATTCCGTCCTCGGAATTTAATCAAGAGGCTAGAGGAGCAATGACAAGCTACATTAATCACATGCAAGCTATAACTAGGCAGACAATCACTCATTCAAGCAAGGAATCGAAGGCATGAGGCATAAGAAAGACATTATACCTCACGAGTCAAACAAGTCGGGATAACGTGATCGGATATCATCCTCACACTCCCACGTTTGACTCTCCCAAGGAGCGATGAACTCAAGCAACATGAACTAAACTGATAGTCTTGCGCTTGAGGTCTCTCCCCTTGGTCAAACAGGGACACGGGCCTTTCCTCATACGAAAAGGTTAAAGGCTATTGGTACCAACTTTTTCGAATGATCTAGGAAATGGCTCGGGCCCGGAATGTACCGTTGTAATTAGGATACATGAAATACGTCATGCACCCCGTATAATGATGGTAGAAAAGCAAGATGAGAGGACACATATACCTCTCGGTCGATTCTGAACCTGAGCCTGGGCTAGGGCAAACTGCCGCGGGTTCTGTTGCTGGAAAGTCTGGGCATGAGTCGGCAATGGCCTCGGGAACGGGAATTGCTGTTGCTGGTGAACTGGAGCTGGTACTGGTGCTAGTGCTGGTGCTGGTGCTGGTCCCCTAACCGAAGGACTAGATACTGTCGATGCTGAATCAACTCTGAAAGGGCAGGACCCTACCCTATGATCCGGTGCTCCACACAATAAACACAATCCCAACGCCTTGCGACATTCTACTACCACGTGTCCAGGCTTCCCACAATAAGAACAGCCTGCGGCGGAAGACTGTGCTTGCTTCTGTTTCTGCTGAGGGTACATCGGGGTTGAGTGCTGGACCGACGTCACTGAGGCCGCTCGTCTCGGAGCTCCAATAGTTAAAGCCCTGGCTGCCGGGGCTGGGGCTGAAGACTGATTCATTTGACTATGGGACCGCTTCCGACCTTCGGTCCTGTCCACTATTCTCTGCGAGGTATACTTGTGCCTCCTTGCTGCTCGTAACACCGCATCATAGGTCTGATGCTCAAACTGTTCTACTGCCAATATAATCTCCAGGTGAAGTCCTTGCTGGAACCTCTGCGCTCTTGTAGAAGCATGGAAAATATTGCTTTTAGTCCCACATCGGAAAGGAGAAGAAGAAAGGGCTTACTCCATTCTATAAATAGAGCCCCCTTACCTCCTTTGAAAAGGGTACCAACTTCTCTTCCCTCCTTCCAAACTTGGACTCTTCCTATTGCGCACCTTCGGGTGCTAAGTAGAAGAAGTCTAGGGCAGCGCGGGCTCTTCGGGCTCAGTCAGCTGTCCCAACCTCTGACCATCACGAGCGTCCCGCTAAGTGGGCCTCTGATGGAAAGTTGTACAAAGCCGCTCGTGTCCAGCCCCCGGCGGCAAACGGACAGAGTGGTTCTCAAGAGTCTCCCAACAAAGATCGAGGGCAAGTGTTTCTATTAGCCCCACATCAGGGAGCAAACATGATACCTACGCACTCGTGTGTTCGGGATACCCGGGCCCACAAAGCGAGTGCACGGGCTGATCAAGACATTCCTCATGCGAGTCATGAGACGTCCTTCATGCGGCTCGGTCATGAGACATTCCTCATGCAGCTCGGTCATGAGACGTCCTTCATGCGGCTCGGTCATGAGACGTCCTTCATGCGGCTCGGTCATGAGACGTCCTTCATACGGTTCGGTCATGAAACGTTCTTCATGCGGCACAGAACTCAGGAAGCTTCATGCGGCTCAAAATCAGACGACCTTCATGCGGCTCAGGAGTCCCATGCAGCTCAAACACATAGGCAGCTCGAGTAAACTCCATGCGGCTCAGAGAGAGAGGCCACGTGGCATTCAAAACAGCTGTGCTCAACGTCTGGACGCATTTAATGTTCTGACGGCTGACAGCTGACAGATGACAGACCTGACATAAAGTTGTCATAATGACTGACACGAAAAGCAGAATTTTTCTAGGAAATAAGGAAAATCTTCACCAATACGGCGCTGTCTACCAAGCTTCGAGGCAGGTCCATGCGGCCAGACTAGACGAGTTCATGCGGCCAGTACAAAGAAATCTATGCGGTTCAAACCATGAAGGCCCCCATGCGGCTCAGCCATGAAGAAACCCATGCGGCTCGGCCATGAAGACTCTCGTGCGGCTCGGCCATGAACATATTCATGCGGCTCGGTCATGAACATATTCATGCGGCTCGGTCATGACAACCTTCATGCGGTTCGAGTGTAGAGACTATTCATGCGGCTCGGTCATGAAATCTTCCATGCGGCTCGGTCATGACGACCTTCATGTGGCCCAAATATGAACACTCCTCATGCGGCTCAATAATGATGACAGGACACGTGTCCTAAACATAATCAAATTTCGGGTCAGATTCTAATAATTTGGGACACGTGGCAAGAGAATGAATTAAATTGATTCATTTAGATTTGCAGACATCAGCAAATCATCATGATGGAGATTTATTGCAATCAACATTTATTATTGATGGAATTTGGCATAATCCACATTAATGGTCCAGATCCTTCACACTCAAGACTAATGGTCCAGATTGGTCAATCACCAGGCCGCCGCCACTTTGAGAACGGGTAATCAGCCAAACCCTAATGATGCTTCCCCACTATTATAAATAGCAGGGTGCCATTCCCTTGCAAAATATACAGAGTCAAAGAAAAAAAAGAAGAAGAGAGAGAGAGGTCGGCACCAAAAGAAATAAGAAAAGAGAGATCTACACAGAGAGAGTTCTCCCTTCCTTCTTGAGAATCACAGAGAGAGAGAGAAGCCAGGAGAGCAATACGAGGAGAGTAAGAAGAGCGTTTCTTCATCAACGTCGAGCAGATCTTCCCCGAGCCAAGACTGCATACTGATCGTCCAAGGAGTAAGGCAGAGCGGCCGTCGCTTTCCCGAGCCTCTATCGTCACCCTCCAGAATAAAAAATAAACAATCGTACTTAGTCTGCTGTACCTAGGTTTTCGTCCCTAGGCTTTCTTTGTACGAACGAGTTTGTATTGTGAGTCTAAGTTCAGTCCTCCGATAATTGTTCTGTTCTTTTACAATCAATGGCAAACACGATGGCGACTCTGCTGGGGACTAACTTCTCCACGGCTGAGGAGTTGGTGACGCAATCAGATGCAGCCAAACTTGGCTCCACACAAAAGAAGATGGTCGTCCGCTTCGACCAACAGGCGTTCGAAGAGATGCTCTCTGAAGGCAGCGCTGGCCCGGTCCAGAAGCGCACCCGCACCACGAAGGCTCGCAAAGAATGGAGACCGAAGTCATTTGCTCCTCCTCAAGCCCTCGATGGGATGCCCTCTGTTGCTCAAAACTGCGAGAAGAATTCTCCTACGGTCCCACTTCAGATCGTAGACAACTCTGCTGTCCCCAAGTCCGGCAGAAGAAAACATTATGATGCTGGACTCGCAGGGACAAAGAGGGACTCTACGCGGACCGAACCGCAGAAGAGTATTAGCCGCAAGGAGAAAGCCCATGCGGCTACATCCGCCAACCGCAAGGAGAAAGCCCATGCGGCTACATCCGCCAACCGCATGAAGAAAACTCATGCGGCTACTTCTGTCAGCCGCATAACTTATGCGACTACAGTTCCCGACAGCATGGATGAGACTCATGCGGCCAGTAAAGTCAATCGTTTACAGAAAACCCATGCGGCCACAGATGCCAACCGCATGCGGCCAGCCTGCACGGTCGTGACCCCTAGCCGCATAAGAATTTATCCGACGACAGGAGACAACCGCATGCAGACAGCCCGCACGGTTTTTGCTCCCAGCCACATAGCATCTGCTCCATGCTCCTCTCGATCAGTTTTCGACCGTCTCTCATACGGTCCGAACCCTGATGACTCTCTGGATGATAAGCCAGACTCTGTGATGCTCAACTTGGACTCTTCCTATTATGCACCCACAAGTGCTAGAAAGAAGAAGTCTAGGGAAGCGCGGGCTCATCAAGCCTAGACAGCTGCCCCAACCTCTGACTATCAGGGCGTCCCGCTGATTATCACGCGGGCCTCTGATAGGAAGTTGTACAGAACCGCTCAAGTCCAATCCCCGACGACGAACGGACAGAATGGTTCCTCTGACCTGCGTGAGGCGATCCTCCACAAATGCAAGGAAAGAGAAGGGGCCTCGGCGTGCAAAGAATCCCCATATGAACGTCACTGTACCCAGATCATCGTCAACTGCTGCTGCAACAACGCGGCAGTGACGAAAGATCGTCCATCCGTCTTCCACAGACTACAGCACCCGAACTCAGAAGATGAGGCACCTCCTGTTGTCTCCTGCAATTCTGTCCAGAAGGTCTCCGCCGAGGGGAGAGGGAAGAAGACAAGCATCTCCAATCCAAAGATATCAGCCACTACAGCTAAGAAGTTGTCGGCTAAACGGTTACCCTCCACCGGAGTATACCAACACACCCGTTCGAAGACAAAATCTGCTGCAACAGGAGGCTCATCGTCCCCGACCCTGGGGGTCGTAGGAGCTGGGGGTAGTACTCCTCCGAACGTCCACAATAATCCAATGTTTCAAGGAGACGAACCCCGAGAAACAACCCTCCCATCGGGTACAACAGATGCTGACGTCCCCGAGGACATCCATGATTCTCTAGGCGAAGCAAGCTCCGAAGCTGGGGGTAGTGTTCCTTCCGAGTCCGAACCTGAAGAGAACATCCCCACATATCCAGATGATTTCTCGACGCATGGGTACGACTCGGAGGGTACATCCTCCACCACTCCCTCCGTCACTCCTCATATGAGGACGGTATTCATGACAGATAGCAATCAAGGCGGTTCCAGCGGTCGCCAGCACATCGACACGTTGGAGGCCATATTGCATACCTTGGTCAAGTCTGTAGACGAGATCAAAGTGGCACTTCCTACTCTGCAGGGAGTGACACCTGGCCAGACAAGCGCGGGTCCCGCAATCAACGTAGATTCAAATTCAGCGGCGCCAAACCAGGGCAATAATCCTCCCAAGATAACGGCCCCTACCGCGACAGATGAGGCCCGAGAAGTAAGAAGAGAGGTTCAGGAGCTCCGAGCAATGTTCCACGCCCGAGAAAACTCTCAAGACCTCAGAATACGGCAACCATATCCTGCTGAATAGAGGGATGTTCCCTTTCCGCCAAGATATAAGCCATTCAATATCAACCCATATGATGGCAAGACTTCAGCAAGTCGATACATCACTTACTTTGAGGTCACTACCGACCATCTGCCCCATGATGACGCTATCCTCATGCGATTATTTATTGGGGCATTGGAAGGAGTCGCCTTCTATTGGTACCGCAACCTGCCAGACAATTGCATCCACTCCTTCGCTGGCTTCAAACGCTTGTTCTTGGAGAGGTTCTATGAGGTAGGGCAGGATGTTACGATGTCTACCCTCATGGACGTCGTTCAAGGAGAGAAAGAACTGACGAGAAATTACATTGAGCGGTTTTGTCAAACCGCAATGAAGTTACCATCTGGCAACCCGGACTCTTCTTTGATTGAAATTTGCCAAAAGAGACTACTTCCAACAATTAGTCTCTGGATGGGCGAAAGTCAGTTCAAGGACTGGAAGGCTTTTATCATCAGTGCTACAAGTGCTGAAGAACGATTGAAGAAGGCTCGCCAACTGGGGTTGCATATCTCGGAGGGAGAGAACAAGAGCAAGCGTCCCAACACCAGCAACGACAATGGGAGTAGCCCCTCCAACAGCCGGGACAACAAAGGCAAGCAGGCTATGGTGACCGATACAGCCCAGAAACCCGAGCCACAGCCAGCAGACAAACAATGGCCTCAAACCACTTATTCCTTTGAAGACGGTCACGTCAAGCCTATCTTGGATATGCTTATACAAGGAGACAGGATTCAGCTTCCTCCACCAAGACGGGAGCCTCGACCGGCTGATTTGGAGAACCCAAAGTTCTGCCATTACCATCGCTACGTCCACCATGCTACACACGACTGCTATCAACTGAAACGGTATATCCAAAACCTCATCGATTCGAACGCCCTGGCCATCGATTTCGAAGAGGTAACCGTGACAGCCAACATGGTGTCCGTACAATTCGGCAGCTTCCCTCCAACAGAGACTCAGGACGGGATTATACCCATCCCTCTGGCAACAATGGAGATTGCTAATCTGCCGCCTGCTCGCGATCAAGCCGCTGGTCTAGTACCCCTCACCACATCATGAGGGAAAATCATGTGGGTCCATCCGGACCTAGTCCACGAGGTAACTCAGCCCTCTCCACCTTCTAAAAGGAAAAGTGAAAAAGTCAGATCCTGCCGTACTGCCTCGGCGGAAGAAGAGGAAGTTTCGGCCGTCACTACTCGATCCGGAACACAAGCCCAACCGGTGACCGAAAGCGCGACTGATGATCATCCGCCCACTACCAATAATGCTCCGGGACCGGCTCAGCCTTCGACGACCGACAAGCCTAGGCCGAAGGAGACTCGCTTCGACAAGTCCCTCCAGAAGGAGACACCTCAGGGGCTGGAGAGGCCCTACAACTTCGACATCTTAGCGCAATTAGCTAATACCCCGGCCAAATTGTCTTTATATGAACTCCTCAGGCTCTCAAAGGATGTCCGCACGTCTTTAAGTGAGGCGCTCCAAAATGCCGACGCATACTTGGCTCAGGTCAACCTTACGGGAGATAACCAACCTGCAGAGCTCCAAGATAGTGCGTGTACGGGAGCAATGCCCAACATCGTCTTCTCTCTGCAAGATATGCTCATCAAAACTAACCTACATGATCGCCCGCTATACTACACTGGATACATCGGCGACGTAAAGGTGGACCGAATGCATATTGATCCTAAGCATCATTCCGAAGGGTCTGCTACATCATCTTCGTATTCCGATGCATCGCCTGACACCTACAAGCACCGCCATTAGCGGTTTTAATTCGGGCCGGAGCTACCCAATAGGGAAGATCCGTTTGAAGTGTCATATCGGCGATCCCCAATCAGAAGTCACCTGTTATGTCATAGATGCCGACACTTCTTACAATATCCTTCTGGGGCGGCCTTGGATACACGATTGCATGATCGTGCCTTCCACGCTACACCAGTGCTTTAAATATGTCGATAAGCACAGCTTCGTGAGGACAGAGTTTGCCGATATCGATCCCTTCAAGGGGGTCAAATCTTATTACTCAGACTCCTGTCTGTACGAAAAATCAAAGAAGCATCTGGCCGAAGAAGATGTGCAAGCTCACAACAAGACGGTTACAGGATCAGAAGAACCTCTAACGATCCACCTTCAGGCTCGCAAACCGGGCAATTCCGCACCCCTTACGGCCACTCTGCGTAAGGACGCAATCAGTCTCTCCGCACAAGAAGAACAGATGAGAATCCGGCTGCCAAGGTCCGGCCAGGTGCCGAGACCCACAACGGGGCCACTTACCATCAGACTGCCAAGAGTCGGTCAATCCCAAATAGAGAAGCTCAATCCCTCCGATAGACCTCTGACGATACGTCTGCCTAAGAAAGGTCGTCACCCCGATGCGAGGTCTGACACTTCAAGCGAACCAGCCACTCCTCGCTCCACGTCAAGTGCCAAACTGGGGGTCGCTAGTCTGCCAACAACTCCACGATCTACTCCATCAACTGAACCCCTGATGATCAAGTTGCCCAAATCATCCTCTCAGTCTGCATTTACACAGGGGATGGCTGAAGAAGAGTTGGAGCTGGCCAAGTATGTGGCTGCTCACACTGAGACTTGCTCATGTTGCCCATCAATGGCAACTTCCTGAAGAAGTATTACGTCCGAAACGACATCCAAAAAAAAAAACAAAAACCCTGATGATTGAGTTATGTACCCCCCCCGGTACCGCTTTTTTGCCATTAAAATTATTTTGATTAAAATCTTAATACAAACAGAACAGTGATACAATATAGGACTTAGATGTAGTCCTAGGAGTACACTTTTGTTTAAGCTGGGTCCTTAGTGCCAATGGAGCGAGTGGTAATGCGTTGACTCCGTTGACCGGCTGACGGCGGTTATTGGTTCTCTGAAGGTGTTGATTGCTCTGGGTGCTGGAGCTTGCTGAGAGGAGGAAGACGTTGAGTGTCTAGGACTGCCTCTCTGGTGATTCTCTGTTGTGGATTCTTTTTGAGTCTTGTGTGTTCTGAGTCTCTGTGTGTGTGTGAAGGAGATGATCCTTCTATTTATAGTTTTGCAGGCTGGCTGCTCATGCGCGCATGCAGGATGCGCCGGTGTGGGGATGCCACGTAGAGGTCGCTGATGGAGGCGCACAGATGCTGCGCCCTGATCGAGGGGGAGAACTCTTCATACTGCTGTTGTGAGCCGGCACGTAGCAGAGAGAAGATCTTTCCGTTGCTGAAATCTTGGATGAGTTGAGTCAAAAGACACGTGTCATCGACTCATGGTTCGAAGATCTCGGATTTGGTGGAGAGGAGTGATCTGGTGGGCTGCGCCTTGGATTGGACGCAGGAGGAGGCTGCGGCTCATAACCGTTAGGAGTTACAAACCATTTGGGGCGCATGGCTTTTGAGGCACATGCAGGCGACTTTTCTTCTGTCTTTCGAGATCAGAGAGCAGTCTGAGGCGCATGGCTTTTGAGGCGCATGCTGATTTGGACGCATGGCCGTAGAGGCGCATGCGGTTGGTGAAGTGGCCACGTGGCAGTAGCCGTCGAAATAAAGTCATGATGATGCTGACGTTGCCGACACTTCGTTTTCTGAACTGTTCAGACTTTGGGAGGCGTACTGCCAACTCTGTCAGTTCAGCATTTAATGTTGGTGACGTTCGATGGACAGCTGAGTGGGTGCGTCGGTTGGCGTTCCACTCGGTATGGAGATGTGTGGGGGCGCATCCTCTGTAATGTGCCTGGTACTGAAGGGCACGCCTATGTGATGCGCCTGATGCCAAAGGGCGCGTCCGTACATGGCACATCTTCATTGGTCCGTCTGTTGAGTTCTTCAGAGCATTAGTGGCTCCCTAACTTAGCTGAATTCGAAGAGGCGAGTTCATTCATCAAAAATACAAATTCATTGTACTGACTTCGGGAAGGTTGCCACTTGGCGCATGGGTTTGATTTGCCCTGGCCTATGAATAGCAACAGTTTAAGAGAGTCTTGTTGTCTCTCCCTTGACTTCTCGACGAAGATGGATTCGACTAATCCTCCTCTTTGGCAAGACATTGTACTGTGGATGATGGTTCTCCTTGTTCAAAGAAGCTTTGACGGTGAACTCCTTCAGAAGACTGAGATTTGCCGAGTTGGAATGGACATAGATGTGCCTAAGGCTCATTATGATGGAAGAGCCCCAGGCTGGCAGATGCGCCTGTGTATTGACGAGGAAGTGATTCACTCTGAAGGGACGGAGTGATGCGCTGGAAGACAGGTACAACATGTTGCAACTGTTTAAACACAGACTGTCTTAGTGGTGGAGCCACTGTCTTGCGGTAGCAGCAGTTGATGGCGACCGTAGCACAAGTGTGCCCTATGAGGGGCGTATTATGCTTGTTGGTCGTCTCTCCTGATCGGCATTTGTGAGTGATCACGTTGCGCAGATCGTTGGAGGAGAGTGCCACCTTCGCACCCCCTTCAGGCGCATGGCAAGGCCAAGCGCCGGGGTGGTCAAGTGAGAGCGCCACCTTCGCACCCCCTTCAAGGCACATGGCAAAGCCAAGCACCGGGGTGGTCAAGTGAGAGTGCCACCTTTGCACCCCCTTCAAGGCGCATGGCAAAGCCAAGCGCCGGGGTGGTCAAGTGAATGCTGCACCCCCTGATCTCCCGATCAGTAGTGGGGGAACAACATTTAAAGTGACTTGAACGAACCTCAGACGCACAACCAGAGGAGGCGCGAGAGTTCAAGACCACCGGGTTTGCCTTGCTCGACTTGGTTGTGAACGCAATAGATGCGCCCAAGTGAGACAAGGACTTTGAAGGTCGGCTCATTTCTGGCGCAGCAGCACCTGAGTCGACCTTATACAGCTTACCATCAGCAGCGCGCATGATTATGAACGCATGCTTCTGGTTTACTGTTGGCATAGCACGTTTGCGGCGCATGGCCCGTGCCGCCTTGGACTTATTCGTACCAGCCCGTGGGGCGCATAGTACTCAGAGTCCAAATTATCCTCGCCATGACAGCGAGTGAAAAGCTTACAGCCGACCCAGAAGAAGAGAAGAACAACTGCAACTTGTGGCTCGAACGGGCTCCCTGGATAACGGGCTCCCTTTTCTTTATTTATTTTTTTGGTGCCCTTTTCAAAGGAGACAAGAGGTCTCTATATATAGAGTGGAATGAGGCCTCCCTTCTTCTCCTTTCCGATATGGGATTAAAAGAAAGATCCCTATTTTTTTATGCTTCTACAAGACCCCCTTCAAAGTTTTTAAAACTTTTGGACAAGTTTTGAAATACTTTGAACAAGAAGCATGAATGGTAGAGCTGTTTAGGTGTGACAATCCTATCAGAGGTAGTATGGACGTGATAGGTTTGGGTACTTCCACTGGGGAATTTATGTGGACTTATCATCCATGGCGCACCTTGGTTTTAGGTACAGATAATAAGTTGAGAGAGAGAGAACCAACATATTTACTCAGAGGTAATATGGACGTGGTAAATATGGGATTGATGGTAGAGCTTTTCCTACTTAGAGGTGATATGGACGTGGTAGGAATGACTCTGGAGAGAGATACGCGGAACTACTCAGAGGTAATATGGACATGGAAGTTCTGCTGGGGATAGTGTAGTACTTTACTTTGTCTTTTTAGAAATAAAGAAGTACACAATTTTTTGTGATGTGTTCATTTTAATTGTCATGAACTTAATGATTTGTGTGGACCTATTATCTTTTGCGCACCTTGGTTTTTAGGTACAGATAGTAAGTTTGAAGGAACCAATATGTTTGCTCAGAGGTAATGTGGACATGGCAATCACTGGGTTCGAAATGATAGAATCTCCCTACTCAGAGGTATTATGGACATAGTAGGAATGATCTTGGGGGATACGCCGAACAACTCAGAGGTTATATGGACGTGAAAGTTCTGCGATAAATGTACAATAACACAGGGGTTGTTTGTACAAGATGTTTACTCAGAGGTAATGTGGACGTGGTAAACATGATGGGTAGCGTAGGCTTACGAAGTATAAGATTCTGCTTTGTAGGGTGTAGAGAGACAACTCAGAGGTAATATGGACGTGGTTATCTTTCTACTGGAAGATGCCACGGAACAGCTGGGTCCCGGAGGCGTATGAGTTTGTGGAAAGAGATTGTTTGAGGAAGTACATGTCTGGAGGATGTCAAGAATAGTACTTCTTTAGGAACTTGCCGTTGATGGGCATCATGAACAAGTCTCCATTGGGTTTGGCGAGGCGGTAAGCACCGTTTGAGTATACCGTCTCTATGATGAAAGGTCCTTCCTACTTGGGCTCGAACTTTCCTGGTGTCTTGTGGGTCAACACCATTGGTCTTCTGACTGCTAAAACCAGGTCGCCAACTTGGGAAGTCCTCTTTTTGACCTTTTTGTTGAAAGTCTGTGATATACGGGCTTGGTAGAGCTCGATGCGTTGCTGAGCTAAGAGACGCTTTTTGTCAAGTGCCTCCAGTTCTCGCAGGCGACGACGTTGATTGTCTTCTTCTGTGAGATCGTTTGTGATTGCCACGCGGAGCGAAGGTATCTGTATCTCGAGAGGCAGTACTGCTTCGCTCCCGTAGACCAGGGAGAATGGAGTGTTACCTGTTGGGGTCCGTACCGTTGTGCGGTAGGCCCAAAGGCATTCGCCAAGCTTTTCGTCCCAGTCGCATTTGTTGGATGACACAACCTTTTTGAGCAGCCTAACGATAGTCTTGTTGAATGCCTCAGCTAATCCGTTTGCTGCCGGATTGTAGGCGGTTGAGGCCATGTTTTGAATGCGATTCTTGTCACAGAACCTGCTGAAAATGTGGCTGATGAATTGGGGACCATTGTCATGAATGATTCGCCTGGGTACTCTAAAACGGTAAATGACATGGTGTTTGATAAAGCTGACCACCCTGGAGCTTTTTACTTCCGCTAGTGGGACTGCTTCCGCCCATTTGGAGAAGTAATCGGTGATGGCCAGGATGAAACGATGTCCTCTTGATGAAGGAGGGATGATTGGTCCTACAATGTCCATGCCCCAGGCTTCGAATGGCCAGGAGGCGACTGTAGGATGTAGAGGTTCAGACGGTGTATGTATGAAGTCTGCATGAAGTTGGCATGCATGGCACTTCTTAGCATATTCCACTGCGTCGGCGGCCATGGTTGGCCAGTAGTAGCCCATACGTCGCAGTCGATCTTGCAACTTAGGACCGGGTTGATAAGCTCCACAAGTTCCGTCGTGAGCTTCTTGAAGAGCCTCGGCTGCTTCTTCGTTAGACAGACATCGAAGGAGGAGCCCATCGAAGGAGCGTCGGTACAGCATTTTAGTGGCTGTATCGTAGTAGAATCGAAGAGAGCGTCTCCTGACTGAGACGGCTTCCTTCGGATCTTCCGGAAGGATTCCGTAGACGGCGAAGTCGATGAACGGGAATCTCCAGTCTCGGACATTAACATCGATGTTTGTCGGCACGGCGTGAGCCATTTGCAAACATAGGTTGTTTCTGGGACAAATCAAGTCTCGGCCAGTTACCGTGACATAGTGTTGAGTCCCAAGGGGCACGGCCAATGAGGCTGCGAGGCCAGCCAGAGCGTCAGCCTCCAAGTTTTGTAGACGGGGTACATGTTCGATGAAGAACCCAGTGAAGGTTGAAATGATGTTCAATGCAACTTCATGGTAAGGGATCAAATCTTTATGGCGAACCTCGTATTGCCCCCGAATCTGGTTTACGCCGAGTTTCGAGTCGCCGTAGGCTTCCAGATGATCCACCCCCAGCTGTTGTGCTAGCTGGAGTCCCATGACGAGTGCGTTGTACTCAGCAACATTGTTGGAGCACGGCTTCTTGATTTGACTGAGAAAGGATTCGGCATCCTTCAGAGCTTCGCAGAGAGCTTCTCGGGAGTCCTTGGAGAGACGCAGGAGCTCGAACAAAGACAAACGTGCAGGAGTACTGGCCAGTTGCGCCAGAATGTCAAAATTGTGGGGCTTGGCTAGCCCTGAAGCATTTTCTTTCCGCAGAGGTCTGTCGAAACGGGCCTCCACTTGCTTTTGTTTATTGGCTGCTGAGGGCTTGGATGGACCCTCCTCAGGGATGGTGCCAGGAGGCACCACTTCGGCGGCAGCTTCACCGGGCTGGGAGTTCTGTTGTGCACGCGTCTGCACAGGAAGCGCCTCTTCCGTTGAAGAAGAGACCGTGCGGCAAGACTTGATCTTCCTGCCTTTTGCTTTGGAGGTAGGGCGTACCTCCGGTTGAGTTACCTCGGAGACGAGGTCGGGGTGAACCCAGAGGACCTCTCCTCGAGATGTGGTGAGTGGGACAAGTCCACTCACATTGTCACGGGTGGGTGGCAAGTTCACCACCTCCATTGTCGCCTTAGGGATGGGGACGACGCCATCTTGTGTGGTAGTCGGCGGCAAGGTGCCGAACTGAAGTGACACCACATTAGCTGACACCGTCTTCTCTTCGTAGTCGACGGAGATTATATTCGCATTGATCATGCGCTGGATGTAATTTTTGAGGACGTAGCAGTCCTTAGTCGGGTGTCCGACAAACCGATGGTAGGGACAGTACCTCGGGTTGTCCACTTTCCCGACTTCATCGGGCCGCTTCGGGTCCGGAAGCTTGATCTTGTCACCCTGCTTCAGTATCTCGAAGAGTTGTAGGGTGTCGTCATCATTGAATGAATAAACCTCCTTGGGTCTCGGTGCCAGTGGAGGCTTTTGAGTAGGCGCAGATGCGCCTTTCGAGGCATTAACAGTCAATGCCTGTTTCCCCTTTGTTTCTCGTCCGGAGTTGTTGATTGCGGACTTTTTCTCCTTATCGTCAAAGGCGGGGAAGCTAACACCCAGAAGACGTGCATTGGCCGCCTTCTTCTCTGCAGCTTCAGCTTCGATGATTAGGGAGCTCCAGTCGGGAGGGGGAGTAGAGTTAAGCCAGAGCTTTACTGCAGGCAGCATGTTCATACTGCAAGCGGAGAGAAGCGCATGCTCTGGCATGCCTGGAGGTAGCCTGAAGCAGGCCTGACGGAAGCGTTCGATGAATGTCCGAACCGTTTTCTTGTCCTTCTGGCGTATCTCAATGAGAGACGCCATCGTCATGTCCTTCCCACCGTTGTAGAAACGGTCGAGGAAGAGGCGTGTCAGGTCGTCGAAGGACGATATGGAATTATCGGGGAGGCTGCAGTACCAGTCATACGCCACCCCTTTCAGGGCCCCAACAAAGATGCTGGTGAGGAGCGCGTCCTCCTTCGGAAGATGCCCTGTCTGCGATTGGAAGTACGTCAGGTATCGTCGTGGAGAGTCCTTCCCATCATACGGCGTGAGTGTTTGTGGTTTATACTTTGGGGGATAAACCACCTTGTTCCACTCAAGGGAATAAGGCTGGGGAATGCCCATCTTCTAGCGCTCCTCCTGCCTGTTCTTGGACTCGAAGCGCTCCCGCGGATCTTTGATCATTTCGACCACGTCCTCCGTGGAGCTAGGAGTCGGGGAAGGAGGTACCACCTGGAGTGGAGCGTTTGAGGGCTCCGACGTCCGGGGTGCTTCTGTGTCTGAGGGTGTTCGTTGGAGGGGCACACTCGACTCTCCATTGGCTCCTGGGTCGGGACCATTTGAAGGTGTCCTGATCAAGGCCGACCGTATCTCAAACACTGCTTGAGTCAGTGCTTGCATTGAGGCAGAGAGGGTTTTGAGTCCTCCCTCTAACGAGTCTATGCGCTGGACAATGTCCTGTGGCGGCGCATCAGTCTCAAGATCACCCCCGGTCGTGTATACTGTCATGACACGGCCGGAAGTGGATGGATCAGTTGAGGCTTCGCTCTCAGCCTCGCTCTCATGTGGGGGAGTCACTTCTCCTGGTGTTTGGCCACCCCCAGCCACATTCTGGAGTTCGTCTTCGACAGGCACATCTGTAAGGGCCTGACTGCCCTCAGCTCTGTCTTGAAGGGCCTCTTCGTTTCCAGCACTACCCCCGGCGGTGTCCTGGAGGACATCGTCATTTCGAGGGGCTTCAGGGAGGCCATTTTCGCCTTGATGAAGATCCGCCGCAGCTGTGCTTTGGACATCTTCGTCTTCGGAAGGAGGCTCGACAAGGGTCTGGCTACCCCCAGCTTCCTCCAAGAACTTCTTTCTCGACCGAGTGCCTTCGAACACTCCAGAGGTCGAGACAGCTGTCTTGGTTTTCCTCGGCTGGCTTTTGGATGAAGACGAGGAATTGGCAGTCGTCTTTCGGACAGATTAGGAGTTGGAGATCATGTTGCATGAAGCAACCTTTAGCTCCTCTTCTGCTGACACCTTCGTCCCAAGGCGATGTCGGAGGGGTGTCGACGATTGTAGCCGTTGGAAGACCGACTGCTTTGGTGGTACTGCCGTCTTGCAACAGCAGTTGATGGTGACCACTGCACAAGTGTGCCCCGTGAGAGGCGCATCGTGCTTGTTGGTCAACTCTCCTGACCGGCGCTTGTGAGTGATCGCGTTGCGCAGGTCGTTGGAGGAGAGTGCTACCCTCACACCCCTCTCAGGTGCATGGCAGGGCCAAGCGCCGGGGTGGTCGGGTGAGTGCTGAGCCCTCTGATCTAATACCAAGCAGGCATCACGATCAGTAGTGGGGGAACCACTGCATTTGAAGTGACTTGAACGGACCTCAAACGCACAACCAGAGGAGGCGCGGGAGTTCAAGACCACTGAGTTTGCCTCTCTCGGCTTGGTTGTGCACGCAGTGAATGCGCCCAAGCGAGATAAGGACTTTGAAGGTCGACTCGTTGTTAGTGCAGAAGCACTTGAGTCAACCTTGTACAGCTTGCCATCGGCAGCGCGCGTGATCGTAAGCGCGTGCCTCTGGCCGGCTGCTGGCATAGCACGTTTGTGGCGCATGGCCCGTGCCGCCTTGGATTTCTTCGTACCAGCCCGCTGGGGCGCATAGTACTCAGCATCCAAATTCTCCTCGCCATTACAGCGAGTGAGTCTGTCAAAGACAGAGGCTCTTTATGGCGCATCAGAAGTGATGCGCGGGGCATTGGCTGCGCCCCTGCTCCGTCGACGTATCTTCCTCGCCTGAGAGGAAGATGGCTGGGGAACGTGGTCAGCCACACGCTTCCCCGAGAGATGCGCTGCATCAGCGGGCGCACCTTGACTGCTGAGGACGTCAGCAGGAAGGGAAGGCTGGACGGGCGCATCCCCTTCAACGGTGGTGCCCAAGGCGTCGACTTTGCGCACCCAGACTGCGCGGGTCTTCTTCGGCTTCGACAGCCGCTTCGAAGGACTCGTACTTCCTTCAGAAATGAACTCCTCGTACGCCTGTTGATTGAGGCGCACTACCAGCGTCTTGTGGGAGGAGCCCACCTTCACGTCGTCGGCCTGTGACACGACCTTCTCGGTAGAGGAGAAAGAAGTCCCCAGCAGAGTCGCCAGCTTGTTTGCCATTAAAATTATTTTGATTGAAATCTTAATACAAACAGAACAGTAATACAATATAGGACTTAGATGTAGTCCTAGGAGTACACTTTTGTTTAAGCTGGGTCCTTAGTGCCAATGGAGCGAGTGGTAATGCGTTGACTCCGTTGACCGGCTGACGGCGGTTATTGGTTCTCTGAAGGTGTTGATTGCTCTGGGTGTTGGAGCTTGCTGAGAGGAGGAAGTCGTTGAGTGTCTAGGACTGCCTCTCTGGTGATTCTCTGTTGTGGATTCTTTTTGAGTCTTGTGTGTTCTGAGTCTCTGTGTGTGTGTGAAGGAGATGATCCTTCTATTTATAGTTTTGCAGGCTGGCTGCTCATGCGCGCATGCAGGATGCGCCGGTGTGGGGATGCCACGTGGAGGTCGCTGATGGAGGCGCACGGATGCTGCGCCCTGATCGAGGGGGAGAACTCTTCATACTGCTGTTGTGAGCCGGCACGTAGCAGAGAGAAGATCTTTCCGTTGCTGAAATCTTGGATGAGTTGAGTCAAAAGACACGTGTCGTCGACTCATGGTTCGAAGATCTCGGATTTGGTGGAGAAGAGTGATCTGGTGGGCTGCGCCTTGGATTGGGCGCAGGAGGAGGCTGCGGCTCATAACCGTTAGGAGTTACAAACTATTTGGGGCGCATGGCTTTTGAGGCGCATGCAGGCGACTTTCCTTCTGTCTTTCGAGATCACAGAGCAGTCTGAGGCGCATGGCTTTTGAGGCGCATGCTGATTTGGACGTATGGCCGTAGAGGCGCATGCGGTTGGTAAAGTGGCCACGTGGCAGTAGCCGTCGAAATAAAGTCATGATGATGCTGACGTTGCCGACGCTTCATTTTCTGAACTGTTCAGACTTTGGGAGGCGTGCTGCCAACTTTGTCAGTTCAGCATTTAATATTGGTGACGTTCGATGGACAGCTGAGTGGGCGCGTCGGTTGGCGTTCCACTCGGTATGGAGATGTGTGGGGGCGCATCCTCTGTAATGTGCCTGGTACTGAAGGGCGCGCCTATGTGATGCGCCTGATGCCGAAGGGCGCGTCCGTGCATGGCGCATCTTCATTGGTCCGTCTGTTGAGTTCTTCAGAGCATTAGTGGCTCCCTAACTTAGCTGAATTCGAAGAGGCGAGTTCATTCATCAAAAATACAAGTTCATTGCACTGACTTCGGGAAGGTTGCCACTTGGCGCATGGGTTTGATTTGCCCTGGCCTATGAATAGCAACAGTTTGAGAGAGTCTTGTTGTCTCTCCCTTGACTTCTCGACGAAGATGGATTCGACTAATCCTCCTCTTTGGCAAGACATTGTACTGTGGATGATGGTTCTCCTTGTTCAAAGAAGCTTTGATGGTGAACTCCTTCAGAAGACTGAGATTTGCCGAGTTGGAATGGACATAGATGTGCCTAAGGCTCATTATGATGGAAGAGCCCCAGGCTGGCAGATGTGCCTGTGTGTTGACGAGGAAGTGATTCACTCTGAAGGGACGGAGTGATGCGCTGGAAGACAGGTACAACATGTTGCAACTGTTTAAACACAGACTGTCTTGGTGGTGGAGCCACTGTCTTGCGGTAGCAGCAGTTGATGGCAACCGTAGCACAAGTGTGCCCTGTGAGGGCCGTATTATGCTTGTTGGTCGTCTCTCCTGATCGGCATTTGTGAGTGATCACGTTGCACAGATCGTTGGAGGAGAGTGCCACCTTCGCACCCCCTTCAGGCGCATGGCAAGGCCAAGCGCCGGGGTGGTCAAGTGAGAGCGCCACCTTCGCACCCCCTTCATGGCACATGGCAAAGCCAAGCGCCGGGGTGGTCAAGTGAGAGTGCCACCTTTGCACCCCCTTCATGGCGCATGGCAAAGCCAAGCGCCGGGGTGGTCAAGTGAATGCTGCACCCCCTGATCTCCCGATCAGTAGTGGGGGAACAACATTTAAAGTGACTTGAACGAACCTCAGACGCACAACCAGAGGAGGCGCGGGAGTTCAAGACCACTGGGTTTGCCTTGCTCGACTTGGTTGTGAACGCAATAGATGCGCCCAAGTGAGACAAGGACTTTGAAGGTCGGCTCGTTTCTGGCGCAGCAGCACCTGAGTTGACCTTATACAGCTTACCATCAGCAGCGCGCATGATTGTGAACGCATGATTCTAGTTTACTGTTGGCATAGCACGTTTGCGGCGCATGGCCCGTGCCGCCTTGGACTTATTCGTACCAGCCCGTGGGGCGCATAGTACTCAGAGTCCAAATTATCCTCGCCATGACAGCGAGTGAAGAGCTTGCAGCCGACCCAGAAGAAGAGAAGAACAACTGCAACTTGTGGCTCGAACGGGCTCCCTGGATAACGGGCTCCCTTTTCTTTATTTATTTTTTTGGTGCCCTTTTCAAAGGAGGCAAGAGGTCTCTATATATAGAGTGGAATGAGGCCTCCCTTCTTCTCCTTTCCGATGTGGGATTAAAAGAAAGATCCCTATTTTTTTATGCTTCTACACCGCTGAACTCACATCCACTCCAGATTATCTAGTCATGTACCCGCTGGTACCACTGAACTCACATCCACATTCTCTCCAGATCACCGAGTCATGTACCCTCCCGTACCGCTGAACTCACCTCCTCCTTCCACAAAAATCCCAAACTACCAAGTCATGTACCCACTGGTACCTTTGAACTTACACTTTGATCACAAAATTTATGGATTGTCGAGTTATGTACCCGCTGGTACCCCTGAACTTACATCCCAGTCACTCTTTTAGGGAGAACGTTATGTATAAACATACCTCTGAACTTTTTTCCTGGAAGGGATCCTCCCTCATGATCCACTACCCGCACTCCCAGTGCACAAAAAGGGTAACAGATCCACAAATTTCCAAAACGGCCATGTCCTCATTACCTCTGAGTGGTTCCATTTCTGCCAAAAACAAATCACCCCTTTACATAGAACTTCCATGTCCTCATTACCTCTGAGTCGTTCAATGTACCCCTCTTCATTGAGCCCACTCCTGCCATGTCCTCATTACCTCTGAGTGGGAAGGCTCCGTCGAAGAAAACTTCATACTTGCCATGTCCTCATTACCTCTGAGTAAGTATATCGATTCCCTTTCAACCTATTATTTGTACCCACAACCGGAGTACGCCAAAGATAATAGGTCCACAAATATCCTCCGTTGAGTTTTCTCCTGTCATGTCCTCATTACCTCTGAGTAGGAAGATTCCGCGGTGAAACAAAAACCCTCATGCTTGCCATGTCCTCATTACCTCTGAGTAAGTATGTTGGTTCCTTTTCATCCTATTATCCGTATCCTAAGCCAGGGTACGCCAAGGATAATAGGCCCACAAATGTCCTCTGTTGACCATAAATGTCCTCTGTTGACCACAAACGTCCTCTGTTGACCACAAATGTCCGCTGTTGACCACGAATATCTTCCGTGAAGTCTCCCCTGCCATGTCCTCATTACCTCTGAGCAGGAAGATTCTACGGTAAAACCCTCATGCTTGCCATGTCCTCATAACCTCTGAGCAAATATGTTGGTTTCCTTTCATCCTATTATCCGTATCCTGAACCAGGGTACGCCAAGGATAATAGGTCCACAAATATCCCTTGCTAAGCTTCTTAGCATAAATCCACCATCTCACCATGTCCCGGGAGCCCAGCTGCTCTACGGCATTCTTTTTCCCAATACCGAGAGCACCCATGACCACTTTGCCATGGCTGTTCCGGATATCCTAACCAAACTTGTTATCCGTACCTAAAACCAAGGTACGCCCAGGGTAACAGGTCCACAAATAATCCCCCAGCAGGTCCAATTCCACAAACACCACAAGTACAAGAAAGAGAAGATGAGTTGAAACATGCTCATTTATTCAAAATTCAAAGTACTACATCATCTGGGATCACATCCCTTGACAAAAAGAAAAGAAAAACAGCGAAAAAAAACAGAAAACTGTTCACTGCTCCATGGTATTCTTTCGCCCGATACCAAGAACCTCCATATCCGCCTTACCGCGGAGTTGTCCTAGGTATCCCTCTCAAACTTATTATCCGTACCTAAAACCAAGGTATGCCAAGGATAATAGGCCCACAAATGTCCTCTGCTGACCACAAATGCCGTACTAGGTCCCTTAGTACATCCACATCTTTCCTCATCATCACATGCTTTCGGAGCCCAGCTGTTCCATAGCATTCTTTCACCCAATGCATAGAACTCCCATGTTGATAGCACCTCTGAGTTGTTCTATGTATCCTCATTCGAGTTTGCTCCTACCATGTCCATATCACCTCTGAGTAGGAAAGCTATACCATCAACCTTATATTTACCACGTCCATACCACCTCTGAGTAAATATGATGGTTCCCTCTCTCAACTTATTATCCGTACCTAAAACCAAGGTACGCCAAGGATGATAAGTCCACATAACATCCCCAGCGGAAGTACCCAAACCTATCACGTCCATGCTACCTCTGATTGGATTGCCACACCTAAACAAATCTACTTTCCATGCTTCTTATTCAAAGTGTTCCAAATTTGTAATTTGGAAACTTTGAAGGGGGTCCTATAGAAGCATGGAAAATATTGCTTTTAGTCCCACATCGGAAAGGAGAAGAAGAAAGGGCTTACTCTATTCTATAAATAGAGCCCCCTTACCTCCTTTGAAAAGGGCACCAACTTCTCTTCCCTCCTTCCAAACTTGGACTCTTCCTATTGCGCACCTTCGGGTGCTAAGTAGAAGAAGTCTAGGGCAGCGCGGGCTCTTCGAGCTCAGTCAGCTGTCCCAACCTCTGACCATCACGAGCATCCCGCTAAGTGGGCCTCTGATGGAAAGTTGTACAAAGCCGCTCGTGTCCAGCCCCCGACGGCAAACGGACAGAGTGGTTCTGAAGAGTCTCCCAACAAAGATCGAGGGCAAGTGTTTCTATTAGCCCCACATCAGGGAGCAAACATGATACCTACGCACTCGTGTGTTCGGGATACCCGGGTCCACAAAGCGAGTGCACGGGCTGATCAAGACATTCCTCATGCGAGTCATGAGACGTCCTTCATGCGGCTCGGTCATGAGACATTCCTCATGCAGCTCGGTCATGAGATGTCCTTCATGCGGCTCGGTCATGAGACGTCCTTCATGCGGCTCGGTCATGAGACGTCCTTCATGCGGCTCGGTCATGAAACGTTCTTCATGCGGCACAGAACTCAGGAAGCTTCATGCGGCTCAAAATCAGACGAGCTTCATGCGGCTCAGGAGTCCCATGCGGCTCAAACACATAGGCAGCTCAAGTAAACTCCATGCGGCTCAGAGAGAGAGGCCACGTGGCATTCAAAACAGTTGTGCTCAACGTCTGGACGCATTTAATGTTCTGACGGCTGACAGCTGACAGATGACAGACCTGACATAAAGTTGTCATAATGACTGACACGAAAAGCAAAATTTTTCTAGGAAATAAGAAAAATCTTCACCAATACGGCGCTGTCTACCAAGCTTCGAGGCAGGTCCATGCGGCCAGACTAGACGAGTTCATGCGGCCAGTGCAAAGAAATCTATGCGGTTCAAACCATGAAGGCCCCCATGCGGCTCAGCCATGAAGAAACCCATGCGGCTCGGCCATGAAGACTCTCGTGCGGCTCGGCCATGAACATATTCATGCGGCTCGGTCATGAACATATTCATGCGGCTCGGTCATGACAACCTTCATGCGGTTCGAGTGTAGAGACTATTCATGCGGCTCGGTCATAAAATCTTCCATGCGGCTCGGTCATGACGACCTTCATGTGGCCCAAATATGAACACTCCTCATGCGGCTCAATAATGATGACAGGACACGTGTCCTAAACATAATCAAATTTCGGGTCAGATTCTAATAATTTGGGACACGTGGCAAGAGAATGAATTAAATTGATTCATTTAGATTTGCAGACATCAGCAAATCATCATGATAGAGATTTATTGCAATCAACATTTATTATTGATGGGATTTGGCATAATCCACATTAATGGTCCAGATCCTTCACACTCAAGACTAATGGTCCAGATTGATCAATCACCAGGCCGCCGCCACTTTGAGAACGGGTAATCAGCCAAACCCTAATGATGCTTCCCCACTATTATAAATAGCAGGGTGCCATTCCCTTGCAAAATACACAGAGTCAAAGAAAAAAAAGAAGAAGAGAGAGAGAGGTCGGCACCAAAAGAAATAAGAAGAGAGAGATCTACACAGAGAGAGTTCCCCCTTCCTTCTTGAGAATCACAGAGAGAGAGAGAAGCCAGGAGAGCAATCCGAGGAGAGTAAGAAGAGCGTTTCTTCATCAACGTCGAGCAGATCTTCCCCGAGCCAAGACTGCATACTGATCGTCCAAGGAGTAAGGCAGAGCGGCCGTCGCTTTCCCGAGCCTCTATCGTCACCCCCCAGAATCAAAAATAAACAATCGTACTTAGTCTGCTGTACCTAGGTTTTCGTCCCTAGACTTTCTTTGTACGAGCGAGTTTGTATTGTGAGTCTAAGTTTAGTCCTCCGATAATTGTTCTGTTCTTTTACAATCAATGGCAAACAGCTCTGTCAAACTCGGTTGCCACCAAGGTGGGAGCAAACCAACTGAGTCTGGAAAACTCGGCCGTATATCCGTCGACCGTCCTTCCCATCTGCTTAAGATTACAGAACCTGGTCTGCAAGTCATATCGAGCCACTGCATCATAATACTTGGTCTGGAACTTTTCGCTGAACACTACCCAGGGGACAGGTGTGGCCAATCCCACTGCTTGTGCGGCCCACCAACTGCGGGCTAGATCCACTAACTGTAGGCGCACCACAGCCACCTTCTCGTCTTCTGGAGTCCTCGTGGCTTCGAGAATCACCTCTATATCTTGTAGCCAAGTATCGGCAGCAATGGCATGCATCCTCGCTGCCATCGAAGAATGGAGGGTTCAGGCGCTTAAAACTGTTGGCCGCACTGTTCCCTCGGGGTCCACTTCTATTCAGAGCATCTTCCACTGCCTGGTGCAAGGCATCGCCTCTACGATCTTGGGAAGCTAACAATGATCTGATGAGACCCACCAAAGTGCCATCATCAGGATCTGCAGGCTGGACTGGCTGAACTGGTGGCTCTTCTCCAGTAGGTACGACTCGGGAGGCTGCTCCTGAGTGCTGGGCCTGATCTTCTGGTTGCTGCTGGTCCACGGGAGGTGATCCGCCTTGCTGATCGGCAGGTCCAGGTTCAATGCCGTTGAAGAAGACGACATGGGAACAATGAGGAAGGACCAGGACAGATCAACGATTACAAGCATGTGATCAGGACAAGAATTTTTAGGAATCAAGAGGATACGAGAAGAGATCAAGGGCGAGTACAGATTGAGACATCTATCTGGTAAACCCTCACACATCTTGATTAACAAGACCTGCATGGGCCACCACTTAAACCATGTCACGCCCCAGAACCAGAATACTGGAGAGCGGGGGCAGATATAGCCAGCTACGTATAACGGAATGGAATCCACACCGATATACGGTCACGGCTGTCTAGATATGTGAGGGTTTCACTACAATCCATCAATCTCTTAAGGTCATAAAATAGCCTATTGTCTCAATCTCAACCAACTAATAATAATCACAAGATATCATATCACCAAATATACAATTGTAAGGCGTCCCAAACATTACATATCCAGATGATCATGAAGCTAGTCGTACAAAATGTAAGGACTAGCAAGAGTTTAAGTCATACATGATCAACCTCGAGTTGCCAATCATGCTTACAGCCCGTAGGCAGACAGTAAATAAAGTTACAACGAGCTAACACTTGCTCGGCGGCTAAACGCCTCAAAAGAATAATTTTACAATAGAGTGGGAGAGCAAAAATAAATCCACTCGTTGCCCTGGTTACGCCTGGTGACCACCATCGGGCTGAAAAGCAGGGAGATCCTTTAGTGCTGCTCCGGTATCTGGCCATACAAAACCAGCTGGGTCAGACCCCAGAAAGAGCAAGTGCCACAAAGGAGGCTTCACTTAAGAACTAAAACCAGCAATTAGCACAAGAGTATAATTACATAATAAAAGACAGTAGTTTAAGAAAAAGCATGATGGATAATTATAAAAGACAATCTTGTATAGAATCACTAAAGACAGGACATATGGAAAGAAAGCATGACAGGATGATATACGATGAGATAACCATGGGACTATTCAGATAGCCAGGTTACAACCCGTAAACCAAACAAGGACCGGGGTTGTAACCCTTCGTCTGAACGGAACTTGGTTTCTCTCACCATTTATCGGCAAGATAAATATAAAAAAATCAGGTCAAGTAACATTCTGGAGTGACAATCATTATAGTGACAATCTGGAGTGACAATCATTATAGTGACAATCTGGAGTGACAATCATTATAGTGACAATCTGGAGTGACAATCATTATAGTGACAATCTGGAGTGACAATCATTCAATCATTCTGGTACAATCTTACAATTAATCAATTCAAGACAATACTATACTGGACTAGACTCCATCCAAGCAATCACGGCCAATCATTGCCTACGGCTTTCTACATTAACTAACTAGGGTTATCACAATCCTAGTTACTAGCAAGATGCAATGAGATGCTCCAAGTAGTCACAGGCCCTGCAGCTATCCAGGTTATCCAGGCAATCATTATAGTGACAATTCAGAGAGTACAATGCATTAGAGTGATAATAGAGTTCAATTATTTAAGTGACAATCAAGAGTGCCCCACATGACAGTGGGCTGGAAATGTGCCCTACTCGTCGGCAGGCTACAAGTCCAAACATTTACGGCCGGGATAACGGGATCGCCTGTAACTGGGGAACATCTCTTCATGTCTAGTGAATTATACTAGTCATTAACCTTAGTCCATTTCAGTAGGTACTCCTGACCGTGGTACTCAGGAGTCCCCTCCTAGACATGATGCAAGACAGGACTGGATTATTTGTACAAGCACAATCGCCCACGGTGTCAGGATCAATTATACAGGTCATGTCATGTCAGGTAGCCGTCGTAACAGCTATTCGAGAAATCATGCCAGGTTATCATGTCAGGTGTACTTTGTCAGGAGTGCGCCACGACGGGCCACTATCAGGTCATGCCAGGTTATCATGTCAGGAGTGCACCACTACGGGTCACTATCACGTCGTGTTCAATTATCAATTCCAAACATACAAATGAATTCATGATTTTCAAGTTCAGGACAAAAGGCGTAAGGATATAAAATGGACGTTAAATATCTCATAAAATATCAATATACAGGGCTATAGGAGAGCCATACGGCTAAGACACATGCGGCCAGAAAAGGGTAGACTCATGCGGCCCAATTAGGAGAGCGCATGCGGCCAAGGTCACTGGATCCCATGCGGCTAAGACAAGGGGGCACATGCGGTCAGGAAGATAGAAAACTCATGCGGCTGGGGGAATAGGTCTTATGCGGCTAGCTGGCCAATCAGGTACATGCGGCCGGAGGGAGTGTGGTTCCATACGGCTCGAGAAGAAGCAACCCATGCGGTTGCGGGGGAGCAATGCCTATGCGGCTGGGAGCAAGTGTGCATATGCGGCTCGCGAGTGTTGAGTTTATGCGGCTCAGGATGAAGTCCTCATGCGGCTGGGTTAAGCAAGTCTCATGCAGCCAGCGGGAAGGACACATGCGGCTGCAGAGTTCAGAACTTATACGGCTGGGAATTGAGCGAGTTATGCGGCCAGATGAGTCCGGCCCTCATGCGGCTCAAGTACTTCCAGCCATGCGGCTGAAGAGAACACTTGCCGCATGAATATTCATGCGGTCAAGTCAAGCACTGTTTATCTTCTCCAAAATTTCAGAGAAGAAGAACACCATGAGAGCCAAGTCCTCAAGCTCCATAACTCCATCATCCGGAGCCTAAATCCGAACTTCTATAGGTTAAAATGGGGTAGAACGAGCTACTCTACAGCATGGAACCATCAAAACACAGAAATAACAAGATTAAGTAGATCAAAACCCAAAAAATCTGAAAATAAGGTAAATATAGATCTACAAGAATCTAGCCATGGAAAGTGAAAATGCCAAGTTCTAAAGTTAGTCAAAATGCTGTAAGGAAGAGAATGAAGCAATAAAATTGGAGTTCCTCCATGAAGCAAGTTGCACTTGCCTAGACCTCTCTCTGCTCTCTCTGGTAGGTAAGGAAGTAAATGAGGAAGAAGAAAAAGAGTAATAAAGAGAGAGAGAAAGAAGAAATGGCAATAAATATCAAAGGTGGTGGTAGGTAGGGGGTTCACCCCTTGGTTCATGATGAACCAAGAGCAATCCCAAACCGAACCAAGCCAACCCAACCAAGAATAAACCAAGCCCAGGGAGGAAATTAAGCAAGAAAATCATGCAATACAAGAATAAATACGTACACGTATTCCAAGAATACGAAATACGAACACAGGCATTACAGATCGTGACTTCGGTCGATAGCCTATCGCAGCGCAATAACCAACCCAACAATCAAACAAGAACATAGGTTGGATCAAGTACCATGATAGACCATATTCCTCAGTCATTCACAGAAGTAACACTTCACAACCAGAATAAGTCTTCCGCTCATAACTTCGGTCCACAGCCTGTCATAGTACGATAACCAACCCAACAATCAAACAAGAACATGGGTTGGATCACGTACCATGACAGTCCGCTTGCCTCAGTTATTCATGAGAGGTAATAAGATACAAGCAAGTCGTTTTCACGGCCAATCAAGTCTACGAGTTTCTAGTGGGACGAGGTTATCCTCGTATCATGTTATTTAGAAATCCTCAGATCGTATCTTTCCAGCAAGGCTAGCCAACCCAGGGGTTCGCGTAGACAGGTGTTATTGGGCACAGGTCCCTCGTAAGGCCACCTTGCCAAAACATATAATATATATCATGAATTAATCGGATACAGTCATCCACTCGTCGCAGATGACACAGTATCCGTGGGGACCAGCCGGCGCGTCAAGACAATATCTCAAGGTGGCTGGTGTAACACGATCTCGGGATTCTGTCCTCCCCATGCATCTAGTATATTTAGTTGCCTAGTTTAACCCTAGGTGAAATCTTGGACTCACATGCTGTGGCCTGCATGATTATCCTCCTAAAGTCGTACTTTAGTACGAGTACCCCAAAGAGGATCCATGTCAATCAGTATGTCAACATGTTCTACCCTACTTAGTGTAATGCATCATTGCAAATACGCCACGTGGAGTTACGAGTCATTTGTCGAGCATGAACAAGAACTGGGACATTCAGGTACATGTATCAGGTAGGAACACTTGTTCACCGAGATCACATTAGTGCTCATATCATGCTCAGGACAAAAGGCGTAAGGATATATAGCATACACAAACATTCACCTATATATATATATATATATATATAAGCAATATAATATAAGAAAAATATAAAATATAAAGGAGCCCAGGTCAGGGCGCGCTGGGTCAGAATGCGCAGGGTCAGACTGCGCAGGGTCAGGCTGCGCAGGGTTAGACTGCGCAGGGTCAGGTTGCGCAGGGTCAGGTTGCGCAGGGTCAGACTGCGCAAGGTTAGACTGCACAGGGTCAGAATGTGCAGGGTCAGACTGCGCAGGGTCAGACTGCGCAGGGTCAGAATGCACAGGGTCAGAATGCGCAGGGTCAGACTGCGCTGAGCCACGAGAGAGCTGCGCCCTTCGCTAAAAAGCGCTGGGCCAAGGGGCTGCGCGCGCCAACTGCTACAGTGTCACTCCTTCCTCTTGGCTGAGAGCAAGAACACCATGAACCCTAGAACTTCTAAGGTCCATAAAATCCTCATCCTAAGCCCAAATTGGGACTTCAATAGGTCAAAATGGGGTAGAACAAAATTTCCTACAACAGAGAACAATCAAAACTTGAAAATAATGAAGTTTGCTAGATCAAAACCAAGAAAATCCAAAAATGATTAAAACTTAGATCTACAAAAATAAAAGCTTCAAAATGGAAAATTTCAAGTTCTAAACTAGTATAGAATGAGGAGAAGAACATTTTTGACAAATAATTTTGTAAGAAAATATTAACAAAAATTTATTGATCCATCTCTTGAGCAAGTTGGCACTTGCCTTGGTTGGTAGAGGAAATAAATGAGAGGAAATAAATGAGGGGAGAGAGAATGAGATGAGTTATTATATAGAATTTTAAACCCATGGGTTCATGATGAACCAAAGGGTTCATGATGAACCATTGGTGAACCAAGAATAGGTTACCCAAATGAGTCAAAACTGTAGGCCCAAATGCAGAAAATAAATTACGAAATAATATTTTGGGAAATGCATGAAGAAATACAGCATAATAAATATAGTATAAATACAAGGTAAATACAATTTATCAATTTACGTATTGAAATACGTATTCCAGGATCGGGGAGTGACACTAGTCACTGCTAGTTCTCTATGTATAGTAGATATTTCTATTACAGTTCTCTCTCTGTTTACATACTGCACTTCTTTCAGTACTTGCATCTTACTTTACTGTATGTTTATATTTTCTAACCTGCTATGATCTGTTGAGATGTACTGTACTCGCTCCTGTCCTGACTGGACCTGTTGAAAATATTACAGAGGACGAGGAGGAGGCTTGCCTGGACACTTACTACGGGGCAGCCTTAGATGACACCTGCGAGCTGGACCCTCAGGAGGACCCAGCTCTAGCTGAGGAGATCACCCCGATTGCCTAGACTAGACTAGTTAGGCTTATCTTACTTTATGCAGTCTAGAGACATGTTTAGTTAGACTTTATTTGGAGTTCAGAGTTGTATATATTCTTTCATCTGAGACCTTGTACTGTTGGATATTGCTAGGATTATCTTAGACTATTTTTATCGATTTTATTCCTTGAGTTCTATTTCATATCGTGCTATCTCTTCCTTAGTTGTGATTGAGTTTACTATTGCTATGTCACCCCCATTCGGGGAGTATAAATTGTTTAAAGATATATTGTTAGATGTGACCTAGGACAGCATTCTACCGCCGACACTGCGGCGTAGGCTGGACGTACCCACGTTTCGTGCCCTTACTCTAGGGTGCGGGTCGTGACATCACGCCCCGCTCCCGTAGGAGCGATCGTCCTCGCTAAGGCGTGATGTCGCACGAGCCTAGATTGCGCTTGTGCAAGGCGGATTCCATAACGGCCGATTCCAGCGGCTGCGACGGGTCGTCGTACAGAAGTTCCATGCAGAGACATTGAATATTAGCAGTAGAATTTGAAGCAAAACACAAGTCATTTCAAAAACACTCTTTTATTGATATTGAAACAAAGGTTACAATGGACGCAAGGCCAAGATTACAAGTCTCTCAAGCTCACTCTTCTCACATTACAAGTTACTCAGCTCTCTCTCATCTCTCAATTACAAGTCTTGAGCCAGCGAAAGCTTCGAAAGGCAACGTCCATACATTATGTCCCGTATAAGTCTTTACTCCATACGGCCGCACGCTTCGAATCGCCAAGGAACTTCGTGCCTAGACGCATCCAAGCGAGCTCCGCGCCACGAACTTCTACATGTGCCTGCACATAAAAACTATATGGGTGTCAGTACTCAACTGTACTGGTAGAATGAGCTCCTCGCCCACCCATACAAACCCAACACGTTTGATTTACTTTGTACAACGTAGTCACTTCTTATCAATTGTCTTTCTAGTCCTGTCTTAGGATTATTTTAGGACCGATGTCTTGGCCTATTTTGTGCCTCAATACCATCCCGTGCTTGCAACAACAACGTTAGCCCATACCTTACCACTAGACCCTTTTTGTGCCAACAACGTTAACCTATTAAGTCGTGTTTGCCTTTCGGCCCAAAATCATAGACGCAACTTGTAGTGCCCCATCCCGCAAAGTCAATCGGAGGAATCGAACGCCGACGGCGTTGGAACTTAGCCTTGCAACGGCTGCTCGAAGGCTCGCTCGTCCGAGACGACTCCTCGCACAGGTGGGGTAGTTTCGGTGAACTTGCCTCATCTTAGCCTTTACTTAACAATGCGTATGTTTTCAACTTGCACTGGTAGGCTAATCTAAAAGCTACGCACCAACATAGCTAAGGGAATAATCCCGTCGGGTCGGAATGTCTTAGAACATGAAAAATGGTCCCACGATCAACATAGAAGTCGGCTCAGCGTGCTTTCAAATGATACTCGATCCTTCGATCCCCTAGCTTGGGAGAAGGAAGCTGGCTTAAGTTGTTAAGTTGCCCCGACACTTGAAATAGCCTAAGTCATAGGCGTCGCCTGCATGAATGCTTGGTAAAGCATGCACGGTCCCGTCGTTTTGCCCCAACACTCGAATCAGCCTAAGTCATAGGCGTCGCCCGCATGAATGCTTAATAAAGCATGCACGGTCCTGTCCCACAAGGCTTGGCATAGCCTTCGCACGTCCCGCAAGTTAAGTCGTCTCGCACGGCTCGTTGGCTTAAGTCTAGGCACCCGAAAAGTTGGTTGTCCAAGTCGACCCCGTGCCTAGCACGTTCCCTCGATGCGTAGCTCAGCGTAGCCCTTGTTTGTCGAGTCGTTGCCCGAATAAGTTAAGACAAGTGTTGCGTTGGGCTATCAAAGCAATTTCTAAGCACTGTCCCGCTCTATCTGTGGTTGTCAAGTCGCATAGTCCCTTGAGGACAAGGCCCGTCATATGAAGTATGTCTTGGGCGATAGCGTTGCGTAGAACACGAGTCGATTTAAGGCACGAGCCACGGTTGGTTCAGTAGAAAGTTAGCTACGGTCTGTTGATACTTAAGAAAACACGTTATGTTCAAGTTAAGTTGGAAGGCTATGCAGTAGCCGTTCCCTGAGTTCAAAGAATGTTAAGTCTAAGCGATGGTTAGTCGCCGAGAGAAAATATGTCGGGACTGTGGTTCAGTCGTCGAGGCAACCCTGGTTTAGGCTCTGGAAAGGAAGTATGAAAAGAGTAAAGCAAAGGAACTAAGTGATGATGATGAGACCATGCAATTACGTTAAGTCTAGAAGTTAGCGTATGTGCGTGGTCATAGACAACTTGTCGACAAGGGCGATGGTTCTTCGAGCGGCAACCCGGGGCCACGGGACCGACTCGACCTAGAAAGAACAAATTATAGCCGAGCTGGGTAATAGGCAATTGGTAGCATGGGGACTTGCATCGGAGATCGTTACTTGCGGTGCAAGGATCCCGTTTGCCAGGCTATGTCCACGATGGCTAGTTAATGCCAGTGACCTTTCATATAGATGTGTCGGCACGGACGGCAATCCGTGTGTGTGCCTTTGGATTGAGTTGAGTTAGATGTGTAAGCAGTTAGTGAACAAAATGTCTGGGCCTAAGATTTGGCTACAACGAAGGCGGCATGCTTCGGCACGAGATGTGGTATCGAGTGTTAAGTTGTTGGCATAGAGTTGCATGAGTTAGGCTTAAGCTGTTGCGAGTTAAGTCAAGAAGGGCCGTAGGGCAAGTTGTGTGAAGCTAGAATGAGTCGCTGGGTACGACCTCGAAATATGAGGCACGGCCGCGTTGTCACAACACAAGTATAGGCAAGACTAAACAAGGAGGCACTGCCTCAGAAATATTGAAGCACGGATCAAGTTCATGGCACGACCGAGTCGTTACGTCCCAGAGTTTGGCACAAAAGACAAGTATAAGTCGGTACGTCGACAATACAAGCACGAAAAAGGTCTAGAGGCAAGGAAATGGAGTCTTTCGTGTAGTTGCGTCTCTGATTATGGCCGTAAGGCAAGCACGACTTGATAGGTTAACGTTATTGGCACGAGAAGGGTCTAAGGCAAAGTATGAGTTAACGTCGTTTTGCAAGCACGGGATGGTCCTGAGACACAAGTATGCAAAGGCGTCGGTCCTAAAACTGATCCTAAGGCAAGAATAGAAAGACAATCGTAAAAGGGTTTATGTTGTACAAAGTAAATGAAACGTGTTGGTTTTGTATGGGTGGGCGAGGAGCTCACTCCACCAGTACAGTTGAGTACTGACACCCACACAGTATTTCATGTGCAGGCACAGGTAGAAGCTCGTGGCGTGGAGCTCGCTTGGATGCGTCGAGGCACGGAGTTCCTTGGTCATTCGAAGCGTGCGGCCGTGTGGACTGAAGACTTATACAGGACATAATGTATGGACATCGTCTTCCGAAACTTCTGCTGGCTCAAGTATTGTAATCGAGAGATGAGAGAGAGCAGAGTGACTTGTAAATGAGAGAAAAGTGAGCACGAGAGACTTATAATTTGGCCTTGCGCCCACAAATGTAATCTTGTATTCAATATCAATAAAGAGTTTCTTTTAAATGTCTTGCGTTCTTGTTCTAATTTCGCTGCAATGTTCAATGTATCTGCTTGGGACTTCTGTGCGACGATCCCGTCGCCGTCGATGTAATCGGCCATTATGAAACTGCCTTGCAAGAGCACAATCTAGGTTCGTGCGACATCACGCCTTAGCGAGGACGATCGCTCCTACGGGAGCGGGGCGTGACACAACTACACGATGAGACTCCATTTCCGTGTGACCGTGCTACCTCCTTCATTGTGCCGTGCCTCGCCACTCAATGTGACTTAACCATGTCGCGGCCCTTGCTATTTTTATCACCAACTGACCCAATCAAGACTTCTGAACTTATGTCGACCCACTTTGCCTTGCAGCGGTTTCTGACTTAAACTTCAGACAACTCAGATCCAACAAATGCAATTTATATGCCAAGACTTACGACTCGACGCCACACCCCTATGCCAAGTATGTCGCCTATGTTGAAGCCACATCTTAGGCCCCAAGCATCATGTTCTAACTTGTATATGTAATACCTGTGGTTCGTATTACGTATTTATGGAATACGTGTACGTATTTTTTCCTGTATTGCATGATCTCTTGCTTAGCTTTTATTTATGGCTTGGTTTATTTTATGGGTCAGTTCGGCTTGGTTTACTTGGTTCATCATGAACCAAGGTGAACCCCTACCTACCTACCACCACCTATAATATTTATTAACCCATTCTTCCTTCTCTCTCTTCATTACTCTCTTCTTCTCCACCATTAACTCCTGCACCTACCAAGAGAGTGAGATCTAGGCAAGTGCAACTTGCTTCATGGAGGAACTCTAATTTTATTGCTTCATTCTCTTCCTCACAGCATTTTAACTTACTTTAGAACTTGGCATTTTCACTTTCCATGGCTAGATTCTTGTAGATCTATATTTATATTATTTTTGAATTTTCTGGGTTTTGATCTACTTAATCTTGTTATTTCTGAGTTTTGATGGTTCCATGTTGTAGAGAATTTCGTTCTGTCCTGTTTTGACCTATGGAAGTCTGGATTCCGACCTCGGATGAAGGAATTGTGAAGCTTTGAAGCTGTGGATTTCATGGCTCTTCTCCTCGGACAAGTGAGGAAGAAGAGCAGTACTTGACCGCATGGATTCTCATGCGGCAAGTTTCTGGCCGCATGGCTATATTTGCCGCATAAGCCACTTTAGCCGCTGGGAACTTAGCTTTAGCTGCATGAGGCTGAGACTCTCCTAGCCGCATAGAGTTCTGCTCATAGCCAGCCGCATAAGCCCGGTTACCTCGGAGCCGCATGCGACCCATCTCTTTCTGGCCGCATAAGACTCCGTTCGACCCGGCCGCATGAGTGCTTCCCGCTGCCGCATAGGCTCGGCTTCCAGCCAGCCGCATGGGGCCTTTTTCTCGAACCGCATACGTATTCATTCGCTCCCAGCCACATATGTACAGCCCCTCTCGGCCGCATGAGTACTCTCCCCTTCTGAGCCGTATAGGCATTGCTCCCTGCTGCCGCATGGGACTCCGCCCACCCTGAGCCGCATTAACTTAAGCACTCGCTGGCCGTATAAGCCGCAGTCTCCCACTGCCGCATAAGGCCGAACCCTGCCAGCCGCATGTGCGCCCATCACTCCCAGCCGCATGACTCTTTCATAGCTTGTATCTTATGAATATTTTAATTATTACTATTATACCCCTACCATGTAGCTCTCAGTATAACTTGAGTTCCTATGGCATACACATTACCTTTATTGTATATTTTTACGTCCATTTTATATCCTTACGCCTTTTGTCCTGAACTTGATAATCACGATTTGATTGACAGGATTGAAATGACAATTGAACATGACATGATAGTGGCCCGTCGTGGCGCACTCCTGACAAGTACACCTGACATAATTTATCTTGATAAGCTGTTGCGACGGCTACCCGACATGACATAACCTGTATCAATAACATGGACACCGTGGGTGATTGTGCTTATACAACTAATCCAGTCCTGTCTTGCATCATGTCTAGGAGGGGACTCCTGAGTACCACGGCCAGGAGTACCTATTGAAATGGACTAAGGCTAAAAACTAGATTAATACACTAGTCATAAAGAGATCTCCCAGCTACAGGCAATCCCGTTACCTGGGCACGCCTTGGGATCTGTAGCCTGCCGTCGAGTAGGGCACATTTTCAGCACACTGTCATGTGTTGCACCCTTCAAGCTACCTAAGGGTACATTCATTTTCTGGACGATGTACCCACCTGAATTTAACTCTAAATCTTTTAATCCGGGTAACCTGGATGGTCTGCAGGGCTTGTGGCTGTGGAGTAATCTCACTGCATCCTGCTAGTAACTAGGTCTGTGATAACCCTAGTTAGTTAAAGTATCAAGCCGTAATTCTTGCTTGGCCGTGAAGTGATTGGATGGAGTTTAACCAGTCTAGTCTTGTCTTGATCCTGTTACATGCCCTGATTTTCTTATATTATCTTGCCGATAAATGGTGAGAATTCCAAGTTCTGTTCAGACGAAGGGTTACAACCCCGGTCCTTGTTTGGTTTACGGGTTGTAACCTGGTTATCTGAATAGTTCCATGGTTATCTCGTCGTATATCACCATGATGTATTTTCTTTATTTCTAGCTCTTACTTTTATTTATACTCTTGTGCTGATTGCTGGTTTTAGTTCCTAAGTGAAGCTTCCTTTGTGGCACTTGCTCTTTCTGGTATCTGACCCAGCTGGTTTTGTATGGCCAGATTTCGGAGCAGCTCCAGAGGATCTACCGCTTTTCCAGCCCGATGGTGAACACCAGGCGTAACCAGGGCAATGAGTGGGTTATTTTTGGCTCTCCCACTTTACTGTAAAAATATTCTTTTGAGGTGTTTAGCCGACGAGCACCTGTTTAGCTCGATTGCACTTACTTACTGTCCGCCTACGGGCTGTAACATGATTGACAGATCCTAGGGTTGATCATGTATGACTAAACTCTTGCTAGTCCTAACATTTTGTAACGATTAGCTTCATGATCAGCTAAATATGTAATATTTGGGACGCCTTATTATTGTATATTTAATGATCATACATCTTGTAACATCTACTTATTTGCTTGTGATTGAGACACTAGGCTTGTTCATGACCATAGGAGACTGTTGGCTTGTAGTAAACCCTCATGTATCTAGACAGCTGTGACCGTATAGCGAGGTGGAATCCATTTCAATATACGTAGCTGGCTATGTCTGCCCCCGCTCTCCAGTATTCTGGTTCTGGGGCGTGACAGTATACACCTTCGACTCAACTCAATTCCAAAGGCATATGTGCGGATAGCCGCCATTTTGTCGACATCTATATGAACACGGGTCACTGGCATCACAAGCCATCCTGGACTATAGCTGGCGTATAGGATGGTCCGATCACCGCAAGTAGCTAGCCCCGATGAGCGTCCACCGAATACCTGTTGCCTCTACCTGGCAGGCTGTCACACCCCAGAACCAGAACACTGTAGAGCGGGGGCAGACATAGCCAGCTACGTATAATGAAATGGGATCCACTCCACTATACGGTCACGGCTGTCTAGATATATGAGGGTTTATCTACAAGCCAACAGTCTCCTATGGTCAATAACAAGCCTAGTGTCTCAATCACAAGCAAGTAAGTAAACGTTACAAGATGTAAGATCACCAAATATACAATAGTAAGGCGTCCCAAATATTACATACTCAGCTGATCATGAAGCTAGTCGTTACAAAATATGAGGACTAGCAAGAGTTTAGTCATACATGATCAACCCTAGGATCTGTCAATCATGTTACAGCCCGTAGGCAGACAGTAAGTAAAAATGTACACGAGCTAACACTTGCTCGGCGGCTAAACGCCTCAAAAGAATAATTTTATAATAGAGTGGGAGAGCCAAAAATAACCCACTCGTTGCCAGGGTTCCATCTAGTGGTCACCATCTGGCTGGAAAACCGGTAGATCCTCTGGAGTTGCTCCGGTATCTGGCCATACAAAACCAGCTGGGTCAGACCCCAGAAAGAGCAAGTACCACAAAGGAGGCTTCACTTAGGAACTAAAACCAGCAATTAGCACAAGAATATAATTACATAATAAAAGACAGTAATTAAGGCTTGATATTAAAAGAATAACAACAGTCATAATGGAGTACGAGGGAACCATTCAAGTAGCCAGGTCACAACCCTTAAACCAAACAAGGACCGGGGTTATAACCCTTCACCTGAATAGGACTCCGTCTCCAAATCTTGTGGGTAAGCGTGACAGGTGATATACGATGAGATAACCATGGGACTATTCGGATAACCAGGTTATAACCCGTAAACCAAACAAGGACCGGGGTTGTAACCCTTCGTCTGAACAGAACTTGGTTTCTCCCACAATTTATCGGTAAGATAAAATAAGAAAACAGGTCATGAAACAATCTTGTACAGGATCAAGACAAGACTAGACTGATTGAACTCCATCCAACATTCACGGCCAAGCAATAAGTACGGCTTGATACTTTAACTAACTAGGGTTATCACAAGCCTTAGTTACTAGCAAGATGCAAAGAGATTTCCAAGTCCAGTTACCCGCCTGCTGCTACCTGAGTGACCCCAGCAAAAGAAAAAACAAGTATAGCAGACACACTGCAGTAAGATACATGTGTCCTAAAGAGGTGCCCCAATCGACGGCAGGCTGGAAATGTGCTCATCATGACAGATAGCTCCAAGTTCCATGTATATATATATAAGGCCGGGATCAAAGGGGCAACAGGTAACTGGGAAAGTCTCTTCATGAACTACTGTATTATTCTAGTTATTAGCCTTAGCCATTTACAGTAGGTACCCCTGACCGTGGTACTCAGGGGTGTACATCCTAGACATGATGCAAGACAATACTGGTTCATTTGTACAAGCACAATCATCCACGGTGAACAGGCCATTCAATCTTGTCGTGTCATGTTAGCCGTCGCAATAGCATTTCGAGAAATATCATGTCAGGTTTATCATGTCAAGAGTGCGCCACGGCGGGCCACTATCAAGAATTATCATGTCAAGTTATTATATAAAGTTTACTTGTCAGGAGTGCGCCACGGCGGGCCACTATCATGTCATGTCAATCATTATTACTAGTCAAGAGTGCACCACCACGGGTCACTTGTAAAGTCATTCTCATTTATCAAAGAGGGGAGAAACTTGCACAATTAAATAATAATATAATATATAATATATATATTCTTGAAGCCAAGGAGAAACTCTATAACTTTCATGTTGGGAGTGGAAATAAATTCTGACCACAATTCAGGCAAATAAAATATTTAAACAATCAAAGTGGACCCCATGCGGCTCAAAAGTGGGAGGTCATCCATGCGGCCAATATAACAAAGAGGACATGAAATCAAGTAAGACAAAAATAGTGGGACCCGTAATAATTGCAAGCTCCCACTTCAGCAAACAAGTTAACTAGAAGAAGCTATGTGGGACCCCCACAATAAGGGCAGCAAGGAAAAGATACACGTGAACCATTTAATTAATGGTTCACGTGGCCAAGAGAAATAAATATTAGATGGCCATGCGGCCAACACCAAAAATTGTCACGCAGCAACCATCAACAAGGGCCATGCGGCCAAAATTTTTACGTAGGCCATGCGGGAAAAATAATAATATATAGGCCATGCGGCCACAAGGTAAGCTTGCATTTAGCAAGCAAAGAAATGCCATGGGGCCCACAAAATACAATTGTACAAATATTGCCCTGCGGTCTATGCAAATAAGGCACATGGCCAAGCAATTATTTTAATGCGGCAACTAAAGTGCTGGGCCAGGCAGGCAATTTAATGCATGCAAGCAATTGATAAATTTCCATACGGCTACAATTTCTTAATGGCCATATGCGGCCGAGGCTTTGTTGTATACATGCCATGCAATATTTGCTAAGGCATGCAAGCCTATGCGGCTCCAACAACATGCAAGCAAATAAATGCATGCAAATGCATTTAAGCTAATGCAAATAAATGCTAAATAGCCATGCGGCTCCAGCAACATGCAAGCAAATAAATGCATGCAAATACATTTATGCTAATGCATGCTAAAGTCATTAATATATAAAATATTCATATGCATGCAAAAGCATGCAACTAAAGGCAAATGCATGCAGATGCTTAAAATAATTCATGCAGCTCACTATGGCCATGCATTATTTAATGCATGCCATTCTAATTCATTAGCCAATGCCTATGCTGCTAGAGTTAGCTAATAAGCATGCTGATGCATGCAAAAGGCTAAATGGCTAAAGCATGTTTAAACAATGCCATAAAAAGCCATGCGGCCATAAATGGCCAGCAAGTTGCTTGCTAATGCTAAACTAATTAAGCATGCAACTAAAGTATGCATGCATGCATTTCCTACGTAAGCAATGCATGCGGCCCAAAAATGTTAAGGCCAGCAAGTACATGCGGCTCAAACTATTTATAAATTCATGCGGCTCACGACTACATTATATGCATGCAATTGCAAGCTGTACGTGGTAATTATTATTAGGCATAGCCCAAATTAATATGCTGGCTAATAAATGCTATCATATCAGGAAGCAAATAATGCTGCCATGCCCATGCGGCTAAGCAAGATTCCTGCGGCCAAAATGCAAGCTAGCAATAATTTATGTTGCCAATCAGAGAAGATGCTCATGGAAATACCATGGCTTCTCTGCACCACCCAACTTTCTATCGGAGATCAAATTTGGACTTCCATCGGTCAAATTTGGGTAGAAATAAATTTTCTACAACATGAAATTATTTGTTTACAAAAATATGCAAGTCTGGTAGATCAAAACCCACAAAACGAAAATACCACAAACCTAGATCTACAAGAAATTCGCCATGGAAATGGAAAATGCTAAATACTAAAGTTGGTTAGAAACACATGAGGAAGACAGTGGAACAAATAAAAATGGGTTTCCTCCATGAAGCAAGATGCACTTGCTTAAGCTCTCCACTCTCTCAGGTTGGTGGAGAAGTAATGGTGTGGAAGAAGAATTGTTAATGTGGAGAGAGGAATGTGTGGTGGGATATTTAATGAAGGTGGTGGTAGGTGGGAGTTGTTTGGTTCACATAAAATCAAGCAAAACCGAAACAAGCCAACAAACCGAACCGAACCAAGATAAACCCATCAATGAAATGCCAAAATAAATCAAGCAGGAAGACATGCAATGCGGGTCAAAATACGTACACGTATTCCAAATACGTAATACGAGATATGGACATTACACTACCTGGCACAGCTATACCTGTTTCCTCCTAGGCCGGATCGGTCCTGAGGCCCCAGGTTGTCGATCCGAGGAAACCCTTTCTTCCTTGTACAAGTTGTCCTTGACCATGCGAGACTCGATACAAACTGACGTCTCACACAGTCATTCCTCTTCCAATGTTACCATCTCTATCAAAACCAAATTCAAGACTTCTATCCTTGAGACCCCTCGACGACCCACGGTCGCGAGCATTCTTTCCTTGAGACCCCTCGACGATCCACGGTCGCGAGCATTCTTTCCTTGTTACCCTATCATTTGGTTCAACTCATGAACGCCTATTTGATAGTCCTTTCTCAAAACTCACTTTAAATCAATTGTAGTCCTTGCCTTAAACACTAAGTCCGTGCGTCGTGCCTTGAGCCAATCGTGCTCTACGCGACACTCCTGTCCAAGTCGACGGGCCTTGAGATCGTGGGACTACTTAACTTTGACAAACCGCGAAAGAGCGGGACGGTACTTGTAATGTCTTAGGTCGACCGACATAACTCTGCCTAACTTAACGTCGCAACAACTTAACGAGCAAAGGCTGCGTCAAGCTTTGTCTTAACTCATCGTACCGTGCACGCATCCAACTTGAACGACCAAGTCACTCGGGTGCCTAGACTTAGGTCACAAGCCGCTCAACGCAACTTAACTCATGGGCAAGCCAAGGCTATGCCAAGCCTTGGACGACGGGACCGTACATGCTTTATGAAGCATTCATGCGGGCGACGCCTATGACTTAGGCTACGATCATAACTTCGCCTACTGAACCAACTTTTCTTCTCTCAAGCCACGGGACGAAGGATCGAGTGTCATTTTCAAGCACGTCGTGCACCAACTCTAAGCCGACCGTTGGACCTTTCCATATTCTAACTCAATTCGACCTGTCGGAATTATTCCCTTTAGCTAAGTGAATTTGTCTCTTTTATTATCAAGCCTACTTGTGCAATTTGAAAACATGCGATTTATTATGTGAAGGCTGAGACGAGGCAAGTTCACCAAAACTGCCCCACCTGAGCGTGCGATCGTCTCGACCGAGCGATGTCTTCAAGCAGCCGTTGCAAGGCTAAGTCCGAACGCCGTCGGCGTTTCGATTCCTCCGATTGACTGAGCGGGACGGGGCACTACACTCCTCCACTCGGTACGCCTTTCCCCAGCCCTCGTCCGGAAGGATTACGACCAGCTGGCCGACTTCTTCCGTCGAAGTATAACTTCAGCGTTATTATGCCTTAAGTTGGGGTACCACCCAAGCATTTGAGCCGCATTCTGTTAAGCGTTTGGACGGAATATTATCACAGGTACTGTAATGTTCATTAATTAAACGTATATTATTTTAATGTAAGGAATAATAGATGGAGTACTTTATTGTTATTAGGTTCTAAGTTGGGATACCATCCAAACAATTGAGCCGAAAGAGGGGATAGTCTTGTTCGTAAACAAGCATTTATGGTCGAACCACCGAACCACACATCTTTTTTTAGTTGGAGGGTACTCGGTCACTAAAGGTATAATGAACATATATACCTCTGTCTCTACATTGGATCAAGAACATGGTTAAAGGGATATAGTCGATCCTTAGAATGATTAAATTTTTTTTTTTTTTTTGCAAAATTCGGTCTGCTACAGAAAATTTTGTTAAAAAAGTGTCGTTAGAGGGATCAAGACCACTGATTCCTGTATATAGTCCTTAGGATGATTAAAAAAATATTAAAAAAATGAGAATACACTCAGTAGAAAGAGCATCAATCAAAACCCTTTTTGACCTTGTACAAGACGTGCCATCGCATAGGATCTGAAAAATCGAACGATTCTATTTTTTTTAACCCCTTACTAATGTAAAAATTTTATTCTTCGATTTAGGCTTCCATATTTTTTAGAAATTGCATTACCATGGTCCTTAAAATGTCATATTAAGATTTTTTTTAGAATGATTAAAAAATTATTTTTTAGTATTTGTATATAGTCCTTAGAATATCATATTTTTTAGTATTTGTATATAGTCCTTAGAATGATTATTATTATTTTTTTTTGCAAAATTCGGCATGTTACAGAAAATTTTGTTAAAAAAGTACCGTTAGAGGGATCAAGACCGCTAATTAGTGTAGAGCCATCGAAGCTAGAATTGTATGTAGTATAGGGACATAAAGCAATCGACCGGGATCACTCAATATGACAGTATGAACATGATACAAGACAAATATATGAAAATATTCCATTAGCAAAGATATATATATATATATATATATATATATATATATATATATATATATATATATATATATATATATATATATATAACTTTATGGCGTTCAAACTTGTTTATTATTTCTTCAGTTCAGCTGAAAATAACGAAATAATTTGTTCGTAAGAACAAAGAAAAGCATGTCTATTCTATACTCGAGAAGTATCAATACGCAATAGGGGGATTGGTCCCATTTTAGGGGAATAATTGCATAAATACTTATTCATTATTCGAACGATCGGCGGACCCGTTCGTTCAAATTTTTATTTACTTTATCTTCATATATAAACCTTCAACCTATGTATAAAGTATAATAAAAAAAAAAAAATGAAGAAGTCAATAAATCCATTCTTAAGTTTCCATATTAAAGTGAAGTATAGTACTTAATCTTTTTCCTTAAATTTAATGCCCACTGGTGTCCAAAAGTTCCTTTTCGGAGTCTTGGAGAGGCGGGTCAGCAGACCGAGGAGCAGGCCTACGTGTCGGTGTGTGAGCAGGTCTTCGGACCGGAGCAAGCCTTCAGGTACATGCATTCGAGTCGAGTTTGAACCTTCGGATCGGGTTGTAGCTTACGGACTGAATTTAGACCTTCGGGCCGAGTTGCAAGCGTTCGGCCATGAGTTAAAAGAGTTGCCCGTCCTTCGAGATTGAGTTGTTGAGGGCCATTTTGTGGCCAATAAATGTTACATCAATTACCTTTTCAAAATATATATATCTTTACTATTATAATAAGGCTAGAAAATGGTTCAAAATGAGCCGTTTAAGTAATTAATTTTTTTTTGAATCTTTAGAACTGTGTCACCGTATATATATTTTTCACGTAAATAAATCCTAAAATTCTATCTACTAAATTTATTTTTCTACTTTATCTTCTTCTTTTTTTTATACATTTTAACTAACTACATGATACATATATATCTAAAGTTCTAAAAAAAATATATTATAACAAATTTTAATTAGAATATATTAAGATTAACTTAATATAATATAAATTTTTATTTAATTTTCAATAATATCAGATGTATTTTTCTATAGGTGCATCGCATGTGTATCCATGATTAGTTTTGAATAGAACGAACCCAAAAGGTAACTCGCCAAGCCTATCAAATACAAACACCGCTCAACTAATGAATCATATAAAAGTTCTTCAAGATTTACTGCTCCACTCAACCCGAATCTCACTTTCAGAAGCTTCCGATAGTCCCGTAAATTACCACAAGCTAGAGACCAATGTCGCCTCCTTTCGGAAGTCCTTCTAACCAAACCAAAAGATGATGAGATCGAGCTTTGAACGAGAGTAAGCATGCACAATCTCTCTTGCATGAAACACATGACTAAGTAGGCACTACAATCAGGGCTGGTCCTGAGATAAGTCAGACAAGCCATCGGGTTGGAATAATTTTTCTACTTAGGGCAACCCCCAACTCCTTCTTGCCAATTGAACTGACAATCTTCCATATCCATATTTTGAGTTAATACTAGAAAGACCTCGAGTAGCTCAAGAGTGGGGAAAGGAGCTCGGAATCCGGACTCTATGCCGCCGTAAGAATGGGAGACTTTGACGCCGCTGCAAATCCCATTCGCCGTCAATTTTAGGAAAAAAAATACTTCCGAACACGGTATCCTCTTTTTGTATTCAAGGACAAGGGACAATCAAAATTAATTTAGGCGGGCAAGCCAACCCTTTGGGCCGGCCCTAACTACAACCAATATGAAAATGAAAAATGATATTTGGCCCGTCCTTGAGCGTGTCCGTCAAATGACCATGCCTACGTGGCATCAATTGACTCCTGATAGCATTGAATTTCATTCCCTTAAAATCCGGACCAGGGGCCCAATGGGTGGGTAGAGGCGGATCCACACTACCCCCAAAAAAAGGTTTTTTTTTTTTTTTCCTTATGTGTGTGTGTGTGTGTTTTTTTTTTTTTTTTTTTTTTCATTTTTCATTTTTTTAATATAGATCAGTCCACCTCTAGTCCACTCGAATCTGCTATAGACCATTCCAGTTATAGTTTCTGGATCCGCCCATGTGGATGGCCACCACGTGATGCGGTCCAATGACGATCACGTCCAGAGGATGGGCCAAATAGCAGCATCCTATGAAAATAGTGTTGTTGAACTAAATTCAATATATGGTGGATCTTTGAATTCAAATTTATCTAGATATTAATTCAAATCTAGTGATATATTCTCATGAATATCAATGCTAGTAGCACAACTAGATGTCTATATGGTAAAAAAAAAAGTAGTTCTACATGGTGCAAGTACAGCAATATATATAAGCGTAGACAATAATATATAGTAAAATATGAATATAGACCTCTTTTGTAAGATATCTAATATGAAATGAGATATATAGTAGGAATTTTATCTCTTTTTATATTTGAGGAGCGCCCCTAATTAATCCTAATTCAATACACAACATAATTAGTCTCACTAAACTTGGCAGAATCATGTTAATTTATGCTTGAAATTAACGGCTTCGTCAACCCTCATCGATACTCTTAGGTGAATCTATCGCTAGACTTAGTGTTCACTAACATTTGCTAGATTCATCAACCCTCGCCTGTTAGTTGTATGTGTGTTGTGTTCATACACACATGAGCTAGCAAAAGCTCAACTTCCTTACAATAATTTTGACCGTTATGAACCCATTAAACTTGTAACATCAAATCATGTCCAGGTACAATGTACCACATGATTTTTCATTTGAACTTTGTAACGTTCAGTATTTATTGGCTGGATTAAATTGTCTTCATTCTCCTTTACTCCCTAACCTTAGAGAAAAGCCTATATATTGTGGCCAATCTCAATACTTTGAACATACTGAAAATTACTACAAAACACTCTCTCTCGCTCTCTCGAATTCTTGTCACTCCGAAACTCTTTTGTTCTTGGTTTGTTGCTCTGGACAGAGCTAAGTCAGGGTCAATCTCTCCGAGTTATGTGCGACGACGGGATACCGGTAGAGCGGAGGTTTTACCACTAGGAGCATCCGGAAAAGTCTGCACATAGACCCAGATTAACTCTTAAGGCAGTGCTTCGTGCGCGACTTCCCCGGAGGCCGGTAACTTTAACTTCTTTTATTTTGTTTGCAAATTTTTAGAGAAAAAATATCCAACAATCTAAGAGTTAATTCGATCTACTGAAACATTTAGCTTTTCTATGGTTTCCAAACTAGTTTTTTTTTTAACAATTGTTTTTGTAACAATCTCATTCTGAATATTCTGTTTTATAACGTATAAATACACATAAAAATGTTCTTCTGTGAGCACTCTGTAAAAAATATAGCCTTCTGTAAGCACTCTGTTTTTAACAAGTGTTAACATACAAAATTTTCCAACAAATGTTTTAAATACTCTATTACAAATTGTGTTACATTCGGCTTTAACTTGTTAGCACTCTGTTAGAAATTGTGAGCATACAAATTTGAATGTTGATAGTGTTGAACAATATTGCTTGTGTTGAATATTGTTTCTGTTTGAACAATGTGCTAGACAACAATCATATAAATTATAATGGCTGATCAAACTCAGGATGTAATAGTTTCTGAGTTGTCCAGCTAGCCTAACCATTATCTACTTATCCTTTTAATTGAGTTTTGTGTTTTTCTATTCCTTCTTTGGCTCATATTTATCATAAGAATGTGGATGATTTGCATGTTATTGGATGTATTTTTCTATCCATTGGGAGGCATTGGAGAGAACCTTTTCCAAACTGCACCATTTTTTTGGGGTTTTGCTAGACTGCTTGAGAATTTTATTTCTCATGCAATTAAGAAAATGCATATGCGGAGTTTTCTTCCCTACAAATTAACACATGTTTATCCCGGCCCTTAACCTCCCCTGCATGATATCAATATGTTTTAGGAAACAAATGTTTCTTGTACTTAAAATTTCTCAATTTTTTTTTTCCTTGAGTTTTATTATATAGTTAATTTGTATACAAATTACTAGTCTATTGAAAGAACTTATCATACATGTGAGCTGTTACTATAATACCATAATGCTTTCAGAGTATATGATTCAGAGGGAAAGCCTATATAATTCTGCTCAAGGGACTACCAGTAGTATTAAGTCATAAATTCTTGTCCTATAGTATTTGTTGTTTTGCATTGCTCAACTCTATCAATATATCAAATTTTATGAGACTGGAAACCAAGTGGGATTGGTTTATGATTGAAATTGTTGCAGTACATATAAGTGTTGTCCCTACAACATTTTGCTCTTCGTGTGTTTTACTTCGGTTTTCTGTTAGCTTAGTCTAGGAAGTAGTTGAGTTTGTATGTTTTCCTTGTTCTATTCCATGGTCATATTCTTAATATACAATTAGGACTTGAGAATCTGTGCTTACATGAAGACGATTAGAAGACATTTGCTCTGGAAGTCTTCATTATATACTCTTTTTGTAAAACTGAAATGAAAAAAGAGATACAAAGTCATTCCATCTTGTTAAGATTTTTGCATAATTTGAACAATTAAAGAGGTTATATTCTGATGCATTCAGTATTTTTTTTATTATATAGAACACGTTTCAGCAACACACACATTTTTCATGAAGGACATATATATATAAAAAAAAGGGGCAGAAGGAACTACACTATGCTATAGTGGCTAAGGGAGCAAAAGAGCTTACATAATTTGATATGGCTAGGAGTTTACCCCAAGTCCACCTAGCGATGTTAAATAGTTTGGGTTTGGTCCATCTAATCTTGTCTTATAATCTAGTACATATCGAATATAAGTTGGGTATTTATCTGTGTTCATGGATATTTTGTTGTGGCACCTATTGAATTTTTTTTTAATCGTAAATTGTGATTGTTCCTATGAAGCACTAAATGCTTGTGATATATATTAATTTATTTTTAATGTTGTGTATGTTAACCAATATTTTTTTTAGTCCTTTGGATTCTTCAAATAGGCCAAACGTTCACCAATTGAATGTTTTCAAATCTCCACATGTTTGAGCATTCAATGGTTCAAATTTAACAACCATGAATCATATTCATGTCAGAATATATAACAAGCATGAAATTGATTATCAAATGGAGAAATAGAAAGTGCATTAAACTCAACATAATACCCCTTAGTGGATTTCAAATATGAAAAACATTCATTTCTTAGTCTACTTTTAACACAGTACATCATTGACACTTTGTCAAATATATGTTGTCTTCAAAATCCTGCAAGATTGAAACTATATGTAGAAATGCATTGTTGTGCAAGAATGAACAAATTTGTGCATCATACATTTTTTGTTAATATACAAACTAACCTCTATTTCTATCAAACTTGTAATTATTATTCTGTTGCCGGGACTTGAACCCGGGTCTCTCGGGTAAGAGCCGAGTATCCTAACCTCTATTTCTTGAAGACCGTATTATTAGAAACGTTTTACCTTTTTAGGAAAGAAGCAACATGTTAGCGGTGATGGTAATATAAATGTATTTTGTACTCTTCTATTCTTAACATGATCTTTGTAATGTTATCTCTTCAAGTCAGAAACATTAGAAGCCATGACTTGTTAGAAAATGTTCAAACATGCTAAGGGTGAAGGTAAGTAATACAAAAGTTCTTTGTTCCATTATTCTAAACTTGATGTTTGTAAAACTCATTTTCTATATTCTTGGATACTAATGGATATTTAGTGAGAATAATAGGAAATGATATTTCTTCTAAAGTGTTATTACTAAAGACAAAATCAAGAAATACAAAATTGCTCCGATCAAGTGGAAAGATAATTTTTTACATTTACAATTCACATATTCTATTCATTTTCTGATTTTGTATGTTTAGTTGGACAAATATATATTGTTGAGTTAGTGAGCCAATTTTCTTGATTTTTGTATATATATTATGATGATTTTAAATAATTTTTTTTGATTGGTTTGTATGTCCGAACCTTAAATGGCTATATTGTCACAATATTAGAATTTATAGTCAGAAAGAAATCACAATATTGTTCTATCACAATATTTAGACAAACATTGTCTTTCCTTATATTCTGTGACACTATAATTCTTCTGACTCATTAAAACAATTTAGTCACAAGAAAATAGTTAGTGAAATTGTAAATTCCTTTAAATTTGAAATTTTAAAAGTTGAGATTATTTTGGGTACAAGCCGAAAGGGTCCTTCTATCAACCGGACGTAAATAGCCCTAAGCGACACGGTACTTAATCGTCCCCCTGTGGACCTCCGCTAGCTGGGAACCGGCCCCTACAGCTAACCCAAGTTAATCAACACTTGATAAACTAAAGATTTTTTAAGGTTGATTAGCAAAATCACTTAAGCTATTATTCTAGTACTTTAAACTGTCATTTTTGCAAACATGGCTTGTAAAGATAAATCTTTAGAGCCATGGATACTGTGACAGAGTTAAATGATTTTTGACTCACTATTCTAAGACTTATATCAGTAATTAGTAAAATCACATGAGTTTGATGTCACTAACTCTGATTTCTAAATCAGCCAAACCAGTTATTCTATTCTATATAGTAATAGAAAAAATATTTTAAGGATATTCTAGGCTATAAATTGTATCATATTGGATACTCTTATGTCAGAGAAATGTCATTTAAATACAAACTGGGTAACTGATTCATATGACATCTAATCCATTTATGGATATATTTTTTTTTTACTCTATGAAAAATTGTCATCTCTTGAGGTTTGTGTAACAAATCTATCATAGCTAAGACTATTATATAGTCTGAAATGTTATCTTCAGCCACATGCATCTTATACTGAAGCTAGCTGTATGGCTCAACATTTTATACTACATATTTTTGTACATGTCATTTGTTTTAAAATTATGCTAAAAGCATTATCTTGTAAACTCTAAGATGAACAGGTACATGCAGCTGCGTGTCAAGACATGTAAAGAGCCTTAAAAAACAAAATTATAGTTCTTGGCTATAAAGTCATAAAAGAACTTTACAGATCTCTTGACGAAGAGTCTATTTACTCTTGACGGAGAGTTTATCTAGGACATTGATCCTAGAATCATCGAGGGGGATGGGGTTAAGCCCATAGTATAGTCACCAGCAGTGGCAACCCAACCGAGTCTGACTGGAGATCCCAAGAAGCCGGTTCATTGGGTAGAAACAAGCTGGACTAGGTGACTATTATGGAACACTGACCTGAGATTAAATTCTCTTTAAAATAAAAGTCCAGGAGGCTATACATGTGTACATTCATACCTCATCCCTATGGTAACAATGTTCCATTTGTGATATGGATAGGTTGAGTTTAAACTCTTAATAAGTCCAAGCATGATATGCAGGATTGATTCCTATCACCAACCCTTAAGGACTTACCTATATGAGAGGTCGTGAGGGCCGCGACTATAGGACAGGACGATCCTAGACAACTCTCATGAATGTGTAAAAGTGCGCATGGCCAACCAAACGCGCCATCCGATAGACCCAAGTACCTCTAGCGTACTATGTGTGCTATTTTCGAGTCTGGTTCAAGAAGACTGATTCAAGGCGTAGTCCATCAAGCTCTTCTTCAGACAAAGACAATAGTCACTATGTGAGATTCAAGGCTGTAGTCCATCTCATTTATGCATAGTATACAACTGTCCAGACATTCTCTTATTCTTGTCTTACTTTCTTTCCTTCTATTACTTCGAAAATTGACCTTTGGGGGGGAGGGGGGGGGGGGGGGGGGGGGGGGGGGGGGGGGGGGGGGGGGGGGGGGGGGATTGTTAGTTGTATGTGTGTTGTGTTCACACACACATGAGCTAGCAAAAGCTCAACTCTCTTACAATAATTTTGACCGTTATGAACCCATTAAACTTGTAACATCAAATCATGTCCAGGTACAATGTACCACATGGTTTTTCATTTGAAATTTGTAACGTTCAGTATTTATTGGCTGGATTAAATTGTCTTCATTCTCCTTTACTACCTAACCTTAGAGAAAAGCCTATATATTGAGGCCAATCTCAATACTTTGAACATACTAAAAATTACTACAAAACACTCTCTCTCGCTCTCTCGAATTCTTGTCACTCCGAAACTCTTTTGTTCTTGGTTTGTTGCTCTGGGCAGAGCTAAGTTAGGGTCAATCTCTCCGAGTTATGTGCGACTACGGGATACCGGTAGAGCGGAGGTTTTACCACTAGGAGCATCCGGAAAAGTCTGTACATAGATCCGGATTAACTCTTAAGGCAGTGCTTCGTGCGCGACTTCTCCGGATGCCGGTAACTTTAACTTCTTTTATTTTGTTTGCAAATTTTTAGAGGAAAAATATCCAACACCTGGCACATGTGGACCATGCATGCATGCATCCTCAGGTCTACGTACGTACGTACTACGTACTTCCTCCCCCATGCATTAGTTGGATCTGCGTCGACAACCTTCTTCTGTCTTTGGATATAGACATGATTAAGAAAGGAAATTGTTCCTTAAGAAAGTAAAAAATATTTTAACCAGGACCTCCGGCAAACCTCAAGACTTCATCGATCTACTGGACCACCACTAGGTATGCATGGGAATTAAAGTGTAAGAACCCTAATTCGTAATATCCCATACTTTCTAAGAGCTACTCCACTATATGAATAATGTTCAAGAAACCTAATTAGTTGAGGTTGTTATTTGTAATAAACCCTACAAAAACATAAAAAAAATGAGAATACACTCAGTAGAAAGAGCATCAGTCAAGACCCATTTTGAGCCAAGACTTGCGATCGCACAGGATCTGAAAAATCGAACGATTCTAATTTTTTTAACCCCCTATATATATTACTAATGTAAAATTTTCATTTTTAGATTCAAGCTTCCATATTTTTTAGAAACTGCATTAACATGATCATTTAGGCTTCCATATTTTTTTAGAAATTGTTCTAACATGGTACTTAAAATGGCAGATTAAGATATATATAATTTTTGAATGGTTAAAAAAAATATATATGTTTTTGTATTTGTATATAGTCCTTAGAATATAAAAAAGGGCTAATGCTTTAGGCATCACTTATAAATCTCATAAATTTCAAAAGAATAAAAAAGACACAAATATGGAAATGGAAAATTCAATAACATACATAATCCCATAGAGCCCGGGTGGAAGAAGAATTAGATACTTCAAAAACATATGGACAGAATCCTTTGCGTAGTCATGAATTAACAAATTAAGGTGGTACGTAGTACTGATGGCATTATGCCCTCCTTTTGATTGTGCGTGAGCACTTAATTCTCTGTGTGTGTGTGTGTCTAGTTAATTTTGGCATGGCGCTTCGAGTCAACTCATCTTTTGAAGGATCATGGTCATAGCTACATATATATAACAATATGCGCAATCATGTATGTCATCATGACAAAGTAAACACCTACGTTGTAGGTCCCCTTAGCTCTAGCTCGAGTACTCTTTCAAGGTTTCAACCTAGTTATTCGTCAACTCAACGTATAGTTACACTTCCTCCACCTATGGACGTACATCTCAAGAGCATATTGCGTTCAAGTGCTTGATCATAAACCACAATATTTTAGCATTGACGTAGATTAATTTTCTGTATAGACCAATGCCGAGATGAGAGAATATATCCTTACTTCCTCACCCAATGTGACATCTCAAGACATAGCTAAGGATTCAAGATTGATGTTTACTATTGGACACAATAATGTAAAAGCAATTTATGATACTATAAAATTGAATTGAGTAATGGAATGGAATGGATTATCAAACAATTAGAGAGAATGGGACTATATATATCTTGACTTACAAGGTGGAGGATTCTGTTGGAAATGTGGTGTGACATTGAAGGTGAATTGTCCCATGACGTGTGATATTAGACTGGATCCATATGTCTTAACAAAATTCATGCAACACCTGAACCAATTACAATTATCTACACCTTATGATCCATTGTGGGACAAAATTATCAACACCATTATCACTACCTTTGAATGCTCAACCGAAAACGAGATACAATACAACAGATCTAGGTCATCAACTATGAAGACATATGTCTTATAAGTGCAATTGCTTATCTATTCTACTATATAATAGGAAAACTTAGATGGTGAAACTTTTGAATTCCGAAAATACTCTTACATACTTATACTAATTAAAAATAGTTCATTAATTTTAATATAGACAACTTAGTAATTAGGAAGACTACCCTTTGGTCTTCCTAAAGAGTTTTCCTAAACTAATTAAGAAATGTTAAAATACGTGCAAGGCACGTGCACATATGCTAGTATTACATAAACAATATAGATGTTTCCATAAGAAAGAGCAATAATATAGTAGTTTAAATATTTTTGTTAGTAATATTCACAACTCTGTATATAGAATCTGAAATTAAAATATAAAATAATAATCTAACCGAGGCCGAGGCTTGAACTTGGTTCAATGTCCTTAAGACAATATTTGTCCCGCACTGGTGCTTACGGTTTTAATGGCGATTAGTCTTCTAAGATACAATGGTTCTTCTCCTTCGGTAGCAGCACTTCATACCGTAGGAACTCGTCGAAACAATGTCGGTTGTCCCTCTCTCTCTCTTAGACTTAATGCTAGATGGATGAATTGATTGAGTGATTGAATTATTCAAACACTTATGTTTTTATAGAATAAATAGACACAATGGAAAGGACACACCTTTCCAATAAATAGATTCGTACATCTTTCCATTGATTCATTGCCATAGATTATTTGATAGAAAATTATTATTATTTCAAATATACATTCACTTTTCCAACAGTTTTATCTACTATTAATATTGAGCAACAAGAGAGATTAATAGTTGGTACAAAAACAAATATTAACACCCCCCCCCCCCCCCCCCCCCCCCCCCCCCCCCCACAACAACACGCACACACACATGGACGGATTTAGTAAGAGTCCAGGGGGGGCCACGACCCCCCAAATTAAAAAAAAAAATGTCAATTACTACATAGAAAATTTCTGACGTTTTACAATATATATTAGTTTGGTCCTTTATAATTGGCAAAGATTAAGTTGGCTTAAGTGGTTGTGCTCTAAGCATTCAAAGGAGAGGTAAAGGGTTCGAGACTTGTCTTTGCTAAATGTTTTTAAGTACAATTTTTTCCTTCTTCTTTTCTATAATTTTGGAAATACTGACTTTCCTTTTTTTCTTTTGCCTCATTCTTGGCTGAATTTTTTAATATATTTTTTGTTAGTGAAGTTCAATTAATGTGACAATTTTAAAAATTTTTAAATGTAGTAATACGGCCCCCTCATGAATTAAATCCTGATTCCGCCCCTGCACACACACACACTCTCTAAGTAAATCTCCCTAAACAAAAGAAGAAAAGAGTCTCACAAAGATGGAAATAGAATAGCGACAACAAAATCCCACTGGGTGGGGTATAAGCAAGCGTGGTGGAAGAAGAATGTGATACTTGGAAAAGAAACATATAGACCAGAATCCTCTTTGTACCTATGGATAACAAAAGGTCTTAATGATGCTTCCTTTTTCGCATCCCTTAATTTTATTGCCACTTAGTACTTTTCTTCATTGTGTCCATATAGTTTATTTGGTTAGGCTCTTCGAGTCGTCGACCACATAAAAATACGTTCAATCATGTATCCATGACGAACTAAAGTTCGAGTCCTTCAAAAGTGCAACCCTATAGTTTAGACATTTAGTGATGCTGTGATGTAGTGATGATGGAGATGTCTTTGGCATGGCGCTACCTAATAAATCTAGTGCGGACCATGCACCAAAGTTTAGGGAGAGATCCGGGGCTATGTTGGTCCCTTCTTTAGCCCTAGCAGACACTTCCTAGGCCGACATCGATCTATAGCCGACATTTGGCTTTCTCCATTAGTGATGTTCCTTGCCTACCTTCCCTCTCTAATTTTTTTTTAAAGAGATAGATGCGTTTTGAAATGCACGGATATATATGCACAAAGCTGCATGTTCTGTACCTGACAGATGAGGTCTGTGTGCACATCATAGTGATGATTTCTTTCTACATATCGATAGAGCTTTCTAAGTGTGTCATGCATGTATTCAGGGAACAAAGAAACAAGCGCTCTCCAATGAAGTTAGCGGAAGTAATTTTACTTGTGTAATTATAAATTTCCAACTCTGTATTTTAGAATATGAATTAGAATATAAAATGACGATCTAACCGAGACCGAAATTTGAACTTGGTTCATTGTCCTTAAGACAATATTAGTCCTGCACTGGTGCTTACTGTTTGATGGCGATTAGTCTCACAGGATACAACAATTCTTCTCCTTTAGTAGCAGCACTTCACACTGCAGGAACTGGACGAAACAATAAAGGTATTCTCTCTCTCTCTTGGAATAAATGCTTGATGTATGAATGAGTTTAAATTACCCAAAAACTATGTTTATAAATGACAAAGCGACACAAATGTTAATGAGTAGACACCATGTTTGAAAAGGACACGCATTTCCAGTAGATATACCCATTGCCTATTGGATCTTTTAATAAAACATTCCTTATTAATTAATTATCCAAGTCAAAATACATTCACTTTTCCAACAACTGGAGCACAAGGTCAATTCAGGAGGTTGAGTTATCCTAGTCGGAGCTGATTTTGATTGTTCTTTGGCTTGACCTTTTGTAAGACACTTCTTTATGTCCCGGAGGAGGCATCAACTCTAAATAGATGAGAGTTGTCCAAGTCCAAAGTCTTGTCGAATTTACCTCAGCTCGCCTCTAGAACAAGTGATAGGATAGAGAAGAAGAGGGAGGCAAAACAAAAGGTATTTGAGTGCACCTTTTTCTTCTTTTTCTTTCACTTTCTCTCTTTCTCACTGCCTTTCTCTTGTAGCCTTTGTTGGCCTTGCGCTTTGCCTTGCCCTCTTGCGTCGCTCATGTCCTTATAGTATAATTGTATGGTAATGGACCAGCACTAATGGCCTCTCCTCTAAGATCCCCCACCTCCTAGCTAGCTACACTACTACGTACTACTACTTACTGTTATAATTAGCGAAAACACTACGTGGCCCGTGGTTTTGGCCCGCCAACCAAACCGCGGGCCACGCGTCAGCCATTTACTGGCCAAATTTTTGGCCGCGGGCCCCACGTTAACAGGGGGGCCAGTAAATGGCTGACGCGTGGCCCGCGGTTTGGTTGGCGGGCCAAAACCGCGGGCCATGTAGCATTGTTGTATAATTAGGTCAACATCAGCTGCATGTCTTCCCCTACATAAGCAATTCCTTCCGGTTTAAGCATGCATGCATGCCATCCTAGCTAGCTTGTGCTTCTCTGTGTGTGATCTTTTGTTTTCATTGATTTTTGCCTTTATATTAACATAAGTGGGGTTTATAGTTCTTAAATGTTAGTATAAAGGAAATAACTTGTCACCACTAAAATATACTAACATTTGCTTCCATCCGCATAAAGAGTATACTTTGTGGCAGTGGAGATGACTTTAGGGATATGGCTTGAGACGGAATTGGAGTCCAAGTCAAGGCGTGTTCTCTCTATATATTAACGATACATCCCAATATTTTTTTTTAGTAATGCTGTTAGATATTACTGATTTATTAAGAAGACATTGTAGTCATTGTCTCATTGTTATTCTAGTAGTGTGATGACGCAGATGCATTAGCTTGAGCTCCTGGGCTCAGAGGCAAACTTTTAAAATGGGACACTCATACATAATATAAAAAAAATCTAAAACTAAAACAAAAGTAAATTAAAGAAATTTGTAATCACAAGAATTGAACAAAACACCTCATATATATATATATATATATATATATATATATATATATATATATATAAGCCTAATAGTAACCTCTACACCATCATGCCGAACCCAAGTGACTCCTGTGGTTAGCGGGGAGAGGCATAAAAGCATTAGCTGGGTGGCTGAAGAATCAGTGGATCGAGCCATCGAAACGTATTATTCCTTCCATTAATTGTGGGAGTTGGGGGACAATGGGCCCAAAACACATACAATGCAGTGTGCACAAAAAAATTTCAAAAGAAATACAATATAGTGTGCACAAAAAGTTCCAAAAGACATACAACTTACATGAATGCTAGCTCGTCATTTATTGACGTGCCTTATCACAATTACATAAATGCTAGCTCGTCATCAATTGACGTACCTTATTCTAATCACATTAATGCTAACGTTTCATCAACTGACATTGCCCTACTACTTGCCTAGTACCCTAGTCGTTTACATGTCAAACGTGGTATTTCGAAATACTTAGATTGGTGTCTATTTACTTGTTTCACCTTCTCCTTGTCATCACATGCCATGATTGTCGTGTTTACACGTTTCTTTCTAGTTATCATGCCATGATTATAGTGTTCACTTATTTCTTACTGCTTGGCATATCATGCCATGATTATAGTGCTCACTTATTTCTTACTGCTTGGCATATCATGATGTTAGTCTTACTTGCTTATTCTATATCACATATGCTATTTCTGTTTTGTAGTTTCCTTCATGTTTTGAATAGCTTGTTATGATATACTTGCTCCTAATGCAGTGTGCACAAACAGTTCCGAGCATTGTGCCGGGCACCGTAAAAAACATCTACACCATAATAATTTTGTGTTAAGTGCAGATCATGAAACATACTAGGTCTATTTTAGATACAAAACATTAATATATTTATGGCCTAATTAGAGTTTAGATCCCGAATTTTAAGCCAACTTAGAATTTAAGTCCTGACATGTCTAATTGAAAAATTTAGACCCTAAATTTTATTAATGTTTCATTTTTTTTTTCCATTATACCCTCTCTAGTTTATATATGAAGGTTTTATTGTCAAACATGGAAGGATGATATATGAGAAAAATGAAACAAATAATAAAAATTCAGGGTCAAGACTTTCAAGTTGGTTAAGTCGGGGATTAAACTCTAAGCTAATATAAAACCCATGATCTTTGTGCACATTTTTTGGACAATCCGATCGTTGGATCGTCGATCCGATTCTTCCATCTCAATCTCGGTATATACCCCTTCACTCACCTAAAATTTCAACCGTTAATTTGATCGTTTGATAGATAAAATTTGACTAGTTGACCATTTAAATTACATTTATTTTGGACAGTTTTGTGGAGCCAACTTCATGGATTTGTTTCTCTGCCGTCGTAGATGTGTGTGATATGCCATATAATTTTTAGCTTCATAAGATGTCGTTTGGTTGGTTGAAATTGACGCCAAAGTTGGCCTCTCGAAACCGTAATTTCTAACTTGTAAAATTCTAATTTTAAAATGGGGACTCCGAATTCCAATTCTGACGCCACCAGTGGACTCGTAGCATCGTTCTGCCTAAATTTTATATATAATTTGCTGAGTTTGGAGGACATGGGCTCTGGTATGCATTTCTGTGCAAACTAGATCCCAATGTCTGGGTCAATGGGTCGTTTTAAATTCAGCTCATCGGAATCCAATTTCGGATATACCGTTGGGTTCGTATCGTTATTTTGGACTCGTAGACATAAAATTTTCTAGGTTTAGTAGACTTGTAGACTGGCACATTTTTGGTGCAAAGCGGGTCCAATGACGGACATCGTTTTAATCCAAAATTATTGTTTTATTCTTGTATCCAAATTGGACTTATGGGTAGGCTATACTAGCTAATTTGGCCATTGTGGACACGTTGGTGATATTTGTTGTCACTACCACATTGTTAGCCTAAGGGTATTTTGGTCATTTATGACTTTTTTATTAAAATTGATTTTATTATTATTATTAATTAATATTGTGTTAATCTTTGTGTTGAGCCTTGACCTAGTTTTGCCGTAACCTAGATGTTAGTTTTGATCCTAGAGACTAAGTTAGAGGATTACAACTTAATGGCTAAGTTAGAAATATCTAGATATTTGACTAAGAAGATATTTGTTGAGCCTAAGATATTTTTACAAGCCAATACACTACCTAAATATCTACCAAACCCTAGCCAAGACCCTTGGCTGCCATCAAAGGGTCCCCTCCCCCACATGATAGCACACCCTTGCCTCTTTTCATGACATCAATAAACCCTAAATTTAGTTCTTCCCCAAAAATCACCTTCTTTCTCCAAATCAACTCCAAATTGAGCCTAATCTTTTGCAACACACTCCCCTAGTGTAGATGAGGTCAATAGAGGCTAGCTAGCAAGGATTGAAGGCTCTTGGACAGTAGCAAGTTGGTGAAGGATCTCATTTCTAGGCATTTTTATTGAGATTTTAACTCTCAATAGGTAATGGCTTCTAAACCTATTAAAGTTCCGATTTCTCTTCATAGATGCATACATCTAGGCACCATACACCTGTATACCAAGTTTAGTAGGAATTCGTTACTACAAGAAAAATGATATTTTTTGACGGTTTATAAGTTGACGGTCGTCGAAAACCGTCAACAATAGTGGTTATCTTGACGGTATTAGGCTTACGTCAAGAAAATACTACCTTTCTGTTATATAATAAAATTTGACCATCTTACTTGACGGTTTTAGACGAACCCGTCAAGAAAAACCATTTAATTTATTGACGGTTTTGTTGTAACCGTTAACTGAAGTAGTTGCGGAAAAATTACCGCTGTAAAATTCAAACATCGGTCCATGCCATTTTGTGATATTTTGATAAAAAAAAATTTGTTGACGTTTTTAATCAAAAAAAAGGATCGAGGGTTTCTTCTATTTCACATCCACACAACTCAATTTCCTCCGATGCCTTTTTCTATGCCTTATTTTCTCTCTTCCTCAAAGAAATCCTAGCCCTAATTTTGTTGAAACCTCAACAAATGGCCAAGAATCCCCTCCTCCTCTTCTTATTCTTCTTCCTCCGACCAATCCAAGCCGAAATCCCCCAAACCAAAACCCTAATCCTAATTTTCGACCAGTGAGCAGCAGCAGCACCGCCAAGGAGAGCCTAATGTCCGACCAGTACTTGCTCTCCTCTCCCAAGCCTCTGTTTCCTTCTTCGAGAGTCTTCGTCGGCTTCTTCCCGAAGGGCTTCTTCGACGACGTCGACGCCATCGCCATGAGCCCCCGCCTCCATTCTCGAAACGACCAAGCCCTTCAGCCCTTTCTTCGCCGACTGGAGCCCGAGAAAGCCCGTGCTGGAACCACCGCAGCCCGTCGGGCTCGGCATCACCGAGGATCTGAAGGAGCCCTCGCGCCCGGAGAGCCGTATTGAGCTCTCCAACATGCCATTTATAATGAGCAAAGGTCTGTAACCCAGTCGTGGGTACTGAATATTTATTTTTCTTGTGTTTTTTATGCCTATCAGCAAATTTTATTGATAGAACTCAGATGGCCTTGGTGTGGCTTGGGTTCATGTTGGTTCACTGTGATTTGTATTTCTGTTGTGCAATATATATTTGGGATTTGTATTAGTTGTTCACCCTCCTTATCACCTAGATTGTATGGCTTGACCTCTGCATACATGCCCCAATGCTCAGGACAGTGAGCAATGGCCAATCGAGCCACTGCATCACTCATTTATTGTCCTGTATCTGCTGTCATTGGCACTGTCCTGCACAATGCTTTATGCACTTCACTGCATTTAACCTTCTTATGCCCTGCATCAATCTTGCACTTCACTGAATCACTACATTAGCTAATTTCACATCCCTGCACCCCTCTTAGTACATTTCATTATGACATCAAGACTTCATGTCTTCATAGTTGTATTGTACTGACATTAGCTCCCCAAACCTCTTATTCACTGCATTTTCCCATTCATTTCCTGCATACTGAGTTTTAACCAAACTTCCATGTATCAAAACAATATTGTTCTGCCCCTATCAGAGTATCAGACCCAATGACAATTGGTAAATCTGATACATGCAAGTATCAGATGCTTTATGTCCCATATTCTTTTGTTCAGTCATGAGTTTGAATGCCCATATTAGCTTCTTGCATCTCCTATAGACCAATCCATACCTGGACAGTTCTGGGTCTTGGGTTCACTAATGGATGTGCAGATATTGAACTCATGACTCACTCTCAAGTGCCCATTGCCTAATAACAGTACCTATACACTACATGTCCTGCATCCTATGTATTCACTGCCCTTATTTCGCTGCATCTCCACTGAACATTTGCATTGCCTGCATTTAGACACACTACAAATCCTCACCTCACATTAGCCGATATCCTATTTGTATAATCAACTAATATATATACCATGATCCGATCACAGAGCTTTCCTCTTGATTCATAGCCTGATCACTTGGTTTAGACCTTAGAGTACCATTCACTGATACTAAAAAGTATCAGACATATCTTGATTTATACCCTTGTATCCTGTTCCCTACCACATTTGGTTTTGATACTAACACTTGTCTTGTCTTGCATATAAGATTAGTCGAATACCAGGTAATTAGTTATGCCATGCACTGCCATCTTCATATGCATTGTTCATTGTTCAGTTATTTTATATATTAGCCTACCTGCATATCCCTGGTTCAGACCATGCATATGGAAGTCATGGGTATCATTCTTTGTCCTACAGTTCTAATTGATCTGTCTATTTGTTCATACTGGTTTTGAGTATCAGTATAGGTATTGTCCTGCCCACCTTACTTTTGATCTGTTCTATTGTTGCTTTTGTTTAGATGTTATATAGTGTATGGATACATTCATATAGCCTTGTCCTGTCCAAACACATTGGTTCAACCCCTTATACACTAAAGATCTGTCCTGAACATTAGGAAGCCTAATGTTCTATTTGAATGCCTCTAAATGCTCATTCATTGATCACATATATGATTCATTTCCATTGATACCAATTCCCTTTCTCAGGATACTCACATTGCTTTGGTTCAGACATCATTTAATATATAGTTCATTCAAATAGGTTCAACCCTCATTGACCCCAGTCTAGTTCATCCTTCACCATAATTCAGTCAACAAGAGCACATCCCTCCCATATCCACAATATTTCCCTATTCACAACATGCATGCACCTTTCTTTTCTTTTGAAGTACCCCTTGGAACTCAGATGGCCTTGGTGTGGCTTAATTGGAGATTTTTTTTAGCTGGAAGGGTGTTATTGGGTGTGTATGTCGTCTCCTTAGGTTTGTTTGTGTGTGTGTTTTGAAGTTCTCTAGGTGTGTTATACAACCCTTTTTTTTGGTCGAAAATTGGAAGGGTGTAATTGGGTTGCTTTGTAGATTTTTATTGTTTTACAACTTTGGCTGTCGTGGTAGTGAAATGTAATTGAGTTTGTGAAAGTGGTGCAGGTTAGACTTGTACTAAAAGTGGTGTATAACAAACTCACTTTCAGTACAACTTTACCTGTTTCCAAGGGCCAAAAAGAAGAAAATGCAACTAAAAAAGTTAAATCTCAGGCGTGTGGCATTCAGAACAATGTTGTTACCAGTTGAGGATGATCCACTCTTGGTAGTCTTATTCATATTTCAAAAAGACTGAATCATTACGTGTGATATACTTTAATTGTTTACTATTGTAGAGTATGCTTGCACACTGGTTTGGATCTACCCATGAAGGTTGTTCATGTTTGAATCTTGTACACAGGAAGATGACATTTTCAACTTCTCTTTGTTAACTGACTAAAATGATAGATTTCAGGTTGTTGACATGCTTGGATGTGACTCCTTGTTTTTTGTTGTTGCCTTCTTATCAAGTGATTCAAATTGTGTGTGCAGCAATAAAATCAATCTGTATTGATAATTTTGTAATCGTGAGTTCAATATTTATATAAGAACTGTATATTGATAATTTGTGCTCTTGTTCTCTCAGAAACTTGCTAAAAAATGAAGGCGCATGCATGCTATGAATAGGAAAATGTTGTGTATATAAGAGGGATGTGCTCCGGTCTGATTTGCTACTTTTTTTTGTTTATTTGTATGATTATCAAATATGGTTGGATTATGTTTTGTGGTTTGGACGTTTAAGTGGTATGGAAACTACAGATGTGGGATATGTGTACTGGTTGGATTATGTTGTGGTTGGACAAGTGATGGATGTTTGTGGTGGGATCTGTATTGAAAGTTTTTTGGTGTATGAGCAATACAGTTTATTAATATAAAAAGTTGGGTTATATAGTAATTTGATGTATGTGTAACTTTTGGATTGATATTATGTGTGTTTGATTAATATTATATAATTCTTGACGGAATTTTGGCAAGCTTCTCTTGACTGCATTTTGACAAGCTTCTCTTGACGGTTGTCAAACGTCAATTTTAATTCAAATCATGCTGCGTAATAGCCTGTGAATAAATACTTTTCTTGACAGCTAATAGCCGTCATCTAGGCCGAAGTCAAGAAATTTTTTTTGCCTACATTGACGGTTTCTAAAAACTGCTATCTTGACGGCTAAAAACAGTCAAGAAAAGTACTTCATATGACGGCAAAAAAAACCGTCAAGAAAAGCCCTTCCAGCGACCGTCAAGAAAGGGGGGCCCTTTTCTTGACTCCGGCCTACTTGACGGATCCGCAACCGTCAAGATACCCATTTCTTGACGGGTAATCACCGTAAAAAAAGCCCTTATTCTTGTAGTGCGTGTCCTTTTGATATGCGTATCGGAGGCGTATCGTAGTGTAGTGTAAAGTGTTTGGTGAAATGTCACTTAGGATTTTATTGCACTGTTTTCTAAAACTAATTTCACTTTCCTATAGCCCTTTATGTGTGATTTGAGATTTATTGACACTGAGTTGATTTCTGATTCATTTTTGTGTCCAAACGTGGACACGGGACACAGTACGAGCCCTCGCACGACTGTCCTGCTACCCGACACCTTTATCTCACTGTATAAGACACGTGGACCAACCAAAATTGGTGTGGAGGCGGGGGCCATGTCTATCAGGCCCCTTCCAAAGTTCGAGGTCGATTGGTGTCGTGTCGGATACGCAATCTTGGCCGCTTTGATTTTGGCCTGCTCTGTGCACGCGCGGAATCGGGTTTCTGATACGCGATTGACACGCTGACACGAGGCCACTTGGACTCGAGACAGACATGTGGACACCTAGCCCTATGACTCAGCTATCCTAGGACATGACCACGAGACCTACGAGTGGACACGTTGTGTCCTAGTGCACTCGACACGCGTGTACGACGTTGTGTTCTGCCTAGTTTGATACCCGCCTGTTCGACACAGTTTTCTCATGATTCTGGACACGTGGACACGTGCCACTTGGCACACAGCTCGGGGACACGACTGACATCGTATCCCCCAAGACTCGTGTCCATTAGATTCGTGTCGGACACGTTATAGCTCATGCACGAGTTTTGTACTGACCTGTGCATTGTCGAATCATTCGACTGACACGCATCTCGTGTCCCTCGTGGACACATCATGGACACCAAGTGAGGTGTCGACCACCTAGACCTACCCTCCCTGGACACGTGGACACGAACACGAGACACGTGGTGCAGTGTGTCGTGTTCTAGAGTGATCGGCATGGCCGCACGAGACCCATCCTTACACTGTGTTCTCTGATACCTTGTTGTTAGGTTCTGACACTGTGTCCATCACTTGGACACGGCCAGTATGGACACATTCATGACACCCACATGTTGACACGTGTGTGGGCACACTTTCTCCTATTTTTTTTCCAGTATATAGATATGTATATATGTACGTATCTTGTATATGTATATGTAGGTTACATTTTCTGAAGTTGAGTTTACTGTTTTCCAGTTTGGGCTTGATTTCAGATTGCTAGGTTAGTTTGCTTTTAGGTTAGATGTTCATTTCATGTATATCTATGTACATAGCTAGTTTCCCGTATATGTATCTATATATATAGTTGTATACATGTATAGTAGTGTGTGTGTATATATATATATATATATATATATATATATATATATATATATATATATATATATATATATATATATATATATATATATATATATATATATATATTTTATATATATTTTATATATATTTTATATTATATATATATATATATATATATATATATATATATATATATATATATATATATATATATATATATATATATATATAAATATATATATATATATATATATATATATATATATATATATATATATATATATATATATATATATACAATATATATATATATATTGTATATATATTTTTATATATATTTTATATATATATAATATATATATATATATATATATATATATATATATTATATATATATATATATATATATATATATATATATATATATATAAAATATATATATATATATATATATATATATATATATATATATATATATATATATATATATATATATATATATATATATATATATATATATAATGTTCCTATATAGTATTGGGTTGCCTTGGCTATGTTTTCCTGGGAATTTTCTCAGGTTGGGGTCTGTCCCCATCACACCAGCAACATCACACACACATGCCTATGGTATATATTTTGAATATATATATATATATATATATATATATATATATATATATATATATATATATCCTATGGTATATATTTTTGAATTGAATGTGTATATATATATGATATTGGTAAAGGATATTATAGCCTATGGCTAGTTGTGATTAGAAAGAACCCTATAGGCCTAATAAGGCACACTTTGACTAGTTACTTGATCAAGTTGACCGAAGTAAACTATGGGTCAAACTTGACCTGGAATTGACCCAAATAGACTTAAAATTGACTTATTAATTTAAGTTTGACCAAACCCTAGACTAATGGACTAGTTGACTTAGGTTTGACCTAGTTTGACTAGAATGGTTGACCAGAATTGACCGAGAGTTGACTTTGACATAGTTTGACTGGAATGGTTGACCAGAGTTAACCAAGTATTGACTTTGGCCTAGAATGACCTAGAATCATATAAGATGCATTGTAAACTTCTTTTATTTTAAATTAGACACTTTGTAACCTGTGGTTGCTCTAAATATGACTCAGTTACTCCGATTTGGACATCTATTCTCATCGGACATTCAGGATATCAGACGAGTACATTCTCTGATCGTTTCATACTTGCTAGGACTTATATTCTTGCTCTATATTACTTTACTTGGTGCTGTCACGATGTTATCACGGATTAGTACTATATGGATCTTTTCATGAGATGTTATCCCCAAGCGGGTGCATCGGGTATTTCATGTTCATGTACTCTATCATGTACTCCTTGGACTCGTATCTATTCATGTATGCACATATTCTCATGTGCCTTCATGTATACTCATGTGCAATCATGTACACTCATGTTCACATGAGCTTCTTGTATAAAGTAGTTATTCATGTGCAATAACGTAACTTGACTGGATCCTTGTGTATTGATTGGGGTAGGGATGAGTAGAAGTGGTTATGTGATCATTATCCCCAGTAGGTATTCATGTGTAACTCCGTAGCTTTTTCATGTGCAACCCAACTTGTTTACATAACCATCTTGTCCTCTAAATCACTTAGTCACTTACAGTTCTTACTTATCATATAGATATTTCCAGTTTATAAATATCTCTCTTATCTTTCATGTACATTTCTTACAGTTCATGTATCCTACTTTATTGCTTGTTTTATATTTTCTGTCATGATGTGAACTGCTTGAGAGATATGTATTCGTTCATGTCCTGACTGGACCCGTTGAAAATATTACAGATGACACCGAGGAGTTCTGCCCTACTTACTACGGAGCAGGTCTAGACGACGCTTGTGAGTTGGACTCACAGGAGGATCCAGCTCTAGCTGAGGACATCACCCCTACTGCTTAGACTAGATTAGCTAGACTTTATCTTCTTTCTTATGTTAGTTGTATTTGACATCTGAGTTGTATATTTTTGGATGTTTGAGATGTTGTGTCGTTTAGACACTTAGACTTATTTTTTTCTGTTTGTATATTCTCTTTGAGATTTCATATCTATCTATTCGTATTATTTCTACCTTAGAATTATGATTGAGTTGTACCTTCTGTATTGTCCTCCGATTGGAGAGTATATCTTATACAGGTACATTTATGCTATGCTAGATGTATGTGATCTAGGACAGCGTTCTACCGTCGACACTGCGGTGTAGGCTGGACGTACCCACTTCTCGTTCCCTTACACTGGGTGCGGGTCGTGACATTTGTTTTATCATCCGACGATGTTCGTAGATTTTTCTTTATGTATCACCAATAATTATAATTAATTCTTATTTATGTTCGTATCTCAGAATCCGTGTGTCGAAATTGAGATCAGTCGATTCCAGTGATTTCACATCGCTGAAATTGACTAGTCGACCATATGGATTGCCATGATAAGATTGTTAACCTTACGGTTGATCATTTTGTCTCGATTTACGTGTCGTAGGTTTCGATGTACGAATAACGAGGTGCAGACTTGATATTTGAACCTACAACTTGCAATTCTTATTATTAACAAATAATGATTATAGAGACTAGTGTCACCTAGTTCTAGACAATTATTACAAGTGTCTTAGATAAATTGAGATAATATGCGACTAGAACGAACCAAGCTCTCTAGGTAGGAGTTATAGTCATACGTATATCTTAGTGTGTGATATATATATTTGTTTGTGATTTGGGTTGATAGATATTACATGGAGTATGGTTCATTGGCTCATGGATAGTAGGTTAGACCTTGTACTGCAATCTCAGCACAGATTGGACAACTCCAGGCAAGTATACCTTGCCATATGATTTACAGTATTTATATGCTTATATTTCTTATCAGTCGGTCACACTGGATATACTGTACATATTTTTCCTGTTCCTTATCAGTATACTATCATGATTATATCTGCTAACACATAGACATGATTTACGGATTCATACTGCATGGCATATAGGTTACTCGTTTATGATCTCTGGATATTTACTTGATGATTACGTCATGCGTACATGTTGTAGCTTCCCTTCCCGAAAATTTTAAAATATTTTTTTATTTTATTTATTTTATTTAATTGGTGATTTAGATTATTATAAATAGTTATTTAGTTTATTATTACGGTAGATGATTTTAGTCATTGTTAGGAATTGAGTACAAGGTGACTAGGAATCATGGCACGGATAGTGCAGTGACGTGCCTTGACTAGTGTATTAGTCATGCCAAGGAAGACCGAGCCATAGAGATGTCCTAACTAGAAAAACCAGGCTAAGTTGTGACATGACCGTTATAAATAGTTTAATTATTTATATTTAATATTATTTGACATTAGGAGACCCGGTTGTATCAAACCAGTCCGGACTAGACCCGTACCATGCCCAAGCCCATGTAGTCATGCGGAACGTCCAATGACATTCGTGTCGATGCATTTTGATATGATGGTGTCGTATTCCGTTTTAATGATCTAACGAGTATTTTCTAAATATTCTTAATTAAATACTATAAATATCATTATAGTTGGTAATCAGCAATGTTTGTATATAATAGGCCCTATACATTTTTGGGATTATTAGACTGTGCCTGGTGGTATATACACCACTATTGGTTTATCGAATTTTGTTATTATTATTATTATTATTATTATTATTATTATTATTATTACTAATATTATTATTATTATTATTATTATTATTATTATTATTATTATTATTATTATTTTTATTGTAGATATTAAATATAAAATCAAGGATTGAATTTCAAATGTTAATTATTCTTAATATTTATTGTTCATATTTTTGGTACGTGTATATATATATATATATATATATATATATATATATATATATATATATATATATATATATATATATATATATATATATATATATATATATAATATTGAGATTGTATTTCTATTAAACTATCTATTTAGATGTTTTAGAGATTTGTTATATAAGTAATAAATATATATGTGTGAGTGTAGGGATATATATATATATATATATATATAAATTATGAGTGTATGTGTATGTATATATTTGAATATATATATATATATATATATATATATATATATATATATATATATATATATATATATATATATATATATATATATTATATAGGTGAATGTATATACATAGATATATATATACATAAAGGCGTATATAAGTATATATTAGAATATAAGAAATAGAATATATATATATATAAGAAAGATAAAAAGTATTAATAAAAAAACAAAAACAAAAAAGGCCAGGCTCGGCACAGCCGAGCCCAACCCACACGCGCACCCTTCATTCAGTAACCGAACATCTCTTTCCCCGCGTCTTCATATATAAGGAATCGAGAAAGAATCGACTAGAACGCTAAACCCTAACCCTCGACACAAACCCGCGCCCCATCCCCCGTCACCCTGGGCATGCCCCGCACGCTGCGCGCGGCGCCGAGGGCACCGCTGACCGGCCGGAGCAGGCCGGACACGCGCGTCGCGCGCAAGGACACAGCAGCGACGGAACCGCGGGGCCAACTTCGCAGTAGATTTTCGTCGCGCTCGGTCGACCAATGATCGAACCATCTTCACAGGTAATCCAACAACCTAACCCCCTTCATTTCGATTCGATTAGATCGATATATCTTGCATTACACGCATCACAAACTGAGTCAAAAATCGACGGAAAATCTGTTCGAAAACAGAGCAAAAACAGTCCCAACGACCCGACTTGGAAGGCAATTTTTTGCCAAACCATTAACAGTCTTAAAATCCGTTTGAACAGATTCAATAACAACCTATACGAGTTCGAAACCTCTCTTTTACTTTTATTTTTCATCTATTAAACCTCTGTTAAAACCATTTCAAAGTTTGACGAAAATCTGTTTTAAAAACATGAAAATTCATCCACACGACGTACGTCCCGCCAAACCGGGCGACGTGGTCACGCACAGTAGGCATCGAAAGCTGCGTAACAGCTTCGTGGTCGTGTGGGCTTTGACGGAATTCAAACTGGTCGCGTGTGCGCGACGAATTTGATGCGTATCCGTCGAAATTCACCGTATCGTACACTTTGCAAATTTTCCAATTACTTTGTGCACGCTCGTCAGATCGAGATAAAACTTGCGCCAACAGGTCCATATCATTTTTTTCGTCCTGTATGCCAAGTTTGGTCCAATTCTGAGACAGTTGAATCGTACGTCGTTTTGCGGGCCCCACGGTCCGACTCAACGGGCGATTTTGTACACGGCCCGTCGGAATCCAACTCTGGACATACGGTTGGGTTCGTATCAGAAAACTGGATCCGTAGACATGTAGTTTGACGACTTTAGAGACCATTGACTCTGGCATGCTTTTCGGTGCAAAACGGGTCCAACGGCGGACACCGTTTTGATTCGAAATTACCGTTTTGTCCTATGTCCAGAATTGGACTTAAGGACAGGCAATCCTAGCTAATTTGACTATTCTGAGAACATTGGTAATATTTATTTCAGCTTCCGGGAACTGTTGTACGGGTTTTGACTATTGGGGCACACTAATTGGTTTGGATTGTCCGTTTCACCAGCAAAGGACCACAGGCGAGTACAATTTATTGTCTGTATTTCGATATTGATTTTCACTAATTTTATTGGTTGGCCATTGGTTATGTGATTATTTTCTATTATAAATTGTTGAGTCGGGAATGAGAAGTACCAAGGATGTGTGATCTGACCTTAGACAGTGTAGACAGTGATTTATTATTACAAAGTAGACAGTGTAGACAGTGATTTATTTATTGCAAAGTAGACAGTGTAGACCGTGATTATTATTGTATTTAAACTGTACAATTCGTGATTATTATTTTGTAGACAGTGTTTCTTTATTGCAATATTAACTGTAGACCGTGTAACTTTAGACAGTGTAACTTTAGACAGTGTAGACAGTGTCGCATAATTATCCCGAGACCGATCACATATCAAAGGTACTTCTAATAGTTGGGAAAAGTATTTTGTGTCAATTTATTTGCTATTGATTTTTCGTATTTACTGTTTATTTTCAAAATTTATGATTGATGTCTAACCTTTGCTTTATAGTCATTTTCTTTATTGAAATTGCATTCAGTGAATTGTGCTCGTTCCATTCCTGACTGAAAACCAACATTTTTTAGGTTAGCCGTGGATTCACTTAGCATGGGAGATACGGGGGTACTTGCAGACAAAAGCCTAGAAACTAGCTAGATAGCGGAGTTGTAGTCATTCCAATATTTGTACAAGTTTATATTTTTCTGTAAATATAAATCTTGTGATCATTGTAAGTTAAATTAATTTTTGTGAATGAGCATTATTTGTGATTTTGATCTTCATGGCCGTGACAGCGTTCTACCGCCGACACTGCGGCGTAGGCTGGCTTGGACACATCTCGTATCCGTTTTAAAAAAAAAATGGGTGCGGGTCGTGACACATGTTGACCGAATTTGTAGACTTATCGTTTGTTAGAGTCGAGCTGGACGTGTCGTGGATGCGACGCGGACAGTATCATTGGACGGAAAGGACAATCACTAGGCGTATGAGCTCCTTTCCCACAGAGTTACCGCTGCCTCATTGCTAGAGCTGCGGAGATTTCATAGTTACCACAGTTTTCTTATCGAGACTGCGGATATATCATAGTTACCAGAGTTTTCTTACCATAGTTTCGGATTACATCATGACAGCTCATGCGTACGAACAATGTCCTCAAGTACATTTCACGCAGACTCGATAGTCTGTCTAGTAGTAGTGTTACTTCATCACCTGGGTTACCTGTCTACTACATTCACATTTTAATTTCTATACTTCGTTTCGACATATATATTATGTATCTTGCTACTTTTCACTAAAGACCTGGTTTCCTTCCAGGTATATGCTGAGATCTGACATAGGATATTGAGGGTTTAGTTCTTCAGGATTTTCAGGTATCACTAGATTGTGCCTTCTTATCATTCTTCTGCAGTATTTTTTATTCTGTGTTTTCATAGTTGTCACGACCCACACCCGCTTTTCGGATACGAGTCTGTGTCCAAGTCCAGCCTACGCCGTAGTGTCGACGGTAGAACGCTGTCTAGTATGCACAAGTCATGGAATCTATAAAACTAACATGGCAGTCTAGATCTTATCCACAGAAATATGATACAATCAACTAACTCCAAATGAGACTGTATAACGAATGATATTATAAAATAAAATACCAAGTTTAATAAGAATCCATGTCACGTCTGGTGGACACAAATCCACTACCAATAGACGGAATAAAGTAAAGACATGAAATAAGTAACTGAGAACAAACTGCTAATCAAAGACAACCTCTGTTGTAACGGCACCGTGGTCTGATGCTGGCTCAAACCCGCTCGGCAACTCCTGACTCAAACTCGGCTAAACCTGAAGGGATCATCAGGTCCTCAGAGAACTAGCAAGATACGTAATATACAAGCCTTTCTAACAGTTTATCATGCATGAAGGAAATCCAGGATATAAACAGGAAAAAGACTAAGCAACCACGATACACGAATATAAGAAAACTACGCATAAATGAACAGCTGGAATAAAACAAGTGAACACATGTCAAGAGATCAATCAGATACTAAACCCTCGCCCCTAGATGTCACGCCCCAGAACCAGAATACTGGAGAGCGGGGGCAGACATAGCCAGCTACGTATATGAAATAGAATCCATCTCGCTATACGGTCACGGCTGTCTAGATACATGAGAGTTTACTACAAGCCAACATCCTATAGTCATGAACAAGCCTAGTGTCTCAATCATAAGCAAGTAAGTAAGTCACAAGATGTATGATCATTAAATATACAATAATAAGACGTCCCAAATATTACATATTCAGCTGATCATGAAGCTAGTCGTTACAAAATGTTAGGACTAGCAAGAGTTTAGTCATACATAATCAACCCTAGGATCTGTCAATCATGTTACAGCCCGTAGGCAGACACTAAGTAAATGCAGTCGAGCTAAACAGGTGCTCGTCGGCTAAACGCCTCAAAAGAATATTTTTATAATGAAGTGGGAGATCAAAAATAAACCCACCTGTTGCCCTGGTTACGTCTAGTCGCCACCATCAGGCTGGAAAGTCGGTAGATCCTCTGGAGCGGCTCCAAAATCTGGCCATACAAAACCAGCTGGGTCAGACCCCAGAAAGAGCAAGTGCCACAAAGAAAGCTTCACTTAGGAACTAAAACCAGCAATTAGCACAGAAGATAATAATAATATGGTAAAACTGGAGAAATATAACATCACGAGGATATACGGTAAGATAACTATAGAACCATTCAGATAACCAGGTTATAATCCTTAAACCAAACAAGGGCCAGGATTGTAACCCTTCGTCTGAACCGAACTTGGTTTCCCCCATTTATCAGCAGATAATATAAGAAAATCAGAACATGTAACAATCTTATACAGGATCAAGACTAGACTGGTTATTCCCCATTCAACAATCACGGCCAAACAATAAGTACGGCTTGATACTTTAACTAACTAGGGTTATCACAGGCCTAGTTACTAGCAAGATGCAGTGAGATGATTCCACAGCCACAAGCCCTGCAGACCATCCAGGTTATCCAGGTCGAAAATTAGGGGTTGAATTCAGGTGGGTACATCGTCCAAAAAATGCATGTACCCTTAGGTAGCTTGAAGGGTACAACATATGACAGTGTGCTGGAAATGTGCCCTACTCGACGGCATGCTACAGATCCCAGGTGCGCCCAAGTAACGGGATTGCCTGTAGCTGGGAGATCTCTTTATGACTAATGTATTAATCTAGTTATTAGCCTTAGTCCATTTCAGTAGGTACTCCTGACCGTGGTACTCAGGAGTCCCATCCTAGACATGATGCAAGACAGGACTGGATTATTTGTACAAGCACAATCGCCCACGGTATCCAGGTTACTTATACAGGTCAGGTCATATCAGGTAGCTGTTGTAACAGCTTATCAAGATATATCATGTCAGGTTATCATATCAAGTTTACTGGTCAGGAGTGCACCACGACGGGCCACTATCAGGTCATGTCATGTTTACTTATCAGGAGTGCACCCCTACGAGTCACTATCGTGTTCAGGTACATGTGCAGGACATCATGGTGCGAGCATTCAATCCGGGGACCCAAGTTGATCTGAGGTTACAAGACATAAATTAATAATAATAATAATAATAATAATAATAATAATAATAATTAAATAACAGGGCAAGGCACAGGAAGGAGCCCTACGGCTCAGGATTACTAGAACTCATGCGGCAAATAAGGAGAGCGCATACAACTTAGTAAGGACAGGGGCATGCGGCTAGATAGGCAAGGGCGCATGCGGCTAGAAGGGCAAGGGCGCATGCGGTCCAAGAAGTTGGGTCTCATGCGGCCAGCGAAAGAGTGGACTTCATGCGGCTGACGGGAAGCAAGTCTATGCGGTTAAAGGAGGACGGCGGCATATGCGGCCAGGAGTGATGGACGCACATGCGGCTGGCCGAAGAGTAGTTCCATGCGGCTACGGAAGAACAGTGCCTATGCGGCTCAGAAGTCATGAAGCCCTATGCGGCCAGGAATGATACTCAGACTATGCGGCCAAGAGAAAAGCGGGTCTATGCGACCAAGAGAAAAGCGGGTATATGCGGTTGGGAGCTATTACTCATACGGCTGAGGACGACTGGGGTTCATGCGGCCAGAAAATTTCATACGTACGCAGTTCGGAGGAGTTCAGGCATATGCGGCCAGGAGTGGTGGGTGCATATGCGGCCAGACTACCATGCGGCTGGAGGAACACTTGCCATATAAAATGTTCATGCGGTCAAGTCTAAGCACAGTTCATCTTCTCCAAAATTCCGAGAAGAAGAACACCATGAGAGCCAAGCTCTCAAGCTCCATAACTCCATTATCTGGAGCCCAAATCCGAACTTCCATAGGTCAAAATGGAGGAGAACAAAATTCTCTACAACATGGAACCATCAAAACTTAGAAATAGCAAGATTAAGTAGATCAAAATCCAAGAAATCCGAAAATAAAATAGACTTAGATCTACAAAAATCAGCCATGGAACGCAAAAATGTCAAGTACTAAAGTAAGTTAAAATAATGTAAAGAAGAGAATGAAGCAATAAAATTGGAGTTCCTCCATGAAGCAAGTTGCACTTGCCTAGACCTCTCTCTCCCTCTCTCTGGTAGGTGAATGAGTTAATGGAGGAAAGAAGAAGAGTAATGAAGAGAGAGGAGAAAGTGGGGGTTAATAAATATTAATGGTGGTGGTAGGTAGGGGTTCACCCTTAGTTCATGATGAACCAAAGCAAAACTAAGCCAAACCGAACCAACCCAGGAATAAACCAAGCCATGAAGAAAAGCTGAGCAAAAAAATCAGGCAATACAAGATAAAATACGTACACGTATTCTAAAAATACGTAATACGAACCACAGGCATTACACTAGAGTGGACTCGCAGGTTTGAAACTAATCACTAACCCTCGTCCCTAGTGTGGACTCGCAGGTTAGTTCAAGGCAATCACTCTCGCCCCTAGTGTGGACTCGCAGGTGCAAACAGTCAACCCTCGCCCCTAGTGTGGACTCGTAGGTTGAGAAAACGATAAATAGAAAATACCAGTTCAACTATTGTGCATTCGTTCTATAATACGACTCAATCAAGTACAAGTGTGAACACGACCAATAAACCACAAGGCTAACTGGGAATTTCATGACTCGTGTCCTGTTTAGGGACACGAGCACGTGGGTACGTCCAGCCTACGCCCCAGCGAACCCCACCCCCACCACCGCATTTCCTACCCCCACCACCACCGGCCCCCGCCTCCCCCCGCCGCCACGACCCGAAACCCTCCCAGCGACCCCCACCCCCACCACCACCGGCCCCCGTCGCCCCGACCACCGAGAGTGAGAGAGAGAGAGAGAGTCTTCACGGCCGGAGAGAGAGAGTCCCCGCGTTGGTTAAATTTAAGTTAGGACTGGATATTTAGCGATAAACTAGCGACTTCCGTCGCTATACCACCCTAGCTGGCCGATGGAATATCCATCGTTATGTGGTCGTTAAATTTTGTGCCAATTTTTTTCAATATTTCCCGCCAAATTTTGACAACTAAGCGACGTCATAGCGACGGATTAGCGACCTTAACGACGGATTGGCGACTTTTGCTCGTCCTTAAAATTAAAAAAAACATCAGCTTTTCGACGGCAATCAGTCGAAACTTTGTTGGTAGTCCGTCGCTAATAGCGACGGACAAAATCCGCCGCTAAAGTTTCGTCGCCATATGGCTGTATTTTGGTAGTGTATAATCACAACTCAATCACATAAATCTAAGAAAGATAAGCACGATGATAAAGATAAAGATAAAGATAAAGATGAAGTAAATATTTTGTAATAGTGCTGAGCCACAATCACAAGTTTAGAATTTAAAGACATAACACAAGATCCCAAATAAATACTACAAGTCTCAAAGTATCAATCTGGAATATAGTCCAGACAAATCCAGCTAAACTAAGCCACTACAGGCGGTGCATCCTCTACGAGCACCGGGTCCACATGCTGGTCCTGGTCGTAGGCTCCATCTATGCCAAACCCGTAGTAGGTCGGGCAATCTACATCTAAATCCTCTGAAAAACAACGGGAGTTATCCTGTCAGGATATGAGAAAGTACAAACACCAACAGCGGTTCCATGTGAATTGATAAATACTATAAGAGACAATTATAATAAAATAAATGATGAATGTCAAAATTGGAAGTAAAACTGTATAAAAGAACTGAATAGCATATCATAGGTGAGATGTAAGGTAAAGCTGGAATAAGCAGTAACTGTAATCTGATGTACGATGTAAACCTATAAAGTAAGTGCCATGAGATATTAGAGCGTCATGTGATCGGCTTGGGTCAAGATCAGCTGTTCTATTTGACCGGCTATGCACAGGTAGTATAATAGTGTAGGGATCAGTCCGGCCAAAATAGAAAGCTATGCACAAGTAGTATAAGGTCAGGCTACATCCTACGTGTGGTGAGGCTGGAGCTATGCACAAGTAATAAACAAGTAGGGGTAATGATCACATAACCTCTAATAACTCTCCATCCCCGAGTAGTATAATGAATCCGGACATGACAGGTCATGACACGGGATTCGAAGAGTAGGGGGCCAGCCCACTCCCAAATAGGTGTCTATACAAGTACATGAAATAATATCGAACAAAGTACTCATATACCAGGTAAACCGGGAATGACATCTCATGACGAGATTCAATGTATACTAGTCCGTGTATCCTCGTGTCGAGAATCAAGTATAACACTACAACTGAATCGGATATAGTAGATATCAAAGCAATAAAGCCTATCAGAGAATGTACTTGCTTGCTGTCCTGAGCTAAAAAAATTGAACTACAAATCACTCAAAGAGCCACGAATGGTCAACTCGCACAACAGTCTTCTAATATGGAAACAGACATTACAAAAGTTCCCAGAATGGTCAAATTAACTAGAAAAGCTTATCCATAAGTCCAATTCTGGACACTGGAGTAAAACGGTAACTTTGGGTCAAAATGATGTCCGTCGTTGGACCCGTTTTGCACCAAAAAGTGTGTCAGAACCTACGGTCTTTAAAGTCATCAAACTATGTCTACAGGTCCGGTCCTGTTGGTGCAAGTTTTGTCTCGATATGATAAATATGCATAAAGTAATTGACAAATTTACAAAAAGGTCGATATGATAAATTTTGACGGATACGCATCAAATTCGTCGCGCACACGCGACAAATTTGAATTCAGTCAAATCTCACACGTCCATGAAGTCGATACGCACCTTTTGATGCTTTCAGTTCGCGATCACGTCGCCCGGTTTGTCGAGGCGCACGCGTATCGAAAGAATTTTCTAAAATTTCAGTTTTGAAAACCAATTTTTTTTTCAATTTTCACAAACCAATAACTTTCTTTATAATGCATGAAAATCAAATCTACCAAAAGGGTTGTGATCTCCTATATGTTTTCTATAAGTCTCTTCAGACCGATTTTGAAAACTAGCAACACACTGGTCGCAAATCGGCCACAAACAGAGGACGATGGGACTGTTTCTAACGTCCAAAAGTCGATTTTTTTCTCGATTTTGGAACTCATTTTTCGTCGCACATGATGCGAATTAAAACAAACTAATTAAAGGGAGATGAAGATGTATAGGTTGGGATCATACCTGACCAAGTAGTTTGCAAAACGACTGAGCAAGGAAGGAGAAATCTATTTCCGAAGTTGGCTCTTTACAGCAGTATTGTTGCTGCAACTACTCTGTCCTGCACGAGTTTGACCGGGGATGGACGGCCGTTCCTGACAGCTAGGGCGGCGCGCAGGTGGTCGACGGCGACATCGGGGTGGCGGCTAGGTTGGGGATTAGGGTTTTGCTAAAAAAAAACCTCTCTTTCTCTCGAAATAAAAGAAAGGGTCGGCTCGGGTTTAATAAGGAAAGGGGGGCTCGGGTTGTTTTGGCTGTGGAAAGGGTGCGTGCGTGTGTGCTGTGTGTTTGTTGTGGGTGTGTGGGCTTTTTAATTTTTATTATTTCTTTATTCTTCTTTAATAGATATAATAACACACACACACACACACACACACACACACACACACACACACACACACACACACATATATATATATATATATATATATATATATATATATATATATATATATATATATATATATATATATATATATATATATAGGAAGCGGATCAAAAGCCCCCTTAGAAAACCCCCTAAAACCCCCCCCTCACTATAATCCATAATTTAATGTTAATATTAATGTTAATATTAATGTTAATGTTAATATTAATGTTAATATTAAATATAAATACTAAAATTAACATTAAACTTAACATTAAAATTAATATTAACATTAACATTAAAATTAATATAAAAAAATTAAAAAATTAATATTAACATTAACATTAATATTAATATTAATATTAATATTAATATTAACATTAATATTAACATTAATATTACGAATTAGAGTGAGGGGATTTTTAGGGGATTTTCTAAGGGGGGCTTTTGATATATATATATATATATATATATATATATATATATATATATAAACTCCATAAATGGAATAATACCAAAAATATATATATACAAAATTCTAAATTTATTTATAAATTAAATTAAATATTTTATATCCTATGTTTATTTAATATATTAAATTTTTTTATAAAAAAACTTATTGAACATATATATCTATATCAACAAAATACCTATTTAACTAATAATGTAAAAACACTAACACTAATAATTTAAATAATAATAAAATAATAAAATAATATAAATAACTATATTAGTCTTATTCAGGAAAGTGGGTGTGACAGGGAACAAGGGCTATGTATCAATGGAGTAAACTACTATGAAAAATCACATGTCAGCAATAAATGAAAGAGACTGGATAATAAAAAGTAATACATGTAAATAAAGCTGTACAGAAAGGCAAGATATAGTTGTCTGGTGTCCTGAGCTGCTGGTATTGATCAGAGTCCAAATCGAGGTCCAAGTAACCTATTTGTGAATTACAATGTCAATATGTAATTTAATTTAATAAATACAATCTACTTAAAAATATTAGGCTTCTTGGCTACCTGTTATTTCCTCTTCATCCTAGCTGAGTCATTACTACTCTACACTGCTGCTTACCTACTCTCTGTTTGTAGACTATATCCTACTGTCATCTAGGGGTCCTGGATATGCTAGTACCTTCTCTATCCCCAAGGACCTGCATCCACTCCAAACTTGCTCAAAGTAGGTTTCTAGTACAGTTGCTATATAATATGGCATAACATTCTTACTGTACACTTGCATATGTATCTACTTAAGTGGCACACCTATCTACTTGGGATTTCTTTCCTGCCCTTACTAACCTGTACAGAGTATGTTGCTGCTAATACAAGGCTCAAGTATGAGGGGCCATTCTGTGGGTGTACCTGCCTCTTTAACGTACATGTACCACAATTCCTCATCTTTACCACATTTCTCTTTAAGAATTTGGATACAGGGAATACAAGAAGTGTTCCATATGTTAGTATTTACTGGGTATAAAGGGAAGCCCACGGATACCAAGAAAAAGCTTTAGGTCAGTGTCAATTTGGAGATAAAGGAAAATATTCATTGGGTACAAGGAACTCATGTGTTGGTATCAGTTTGAAGGTTCACAAGACAGTACCTTTACTTTAGACTATGGCCATTACTAGTGTATGTGCAACTGTTACTCTAATTTGTAGGACACTCCCAATGTCCTTCATGGTATACTTTCCTATATTCAAGTACCCATATACTCCTATTGGACCCTTATTTGACAAGTAATGATAATGTCCCTTCTCCTCTTCTAATACTATCTGTAGAGTAGATACTCGAGCTTCCCTGGACACCACCCATACTACTGTATCTTGTTGCAAGTAACCCATGATCCCTGTTGGACCTATCTTACGACACCCTGCACACTAGCCTAACCTGCCTTGATGAAAACCCATATGCTGCCAGGTTTTAGCCAACTAATCTATACTCCATCCTCTGTGCTCTGTTAGTGTCTATAGGTAATGTGATATACACTCAAGAGTGCAGGACTTGGTCTACGCTAGCCGTTCTCAGAGGGCATCCGCAAGTGTTCATAGGTTCATATAGACCCTATAACTGACCCTACCTCTGATGTTTGGGTTTTAGCTTGACTCTTCCTAATGTTAGTGATTGTCACCCCCGTTTTCTGTTCTACGTATTTCCAGTATACGTATACGAAATCCTGACATGTATTTTATTTTCCTGCCTGGCTAGCTAGTTTCAGTTTAATCTTGATTAGGTTCATCATGGCATGTAATGGTTTAACTTGGTTTATTTTGGGTTGGCTTGGTTTATTTTTGGTTCATCATGTTAAACCCACCACCATCCCCTTTATAACCCACCTAACTTTTCTCTCTCCTCCACTTTCTCATTAACTCTTCTTCCTTCTCCATTAAACCCACTACCAACCAAGAACACCCCTTAGGCAAGTGCAACTTACTTCTACAAGAGAACCCATTTTTATTATTTCATTAGCTTCTCCTCATGTTTCTAAGATACATTAGAACTTGTCATTTTCTATTTTGAGGCTTTGATTTTTGTAGATCTAGAAATTAGTCATTTTTAGATTTTGGTGGTTTTGATCTATCAAACTTCTTTGTTTTTAAGCTTTGATGGTTCCATGTTGTAGAGAATTTTATTCTACCCAATTTTGACCATTTGAAAGTTGGATTTGGACTTGTTTTGACCAAGTTATAGACTTTTGAAGCTATGGGTTCAACTATGGAGTTCTTGCTGATTTGGAGAAGACAGTGAGCAGTGTGCGCGAGCTTTTTAGCTTGCGCCACTGAGTTACGAGCGCTCTTTAGCGCAGCGTAGTCTGACTGATGTGCAGTCTGACTGATGCGCAGCCTGACTCATGCGCAGTCTGACTGATGCGCAGTCTGACTGATGCGCAGTCTGACTCATACACAGTCTGACTGATTCACAGTCTGACTGATGCACAGTCTGACTCATGCACAGTCTGACTCATGCGCAGTCTGACTCATGCGCAGTCTGACTCAGGCGCAACCTGACTCAGGCGCAACCTGAGGCATGCGCAACCTAGCCTTGCGCAGTCTAGTGCCTAGCGCAATATGACTTGGCCTGACTCTTCCTGGCGCAACTTGACCCGACCTCGTGCATTCTAAGTGCTTGGCACCCCTAGTGCCTAGGCGCAACCTGATGTTCAGGCGCAACTGGTCTTGACCCTAATTGCCTTGGCGCAACCTGTTATCCTGGCGCAACTGGGCTAATGCCACTTGTTGGCCATGGCACCCCTTGTCCCTCCTCCTTGGGCGCTTTATGTCCCCAGTTTTCCCCTTTTTATGATTCTTTGAACCCATTTTATATCCTTACGCCTTTTCGATATAAACTCGACATGAACCCGATGTGAGCATGACATTGTTTATGAATGTTAATCTGAACATGGCTTAGTGATGGAATTGCATGATCAGGGACCAGTTGTGGTGCACTTGCATAGACACGATATGACATTATGACCTTATAGGATAACTCTTGATAGTGACCCACCGTGGTGCACTCTTGACAAGTAATTTGACATGATAATTCTTGATGGTGGTCCGTTGTGACGCACCCTTGCCTTGATAAGTAATCTTGATAAGCAACCCGACATGATAACCTTGATACGCTGTTGCGACGGCTAACCTGACATGCTAAGTGAATTCTTGACACCGTGGGTGATTGTATCGAATATGCTTGTATAAGCAACCAGTCCTGTCTCGCATCATGTGTAGGACATGTATCCCTGGTTACCACGGTCAGGAATCCATACTGAATCTGACTAGGTTAATGACTAGATTGATCAAGTAGAGCATATAGAGAGGTATTCCGGCTACAAGCAATCCCGTTATCTGGGCGCCTTCCTTGATGGACTTGTAGCCTGCCGACGAGTAGGGCACATTTCCAGCTCACTGTTATGTGGGGCACTACATGAAACAATTACTATGCACACTGTCATGTGTTGTATCCAAGTCACCTAATAAGGCATGATAACTCTAATCTTGAATCTTGCGTCTGGATAACCTGTATAGTCTGCAGGACTTGTGGCCGTAGACGTACCTCATTGCATCTTGCTAGTAACTGAGCTTGTGATAACCCTAGTTAGTTAAGTATCAAGCCATACTCTTTGCTTGGCCGTGAATGATGGATGGAGTCCTATCTTGTCTAGTCTTGTCTAGATCCGGTGCATGAATATCTCCGGACATGCTTGTTTATGCTTTACTTTATCGATAATTGGTTCGAGGCTAAGTTCTGTTCAGGTGAAGGGTTACAACCCCGGTCCTTGTTTGGTTTACGGGTTATAACTTGGTTACCGGAATAGTCCTCTAGTTATCTTATCGTTTATCATCCTGTTTTCTTTAACTCATGTCTTATATTATTTCACCTATGACTTTATGTGCTGACATGCTGGTTTTAGTTCTTAAGTGAAGCCCCCTTTGTGGCACTTGCTCTTTCTGGGGTCTGACCCAGCTGGTTTATATGGCCAGATTTTGGAGCAGCTACCGAGGATCTCCCAACTTTCCTGCCAGATGGTGAACACTAGAAGGAATCCCGGCAACGAGTGGGTTTTCATTTTGCTCTCCCACTCCCTTGTACAAATATTCTTTTGAGGCGTTTAGCCGCCGAGCAAGTGTTAGCTCGTTTGCAACTTTACTTACTGTCTGCCTACGGGCTGGAATATGATTGACAAATCCTAGGGTTGATCATGTATGACTTAAACTCTTGCTAGTCTTCGTATTTTGTATGACTAGCTTCATGATCATCTGTATATGTAATGTATGGGATGCCTTACTTTGTATGTCTGATGATCTACCATCTTGTTATATCTACTTGCTTGCTTGAGATTGAGGCACTAGGCTCGTTATTGACCCTAAGAGACTGATGGCTTGTAGTAAACCCTCATGCATCTAGACAGCCGTGATCGTATTGCGAGGTGGGATTCACTTTGATATACGTAGCTGGCTGTGTCTGTCCCCCGCTCTCCAGTATTATGGTTCTGGGGCGTGACACGGTTTAAGTGGTGGCCCATGCAGGTCTTGTAAATCAAGATGGGTGAGGGTTTCACTGGATAGATGTCTCAATCAGCACTCGCCCTTGATCTCTACTCGTGCCTTCTGATCCTTCAGTATTCTTGACCTGATCACATGTTTATATCCTTGACCTATCATGGTCCTTCCTTATTATTCCCTATGTCGTTTCTTCAGCGGTATTGTTTCTGCCGATCAGCAAGGTGAAGCACCTCCCATGGACCAGCAGCAACATGGAGATCAAGCCCAGCACTCAGGGGTAGCCTCCAGAGTCATGCCTACTGGGAGTCAAGAGCCACCAGTTTAGCCCGTCCAGCCTGCAGAGCCTGACGATGGAACCTTGGTAGGTCTCATCAGGACATTGCTTGCGTCTCAAGATCGTCGGGGCGAAGCCCTGCACCAGGCAGTACAGGATGCCATGGGCCGTGTTGGTTATCAAGGGAACAGTACGGCTAGCAGTTTCAAGCGCCTCAACCCTCCCTTCTTTGATGGGAGTGAAGATGCTATTGCAGCTGATGCGTGGCTCCAGAACATTGAGATTATCTTAGATGCAGCCAAGACTCCAGAAGGAGAGAAGGTAGCTGTCGTGCACATACAGTTATTGGACCTAGCCCTCACCTGGTGGGCGATGATAGCAGTTGGTTTGGCAATGCCTGTCCCGTGGGCGGTATTCAGTGACAAGTTTCAGATCAAGTACTTCGATGCTGTGGCTCGACACGACCTACAGACGAGGTTCACCAATCTCAGGAAGATGAGCAGGACGGTCGATGGATATGTGGCCGAGTTTTCAAGACTGAGTCGGTTTGCTCCCACTTTGGTGGCAACCGAGTTTGATCGAGCGCAGCGGTTCCAGCAGGGACTCTACCTAGAGATCATTCTAGCAGTGGAGCAGTTTGAGCATCAGACCTTTGATGCTATTTTGCGGGCAGCTAAGAGGCATGAGTATACCTCGCAGAGAATTATAGACAGAACTGGAGGATGGAAGCGGTCCCATGGTCAGATGATCCAGTCTTCAGCCCCAGCCCCGACAACTAGGGCCTTGACCATTGGAGCTCCGAGGAGGGCAGCATCAGTTACGTCGGTTCAGCATTCGACTCCGATGTATCCTCAGCAGCAGAAGCGGAGGCAGTCCTCCACAATGGGCTGCACTCATTGTGGGAAGCTAGGGCATGTAGTGTCAGAATGTCGCCGAGCACAAGGATTGTGTTTGGCTTGTGGGGTACCGGATCACATGATAGGGTTCTGCCCACAGAGAGCCGGTTCATCCTTATCGGCCCAGACTAGTCCCTCAGTGAGGGGACCAGCACCAGTGCAGCAGTAGCAATATCAGCCTCCGAGGCTATTGCCGCCTCAGGCTCAGGCATTCCAGCAGCAGCGACCACAACAGTATGCCCAGGTCCAAGCTCGGGTTCAGAACCGCCAGAGAGGTTTCCAGCATAGGGGACCAGCACCCAGAAGGCACGGTCAAGCGATGGCTTTGACCATAAAGGAGGAGTTGGCATCAGGTGAGGTGGTGGCAGGTACCATTCTCGTCAACTCTTTTCCTGCATCAGTATTATTTGATTCAGGTGCATCGCATTCATTTATGTCTGCACGATTCACGACACGGATAGGACTGGAGCCTGAGTCATTATCAGTAAGGCTCAATATACTTACTGGTAACGGACTTGTGGGTGTAGATAGGGTGTTTTTCTCGTGTCGAATCGTAGTTGGCGGTAGAGAGTTTCCCGCTAGGTTGATAGAGTTCCCGATGGCCGATTATAATGTAGTCCTAGGAATGGATTGGTTGAGGGACCAGTATGCTAGAATAGATTGCCATGTCGACAAAATTATTTTTAGTATTCCTGATGAGCCAGAGTTTTCATTTTTTCGAGGCAGAGTAGAACCTTCTTCCCCAGCATTGCGGATGGCCATAGCAGCAGCAGTTCAGTTTTCCAGAGTTGTAGAAGAGTTTCCTGACGTATTTCTCGAAGAGCTTCCAGGCATGCCCCCAGAGAGAGAGATAGAGTTCACTATCGACTTGATTCCAGGGACGGCACCAGTGTCAGAGAGAGTCTATAGGATGGCACCATCAGAGTTGGAGGTCATGTACAAGATGATTGAAGAACTTAGAACCAAGGAATTCATTCGTGCTAGCGGATCACCTTGGGGAGCTCCGATGCTTCTTGTGAAAAAGAAGGATGGTACGTCAAGATTATGTGTTGATTATCGTACCTTGAACTCTGTAACAATTAAGAACAGATATTGTCACGACCCGCATCCTGATTAGGGGCACGAGAACGTGGGTACGTCTAGCCTATGCCGCAGTGTCGGTGGTAGAACGCCGTATAGGTCATCTATAACATCTAACATCTAATAACAAGATATATAAACCTGTCATCTCCGTACGGAGGTATAACATAACATCTCAACTCTATATCTTAAACACAAGTCTAGGAAAGATAGAGCATGATATGGAATCAGTTGAAAGGAAGAAACTGAATATAATAGAGTTATCACACCACACAAAGTAGATGTCCAACACAAATAAGTACAAGACCTGAAATATAACTAAGTCACAACTAACAATCGGAACAATCCGATACAAAATGAAAACTATAAACACTAGACTAGACTAGGCACCCTCTACTGAGCTAGATGCTCCTCAGGCTCCTGAAGGTCACCCTCATGTGTCCCATAGAAAGTAGGACAGTCACCATCATTATCTGTAATATTTTCAACAGGTCCAGTCAGGATAGGAACGAGCACAATATATCTCACGCAGTTCATATCATGTTGGGAAATATAAAGCATGCAAAGAGTAAGATACATGGACTGTAAATAAATATATATAAAAACGAGAGAGATTTGATAACTGGAAATATCTATATATATGATAAGTAAGAACTGTAGGTAACATGTGATTTAAAGCATGAGATGGTTATATAAACGGGTTAGGACAATGCAAGGGTAACTCCATCATACGTGAGTGTACCATGGACATATGCATGATTTTACAAGATTTCACAAGATGGGATTTTGATCACATAACCATTTTCTACTCACCCTTCCCAATCAATACACAAGGATCCAGTCAAGTTATGTTACCTTGTACAAGAGATTTTTATCATGTTTGCTCACGTGATCATGAGAGTACAAGATTGCACAAGAGTATACATGAATAGAGGTGTACATGAAATACAAGATGTTCGTGAAAAGCACATGACAACTGTATTTGATGCACCCCGAGGAGGATAACATCGTATGACAAGATCCATATAGTACCAATCCGTGATAATAATGTGACAGCATCATGTAAAGTAATCTAGAGCAAGAATATAAATCCTAACAAGTATGAAATGATCAGAGAATGTACTCGCCTGTCACCCTGTATGACTGATATGAATAGATGTCTGAACTGGTGTCACAAAGTCCTATTTAGAGTAAAATAGGTCACAATATATTCACAATGGTAAAAATAGAGTATACAATGCATATTACATGATTCTAGGTCAATCTGGTCAAAAGTCAACTCTTGGTCAACTCTGGTCAACTTTAAAAGTCAAACTAGGTCAAACAAGTTAAGGTTAGTCAAATCTAGGTTAAAGTCAACTTTTGGTCAACATTCTAGTCAAACTAGTCAATTACTAGTCAATATGGTCAAGCTAGGTCAATCTAGACTATCTAAGGTACTACACAACATGGTTAAGGTATAACCAATACCTATACAAGTATACCACATATAAATACATATATATATAATACCAACCTTAATCCTATATTCAAGCTAATCCCATATTCCAATCTCAAGTCATGACTCAACTCTAAGTTTCTCACTTAACCCCATACATATCTTAATTGACATGTAACTATCCATATAACCCAAGTCACACAAATACCCTTATATACTTAGGGCACTCACATATAGGTCAAACCTAACCAATTAGTTAATAATCTAGGGTTTAGTCAAACCTTAGTCATTAAGTCCTTCTAAGTCCTTCTAGGTTAATTAGGTCAAGTGTCACCCCCATTTCCTGTATTTTGTATTTGTACTCGTAATTTGATTTTGGCACGTATTTTATTTTTTCGACTTGCGGATTTTGGTTTCTCGTAAATGGGTTTGGACCACGGCTTGGTTTTATTTTGTGGAATTGGGTTGGTTTGATTAGGTTTGGTTTAATATGAATTGGTACACTTTAACCTACACTCTACCCTCAACACAACACACCCACCCTCATTATATCTCCACCAACCTTTCTCTCTCCTCTTTATTCTCCATTAACTTCTCCATCTTCTTCCTTCTTCCACACAACTCCCCAACCCATAGGCAAGTGCACATTGCCATCAAATAAGCACCACTTTTTATTTGTCCATTAACTAGATTAGGCCATGAAGAACAACTTTAGAACTTGACATTTTGTGATTTGGAGCTTTCATTCTTCTAGATCTAGGTTTTAACCATTTTCGAAAATCCTTGGTTTTGATCTATTAAACTTCGATTTTTGCATGTTTTGATGCTTCCATGTGGAAGAGAATTCGATTTTACTCAAGTTAGAACTTTGAAAATCTAGATTTGGTTTTGATTTGACAAAGTTATGAAGAATTGAAGTTCTTGGTGTTCTTGGACCTGCTCTCGGCCAGGAAGAACATCCCTCTGCCTTGCGCTCTTTAGCGCATGGCCGATTGCGCACCCCCGACCTGTGCTCTTTAGCGCAGGGCCGATTGCGCATGACCTCAGCCAGTGCTTTGAGCTGTGCTGGATTGCGCTGGCGCAAGCCATCCATGCGCAAGCCAGCCATGCGCAAAGTAACCCCTGCACAATCCACCCATGCGCAGTTGACTTCTGCGCAGTCTGTTCCTGCGCAATCCACCCATGCGCAGTTGACTTCTGCGCAGTCTGTTCCTGCGCAATCCACCCATGCGCAGTTCACTTCTGCGCAGTCTGTTTATGCGCAATCTGCCCCTGTGCCCTGTGCCCCTGCGCACTTGGCACCCTGTCACGACCCGCACCCTGTATAGGGGCACGAGAAGTGGTTACGTCCAGCCTACGCCGCAGTGTCGGCGGTAGTAAGCTGTTCTAGGTTGCTAACTAATCTTATGCAGTGAATATAAAAAATACTTGCCCAGATATCAGCTCCGAATGGAGGGCAAGTAAAGGGTATGATCTACTCAAACACAGTCTAAGCACGAAAAGATAACACAGAAGTTATACCTAAGGAATTAAAGACAACAACAACCAACTGCTAAAATAATATACCAATATCTCAAACCAACTTAATACAGACTCAATATCTTAACTTTAATACAACAAGCCAAAACATGAAAGCTAAAGTAGTCTACTAGCTAATCTCCTGAATCACTCCTGAGAGTCAGAACCAAAGGTAGCTAATCCCTCGCCAGGTCCATTGGAAGTAGGGCAGGTGTCCACAGGATTATCATCTGTAATATTTTCAACAGGTCCAATCAGGACGGGAACGAGCACAACTCATCAAGAAAAACCCAAGTAAATGACAAAGAACTATAAAGCAGTTATAGACAGTTTTATTGATGAACATGACAGTTTTATACAGGTAATGATGGCATAGAGAGGCAGTAAGATACAAGAAAAGAAAGGTAACTAGAACAAGAGAAGAATCATGGCAATGAAGACTGTAATAAAAGCTAACTGAACTAGAATATCATGTGTGAGTCCAGACAGTACGATATAAGTCTAAAGTAATCCCAGTGTAAGTCCAGTCCATATAATCTGGTACCAGATAATTTCCAGTACAAGATGAGTCCAACAGTGATCAATGAAACCAGGGTGAGTCCAACTATGATCTAACAGTATATTTTAAAATACCAAGGTCGACATGCAAACGACTGTAGGTATCAGGCACATCTCTCACTGATCGGGCAAGAGATGGCTATGCTTCCGGTAGATTCCAGTAGGAGATTCTGGATTTGGGGTATGTCTACATGTCTTACTCAATATTTCCCCGCCCAGCAAGTGAATCCAAAATCGACAAAAAGAATCGAGATGAGTCTGGCCAATACGTGATGATTCCAGAAATGATTCCAGAATGATACTAATGACTCCAGTAATAGAGGCCAGCAAGTAAGGTATGTGTCGATACATGAATCCAGAAATATCCATACGTGTTGATACAGAGAATCACATAGAACTAACTAGAACTGAAATACAGTAATCGACAAATAAATGAGAGAATTATCAGAGAATGTACTCGCCTGTTACTCTGGAAAGAGTAGTGTAATATCAGATGTCTGTACCAGGGTCACAATGTCCTAAAATAGAGCAATACAGTTATGACATGTCCAAAATGAAGGTAAATAAAATCTACGATGCAATCTATATGAATTCTAAGCCAATCTAGGTCAAAGTCAAACTTGGTCAACTCTACAGTCAATCTAAGTCAAATCAAATCATACTAGGTCACAAGAAGTTAAACTAAGTCATACAAGGTCAAACAAGGGTAAACAAGTCTAATCTAGGTCAATCTTAGACTAACTAAGGTTTTGGTTAATCACAGACTAGTCAATAAGATAATTAGGTTAATCTTGACTAATGGTCAACATCCAGTCAAACCCTATAAGGCTAACTCAAAACCAAACATAGGCTAACCTGTCTTAGAATACCTAAGATACTATAATACTAGGCTAAGGTATAACCAACTTCCTATACAAGGTATATCACTCACAAATACATATAGTACAAACCAAACTTAACCCTATAATCAAGCAAATCCATACTCTAACTCAAATCAAGACTCAACTCCTATTATCTCACTTAACCCCATACATATCTTCATCTACATGGGACTACCCATATAACTCAAGTTACAATAATACCCTTATATAGGTCAAAACCCTAACCAACTAGTTTACAGTCTAGGGTTTAGTCAAACCTTAGTCACCAAGTCATTTAGAGTCCATCTAAGTCCATTCTAGGTCAATTAGGTCAAGGTTTGACCTATAGTTGACTTTGGTCAACCTTGGTCAACACTAAAAGTCAAACTGGTCAAACTAGTCCAAGTTAGGTCAAACAATGTTAAACTAGTTAGGGTTAGTCAAACTAGTCATTCTAGGTTAGTTTAAGTCAAAACTAGGTTAAGCTAGTTCAAATTTGACCTAAGGTTGACCTTCGTCAACACTTAGTCAAATTGGGGTCAAACTAGCTAAGTCCTGGTTTACTAGTCAATTAGGGTTAGGCCTAATGGCCATAGGCTAGTATCATAGCCCATAGGTTAGTATTCCTAGGTCAAGGCTATAGGGTTCATAGGTTTACACCTATAATAGGGTCTATACATTATACCTATATATAGGGGTCAATATGTATATACCCATACCCAAATATATATAACCCATACATATAATACACTATATATACATATATAGTTAGCTATCACAATACATATATATATTCCATATATATATAAATATATATAACCCATATATACCCTTAACCATTTATACCAATATATATAACTATATACAATATAACATACATATATATATATATATATATATATATATATAACATATATATATATATATATATATATATATATATATATATATATATATATATATATATATATATATATATATATCTATATATACATAGAGGGAAATAGAGAGAGAGTTAGAAAGAGAGAGGTGGACAGAGAGAGAGTGAGAAGGAACTGAACAGTCAAAAAGGGGGGAGACTGTTCTCAGTTTCCTGAGAACAGGACAGCCCCCAAACCAATACTAAAAACACACACACACACACCACATACATACATATATATATACACATCCCTAACTACCTATACACACAACCAAATAACCTCAAAATTCACCCACACACACACATACATATATATACACTAAAATACATATATACAATGTATAAAACATATCAAATTTGGTTTTGAAATCCACTTTTGAAAACTGGAAATAATCCTAAAATCTGGAAATATTGGACTGTTGACTCGATACTAGGTAAACCAAAATACATACACGAAACCGAGCTAAGGCTCGAATATCTAGGTTGGTAACTAAGGCCCTATACATATACTAGTGTCCTAGGTGCCTGACACGACACCACGACACAGTTTCACGTGTCCAATCTCACTAAAACATCACACGGGTAAACTGAGATACACAAACACGTACACAGCGTCGTGCACGTGTTCACGCGTCTCGTGGACACACCACGAGACACGACACGACTCGTGGTCACACACACGTGTAGCCCACACATAGGGCTACAGGATAGACACTCTGTTTCGTGTCCACGTGTCTCACAGTGTCGACACGAGAGCCGTATCAGTCGTGAAAACACGACTGATACGCGCGAGTTTCGACAGCGTCGTGCACGCTGTCACAAGCCTCGTGCTCGTGACACAGGACACGAAGCACCACGTGCTCGTGTCCACGTGTATGCCACATGAAGGGCTACACGATGGTGTCATCACGAGACATCCAAGTGTCGTGTCCATGCGACACGACACGCTCAAAGTTGGCTCTGTGCGTGTGTACACTGACAGTGCACGACCAGTGCACGTGTCCGTGCTCTCTCGACACGACACCAACGTGTCTCAAACTCGAGGGGGGGCATGTCAGAGGTTGCTCCCTCCTCTGTATCAATTTTCACGTTTCCACGTGTCCAATTCATGGAGAAATCAGTGTCGGGTAGCAGGGGATTAAACTGTGCACAGTGCTGTGTCCAACTCGTGTGTTCGTGTCCAATTTGGACACGGACACGATACGATTTTGTGCTCAGTGATGGGGTTCTGTGATCTACACCTATAGGGCTAGAAAATTGTTCAAATAGTTTTCGAAATCATTAACATTTTATTCACTGAGGCAAATCATCAAACACTTCATTAAAAACCTAGATACGTGTCCGATACGGACACCAAACCAACTCTAAATCCTACCAAACTTGACACACAGTACCCTAGTACCTAGATGCATGCAAATATGAAGAGAAAACACAAATTTAACAAAGTTTATGGGCATTTACCTATGAGTGCAAAACTCAAGGAAAACAAGGTTTTGGGGGGGGTGTCCTCTTCAACTTGGGGATGCCCAAAGCTCACGAAATCCTCGATAGCAGGCCCTAACTAGTACCCTCTAGTGTAGGGGAGTCCAATACAAGAAACTAGAGGTGATTTAGATCAAAATTGATCAAGTTATCAAGGTTTGAAGAAATGGGATTTTCTAGGTTTTAATTTCATGTAAAATGATCATGAATGAATGTGGGGGGTTATATAGGAAGGGGGGTAGTGTTGGGCTGCCATGGGGGGGTAGGGGTAGGCTATAGGGCCCCTTTCCACCTTGCAAAGCTTAGCCCCTAAGTCTTTGACTAAGGGGTTAGATATTTAGGTTCTAAATATCTAAAAAAAAGAATATCTAGATATTTATCATAAAGATAATATCTAACATTAGTCTTCTAGGTTAGTTGCTAACCTCTAGATTAGTGCTAAACTAGGTTAGAAGCTAACATGACACTAATCCACTAATTAAATAATAATAAACTACATAAATCCAAATAAATTCTAATAAATTACCAAAATACCCTTTTGACTAAAAAGCCCTAATTTGATGTTCTAAACCTATGGCTAGGCTCACATGATCATGGTTAGTTTCTAGGTTATGAAATCTCTAGGGTTTATACTAGGGTTACACTAGTAAAATCACAAAGTCATAAGCCATGACTGAGAAAATAATTTTAAATTAACTAAAATCACCAAAAATCATATCATGACTAAAACACCATTAATAAATAATAAAAATAATAATTTTTCAAAAATACCCCAATTTCAGAAAACTGGGTCTTACACACCCTGCGCAACTGACACCTGCGCAATCCAACTCCCTGACCCTTTGCGCAATCCATTGGCTTTTGAAGTTTTGGTTATTTCTTTAAGCTTGGCTCTTCTATAGTCCTATATATTAGTATTTTATTAGATATTTTACGTCCATTTTATATCCTTACGTCTTTTGTCATGAACTTGATTTTACTTAATATGTTTGGAATGACTATTATACATGGCATGGCATGACAAGGAACTAGCATAACACGACAGTGACCCGTAGTGGTGCACTCCTGACATGACCAACCTGACTTGATAGTGGCCCGTAGTGGCGCACTCCTGACAGTACCCTGACATGATTTATCTTGATAACTTGATAGTGGCCCGTGGCGGCGCACTCCTGACTTGACTTGTAACTTGTAACTTGACTCGTATAATCAACTTGACACCGTGGGTGCTCCTGCTTGCTTGCTTGTACAATCCACTTGTCTTGTCTCGCATCATGTCTAGGACGTGACTTCCTGGGTACCACGGCCAGGGACTCGAGCTAAATTGGATTAGGCTAATGATTAGATCAAACTAGAACATGGAGAATTCCCAGTCACAGGAAATCTCCTTATCTGGGTGCTTTAATGGACTTATAGCTTGCCGACGAGTAGAGCAAATTTCCAGCACACTGTCATGTGTTGCACCCTCTAAGTCACCTAAGGGTACATTTGTCTCACGGGCAATGTACCCACATATAACTCTCAACCCGTGGAAGGATAACTAGATAGTCTGCAGAGCTTGGGACTGGAATTCTCACTTGCATCTTGTTAGTAATTAGGTTTGTGATAACCCTAGTTAGTTAAAGTAGTAAGCCGTAGTACTTGCTTGGCCGATTGTGAATGAATGGTGTCCAGCTCTGTCTAAGTCTTGTCTAGCCCCTGTACCTGGAACTCTTGATCATGATTGTTTTACTTATTTCTAACGATAAATGGGTAGAGACAGTGAGCTATTCAGGCGAAGGGGTACAATCCCGGTCCTTGTTTGGTTTAAGGATTGTAACCTGGCTTATGGAATGGTTCCACGTCCCTAGTCGTTTATCGCCCTATGTACTTTACTACTTGTACTTCTTTTATTCTTTATGTTCTGATATGCTGGCTTTTGTTCTTATTTGTGGCCTCCTTTGTGGCACTTGCTCTTTCTGGGGTTTGACCCAGCTGGTTTTGTGTGGCCAGATTTCGGAGCAGCTCCCGAGGATCTACCAAGCTTCCAGCCCAATGGTGAACACTAGACGGAACCCGGGCTACGAGTGGGTTTTCCCTTTTTGTTTCACCCACTTATATGTAAATTTATTCTTTTGAGGCGTTTAGCCGACGAGCACCTGTTAGCTCGATGCACATTTACTTACTGTCTGCCTACGGGCTGTAAACATGATTAACAAATCCTAGGGTTGATCATGTATGACTGAACTCTTGCTAGTCCTATCATTTTGTACGGCTAGCTTCATGATCATCCAATATGTAATATTTGGGACGCCTTATATATATATATTTGATGCTCTAATATCTTGTAACTCTGTTAATTGCTTGAGATTGAGACAATAGGCTTGACCTTAAGAGACTGCTGGCTTGTAGTAAACCCTCATATCTAGACAGCCGTGACCGTATAGTTGAGATGTATTCTATTTCAATATACGTAGCTGGCTATGTCTGCCCCCGCTCTCCAGTATTCTGGTTCTGGGGCGTGACATGGTTTAAGTGGTGGCCCATACAGGTCTTGGCATTCAAAAAATATGAGGGTTTACCGAATAGATGTCTCAATCAATATTCGTCCTTGATCTCTGCTCGTATCTTCAAAATCCCTGAGAATCTCGACCTGATCACATTGCTTGTATCATTGATCTGTCCTGGTCCTTTCCTTATTGTTTCCTATGTCGTCTTCTTCAGCGGTATTACTCCCGGACCTGCCAACCAGCCAGAGGAAGCTCGACAAGCACCCCAGCGCCAGGAAGATCAAGCTCAGCACTCTGGAGTAGCCTCCCGAGTTATGCTTTCCGGAGGCTCAGAACCTCCAGTTCAGGCAACTCCGCCCGCTCAACCAGCTAGACAAGATGAGGGACCTTTGGTAGGGCTTATCAGAGAACTGCTTGCATCCCAAGATCGTCGAGGCGACGTCTTGCACCAGGAAGTTCATAATGCACTAAACCGAGGAGGTCTCCAAGGGAATCAGGCGGCCAACAGTTTCAAGCGCTTGAACCCTCCCTTCTTTGACGACAGTGAAGATGCGATTGTCGCGGACGCTTGGCTTCAGGATACCGAGGTAGTTCTAGAAGCAGCTAGGACACCCGAGAATGAAAAGGTGGCGGTGGTACGCCTACAGTTGTTAGACTTGGCTCGCGATTGGTGGACAGCTCAGGCCATGGGGTTAGCGGCACCAGTCACTTGGGCGACGTTCAAAGAGAGGTTCCAGACAAAGTACTTCGATGCGGTGGCACGGTACGACCTGCAGACCAGATTCACCAACTTGAAGCAAGGAGGCAGGACGGTCGATGGCTATGCGACCGAGTTTTCCAGGCTGAGTAGGTTCGCCCCCACTTTGGTGGCGACCGAGTTCGATAGGGCTCAGCGGTTCCAGCAAGGGCTGCACTTAGAGATATTATTGGCTGTGGAGCAGTTCGAGCACCAGACGTTCGATGCAGTGTTGAAGGCAGCAAGAAGGCATGAGTATACCTCCCGGAGAATTATGGACAGGACCGGAGGCAGGAAGCGGTCCCACAGTCAGATTCACCAATCATCAGCTCCAGCCCCGGCAGCTAGGGGATTGACCATGGGAACTCCGAGGCGGGCGGCCTCAGTGACGTCGGTTCAGCATTCAACCCCGACGTATCCGCAGCAGCAGAAGCAGAAGCAGTCTTCCGCGGTGGGATGTTTACATTGCGGGAAGCCGGGCCATGTAGTGGCAGAGTGTCGTAGGGCACAGGGATTGTGCCTGGCTTGTGGAGGAGCAGACCACCAGATAGGGACCTGCCCGAATAGGGGAGGTCCATCATCATCCAACCTTTCTAGTTCTTCGGTGAGAGGACCAGCCCCAGTTCCAGTCCAGCAGCAGCAGCAACAGCAGTACCCGAGGCCATTGTTGCCCCAGGCCCAGGCCTTCCAGCAGCAGTTCACCCAGGCTCCAGCACAGAGTCGGCAGAGGGGTTTCCAGCAGAGAGGACCCGCAGCTAGAGGTCAGGCTATGATGATGACCATGGAAGAAGAAGTTGCACCAGGTGAGGTAGTGGCAGGTACTATTCTCGTCAACACCTTTCCAGCATCTGTATTATTTGATTCTGGTGCATCGCATTCATTCATGTCTGTACGATTCGCGACACGGATAGGATTGGAGCCCGAGTCATTATCAGTGAGGCTCAATATACTTACTGGTAATGGTCTTGTGGGAGTAGATCGAGTGTTTTCCTCGTGTCGGATCGTAGTTAGCGGTAGAGAGTTCCCCGCTAGGCTCATAGAGTTCCCTATGGCGAACTATGATGTAGTCCTAGGCATGGATTGGTTGAGGAACCATTATGCTAGGATAGACTGCCATGCTGGCAGAGTTGTCTTTAGTATTCCCGGAGAGCCAGAGTTTTTATTTTCCAGAGGCGCCGTGGAACCTTCTTCCCCAGTATTGCGGATGGCAGTAGCAGCAGTGCAGTTGCCCCGGATAGTTGAAGAATTTCCAGATGTCTTCCCAGAGGAACTTCCAGTGATGCCACCAGAGCGGGAGATCGAGTTCACCATCGACTTGATTCCCGGGACAGCACCAGTATCAGAACGAGTCTACAGAATGGCGCCTTCAGAGTTGGAGATTTTGTACAAGATGATTGAAAAACTCAGGACCAAGGGATTCATTCGTGCTAGTGGATCACCTTGGAGAGCCCCGATGCTTCTTATAAAAAAGAAGAATGGTACGTCCAGGCTATGTGTTGATTATCGTACCTTGAACTCAGTGACAATCAAGAACAGATACCCTCTCCCGAGGATAGATGACTTGTTTGATCAACTCAAGGGGGCTTCAGTTTTCTCGAAGATAGACTTGCGGTCAGGATACCATCAGATCAGAGTCAGAGAGCAGGACATCCCGAAGACGGCGTTCAGATCTAGGTACGGGCATTGGGAGTTTCTAGTTATGCCCTTTGGAGCGACCAATGCGCCGACAGTGTTCATGGACCTCATGAACCATATTTTCATGCCTTACTTGGATCAGTTTGTGATAGTGTTCCTTGATGACATCCTGGTCTACAGCAAGAGTGAAGCAGAGCACGAGCAGCATCTCAGAATTGTCCTCCAGATTCTCAGAGAGCACCAGTTGTACGCCAAGTTCAGTAAATGCGAGTTCTGGCTCGATCGCATTTCTTACTTGGATCACATCATTACCAGAGGAGGAGTAGAAGTGGATCCCCAGAAGATTGTGGCTATCGAGGCATGGCCAGTACCCAGCTCAGTGGCAGAAGTTTGCAGCTTTCTTGGATTGGCCGGCTACTACCGGCGGTTCGTCTCTGATTTTGCAAGGATTTCAGCGCTGATGACCCAGTTGACCCGTAAGGATGTGCCGTTCGTTTGGACAGGAGAATGCCAGGAATCATTTGAGAAGTTGAAGCGAGGTTTGATAACGGCTTCCATTCTCACCCTTCCAGATGGGACCGGAGGATTCACGGTTTATTGCGATGCTTCAGGCAGAGGATTGGGATGTGTTTTGATGCAGCATGGGAAGGTAATTGCTTATGCGTCACGTCAACTCCGTGATCATGAGAAGAATTACCCGACCCACGACTTGGAGCTAGCAGCAGTAGTGTTTGCACTTAAGTTGTGGAGGCACTACTTGTACGGAGACAGAGTGGAGATATTTACTGATCATAAGAGCCTGAAGTATGTTTTCACCCAGAAGGATCTTAATATGCGGCAGAGAAGATGGCTCGAGCTACTGGTGGACTACGATGTGGATTTGTAGTATCATCCAGGGAAGGCCAACGTTGTAGCAGATGCGTTGAGACGGAGAGCCAGAGTTTATTTCCTGACGGCACAACCAGAGTTATTATCGGATCTTCAGAAGATGGGAATTAAAGTGGTTCTTCCTTCCAATGTGGCCTTGATGGCCAGCCTACAGATTCAGTCCACCATAGTTGAGAGGATCCGGACAGCACAGTTAACAGATTCCAAGATTCAGCGGCTCAGAGCAAAGTGCGAGGCAGGGAGAAGGCCAGAGTTATGTATTCATGAGGATGGTACGCTTCGACACGGCACGCGTCTTTGTGTACCCAATGGAGATATCAGACAGGAAGTCATGGCAGAGGCTCACAGTTCGCAGTATTCCATCCACCCAGGCAGCACGAAGATGTACAGAGATATTCGTCAACACTTTTGGTGGAATGGTATGAAGAGGGAGATAGCCCGGTATGTCTCTCGATGTTTGGTTTGCCAACAAGTCAAGGCTGAACATCAGAGGCCAGCTGGACTTCTTCAACCTTTACCGATCCCAGAATGGAAATGGGAGCACCTTAACATGGATTTCGTGACTGGGTTACCCAGATCTCCGGCAGGCAGAGATGCTATTTGGGTCATTGTGGACAGGCTTACCAAGGTGGCACACTTTCTTCCATTTAGAGTTGGACAGTCGACGGCACAGCTAGCAGAGTTGTATCTCAGGCAGATCGTCAGACTTCACGGAGTGCCAGTCAGCATAGTATCAGACAGGGATACGAGATTCACATCGCACTTCTGGCGCAGTCTTCATCAAAGTTTGGGGACTCGTCTCAAGTTCAGCTCAGCGTATCATCCGCAGACAGATGGGCAGTCAGAGCGTACTATACAAACTCTCGAAGATATGTTGCGGTCATGTACCCTTGACTTTGGTGGTTTGTGGGAGGATCACCTGCACCTGGTGGAATTCTCATACAATAATAGTTTCCAGGCCAGTATCCAGATGGCACCCTTCGAGGCTCTGTATGGCAGGAAGTGCAGATCCCCGTTAGCATGGGACGATGTCAGAGAGAGGCAGATGCTCGGTCCAGAACTGATTTCTCAGACGGTTGAAGTGGTCAGGAAAGTCAGAGATCACCTCCGAGTTGCTCAGGATCGCCAGTGCCATTGGGCCGATGCTCATCGGCGTCCCTTAGAATTTGCCGTCGACGACCATGTATTCCTTAGGATCTCGCCTACCCGCGGCATCATTCGTTTTGGCGTACGGGGAAAGCTTAGTCCTAGGTATATAGGGCCGTTCGATATTCTAGAGCGAGTAGGCGATGTGTCCTATCGTCTCGTTCTTCTGCCGTCGCTAAGTAAGGTACATAATGTATTCCATGTATCCCAATTAAGACGGTACATCCCGGACCCGGGCCATATCCTAGATCATTCGGAATTGGTTGTTGGTACCAACCTTTCGTATGAGGAGAGGCCCGTGTCTATATTGGACCGAAGAGAAAAGACGCTCAAGAACAAGACTATTAACTTAGTCCTTGTTGCTTGGGGTCATCACTCTCTAGGTGAGTCAACGTGGGAGCGTGAGGACGACATCCGATCGCGATATCCCTACCTGTTTGACTCGTGAGGTATAATGTCTTTCTTATGCCTTACGCTTTCCCTTTCTTTGCTTACATTGTATGATTGTATGATTGAACTGCTTAGTGTAGCTTGTCTGTGCTTAGTATAGCTTGTCGTGGCAATCTCTAGCTCCTTGATTAAATTTTGAGGACGGAATTCTTTGAAGTTGTCACCCCCATTTCCTATATTTCGTATTTGTACTCGTAATTTGATTTTGGCACGTATTTTATTTTCTCGACTTGCGGATTTTGGTTTCTCGTAAATGGGTTTGGACCACGGCTTGGTTTTATTTTGTAGAATTGGGTTGGTTTGATTAGGTTTGGTTTAATATGAATTGGTACACTTTAACCTACACTCTACCCTTAACACAACACACCCACCCTCATTATATCTCCACCAACCTTTCTCTCTCCTCTTTATTCTCTATTAACTTTTTCATCTTCTTCCTTCTTCTACACAACTCCCCAACCCATAGGCAAGTGCACCTTGCCATCAAATAAGCACCACTTTTTATTTGTCCATTAACTAGATTAGGCCATGAAGAACAACTTTAGAACTTGACATTTTGTGATTTGGAGCTTTCATTCTTCTAGATCTAGGTTTTAACCATTTTCGAAAATCCTTGGTTTTGATCTATTAAACTTCGATTTTTGCATGTTTTGATGCTTCCATGTGGAAGAGAATTCGATTTTACTCAAGTTAGAACTTTGAAAATCTAGATTTGGTTTTGATTTGACAAAGTTATGAAGAATTGAAGTTCTTGGTGTTCTTGGACCTGCTCTCGGCCAGGAAGAACATCCCTCTGCCTTGCGCTCTTTAGCGCATGGCCGATTGCGCACCCCCGGCCTGTGCTCTTTAGCGCAGGGCCGATTGCGCATGACCTCAGCCAGTGCTTTGCGCTGTGCTGGATTGCGCTGGCGCAAGCCATCCATGCGCAAGCCAGCCATACGCAAAGTAACCCCTGCACAATCCACCCATGCGCAGTTGACTTCTGCGCAGTCTGTTCCTGTGCAATCCACCCATGCGCAGTTGACTTATGCGCAGTCTGTTCCTGCGTAATCCACCCATGCGCAGTTCACTTCTGCGCAGTCTGTTCATGCACAATCTGCCCCTGTGCCCTGTGCCCCTGCGCACTTGGCACCCTGCGCAACTGACACCTGCGCAATCCAACTCCCTGACCCTTTGCGCAAACTATTGGCTTTTGAAGTTTTGGTTATTTCTTTAAGCTTGGCTCTTCTATAGTCCTATATATATTGGTATTTTATTAGATATTTTACGTCCATTTTATATCCTTACGTCTTTTGTCATGAACTTGATTTTACTTAATATGTTTGGAATGACTATTGTACATGGCATGGCATGACAAGGAACTAGCATAACACGACAGTGACCCGTAGTGGTGCACTCCTGACATGACCAACCTGACTTGATAGTGGCCCGTAGTGGCGCACTCCTGACAGTACCCTGACATGATTTATCTTGATAACTTGATAGTGGCCCGTGGCGGCGCACTCCTGACTTGACTTGTAACTTGTAACTTGACTCGTATAATCAACTTGACACCGTGGATGCTCCTGCTTGCTTGCTTGTACAATCCACTTGTCTTGTCTCGCATCATGTCTAGGACGTGACTTCCTGGGTACCACGGCCAGGGACTCGAGCTAAATTGGATTAGGCTAATAATTAGATCAAACTAGAACATGGAGAATTCCCAGTCACAGGAAATCTCCTTATCTGGGTGCTTTAATGGACTTATAGCTTGCCGACGAGTAGAGCAAATTTCCAGCACACTGTCATGTGTTGCACCCTCTAAGTCACCTAAGGGTACATTTGTCTCACGGGCAATGTACCCACATATAACTCTCAACCCGCGGAAGGATAACTAGATAGTCTGCAGAGCTTGGGACTGGAATTCTCACTTGCATCTTGTTAGTAATTAGGTTTGTGATAACCCTAGTTAGTTAAAGTAGTAAGCCGTAGTACTTGCTTGGCCGATTGTGAATGAATGGTGTCCAGCTCTGTCTAAGTCTTGTCTAGCCCCTGTACCTGGAACTCTTGATCATGATTGTTTTACTTATCTCTAACGATAAATGGGTAGAGACAGTGAGCTATTCAGGCGAAGGGGTACAATCCCGGTCCTTGTTTGGTTTAAGGATTGTAACCTGGCTTATGGAATGGTTCCACGTCCCTAGTCGTTTATCGCCCTGTGTACTTTACTACTTGTACTTCTTTTATTCTTTATGTTCTGATATGCTGGCTTTTGTTCTTATTTGTGGCCTCCTTTGTGGCACTTGCTCTTTCTGGGGTTTGACCCAGCTGGTTTTGTGTGGCCAGATTTCGGAGCAGCTCCCGAGGATCTACCAAGCTTCCAGCCCAATGGTGAACACTAGACGGAACCCGGGCTACGAGTGGGTTTTCCCTTTTTGTTTCACCCACTTATATGTAAATTTATTCTTTTGAGGCGTTTAGCCGACGAGCACCTGTTAGCTCGATGCACATTTACTTACTGTCTGCCTACGGGCTGTAAACATGATTAACAAATCCTAGGGTTGATCATGTATGACTGAACTCTTGCTAGTCCTATCATTTTGTACGGCTAGCTTCATGATCATCCAATATGTAATATTTGGGACGCCTTATATATATATATTTGATGCTCTAATATCTTGTAACTCTGTTAATTGCTTGAGATTGAGACAATAGGCTTGACCTTAAGAGACTGCTGGCTTGTAGTAAACCCTCATATCTAGACAGCCGTGACCGTATAGTTGAGATGTATTCTATTTCAATATACGTAGCTGGCTATGTCTGCCCCCGCTCTCCAGTATTCTGGTTCTGGGACGTGATATCAAGGTCTGACCTATAGTTGACTTTGGTCAACTACCTAAGTCAAGGGCCAATGGTCAAATTAGGGCTAGCCCCTAAGTTACCATAGGCTAGTGACTAGGACCATAGGCTAATATATCTAGTGCAATCGTAGCTACATATAGGTATTTATTCATCACCCATATCTATACATACATATATATATATATACATACCCGCCACATGTATACAATATCAATATATACTATATATGTATACCAATACATAACCACTATATTTATAATACCCTATCTATACATATATATATATACATAACATATATATATACCATATATATAACCATACATACCCAAATATATATGATACTATATATATACTCACTATATACACTCACTATATCTAACATTATATATATATAAATATATATATATACCCCACACATATATATATATAAAGAGAGAGAGAGATGTGAGTGAGTGAGAGAGATAGAGAGTGAACAAGAGAGAGAGAGGGATGTGAGTGAGTGTCACTGTGTACCAGAACAGGGAGGGTTCTGTCCAGATTTTTGGAATCAGAAATCAACCACACATACATACACAATACACATATATATATACATACATAACTACATATATACATGTATATATACCCTCACATCTCACATACACACACATATATACATATACATATGTATACAATATAAATACACTCAAATATATGAATATACACTACACAAAATTCGTTTGAAATTCATTTTAAAACTCAACAAAATACCAAAAACCCAAACCTGGAAATACTATTCACTCGAATTAGGTAAACCCCAAATCGAACCAAAACCGAGCTATGACTCGAATATATTGGTTGCTAATTGTTGTCCCAAGTGTCCTTGAGTGTCTAGGGTGCCTGAGTGTCCATCTTGACACGACACGACGTGTCAAACTCAAGAAAACCCAAATCGGGTAAATCTGGACATAGTGCAGAGCACTGTGTCGTGCACTACCTTCATGGACACACCACGAGACACGACACGTCTCGTGGTCATGCACACGTGTAGTCCACATATAGGGCTACATGATCGACACACTGTTATGTGTCATAATCGTGTCTACATGTGATACGACACGCGTATCTGTGTCAAAAATCGTGCGTTACAGGCCGCGTCATGCACGCGGTCGAGTGTCTCGTGCTCGTGACACAGGACACGACACATCTCGTGCTCGTGTCCTAGTGTTTGTCCAGTGATGGGCTACACACGTGTCACCCTGACACGACACCACGACGTGTCCACGAGGGACACGAGGCTCGTATCAGAGCCGATTTCTCGGCTGAACGCGCGCGTGTGTGGCCAGTGCGGCCCTATTTCCGTGTCGATACAAAACGACACATCGTGAAACTTTGGGGGCATGTTCGCAGACATTGCCCCCGTGTCCATGCCAAATTTGGCGTGTCGAAGTGCCCTGTGCAGTGTGCACGAACAGCGTGGTAGCAGGGCACTGCCACACTGTGCAGTGCAGTGTGTGCAGCGTGTTCGTGTCTGATTTGGATACGGACACAGCACCAATTCGTGCTCAGTCCAGTAAAATCGTGTCCTACTAGTCTAGGGCTACCCAAAAGTGTATTTTGTTTTGCATTTAACCAAAATTCATTTCTTTGTGGCATTTCAACAAACACAATTTTTTAAACATGGATACGTGTCCGATACGGACACCAAACCAACCCTAGATTTTGCCAAACTTGTTCCACATCTAGGGTATACCTATATGCATGCATTTATAAAGGAAAAATACAATATTAACTAGGTTTATAGGTATTTACCTATTGAGTGAAAACTCAAGATTTCAATAGAAAGGGGGGGTGTGTCCTCTTCACTTGTTGGTGTCCACAGCTATGTGTCCAGCTTGCTAGCCTCCCTTAGCACCCTCTAGGTTGTAGGAACCCAATCTAAAAGACTAGGATGAGTTTGGATCTATTTTGAGGAAGATATGAAGGTTTAAGGAAATAGGAATTTTCTAGGTTTTTAAAACATGTAAATTTGTATGGAATGAATAGATGGGGTTATATAGGAAGGGGGCATGCTAGGGGGTGCCCTTGGCTGGTCATGGCAAGGGGGGTGTCCTCTTGCCTTCCTTCAAGGTGAAGGCAAGGACTTGGGTGCCAAGTTGAGATCTTTTGAGGGTTTTAAGGAAAATATCACATATGTAAATATCTAGATATTTTCCTACCTTGACTAATATGCAATATCCATCCTCTAGTCTCTAGGTTAGTGGCTAACCTCCAGATTAGGGTAAACTAGGTTAGGGACTCTCATGACAATAATTAAATAATAATAATTCACATAAATCCAATAATTCCAATAATTCCTAGTAAATTACCAAAATACCCCTTAGGCTAAAAAGCCCTAACTTGATGTTCTAAACCTATGACTTGGCTCATATGATCATGGTTAGTCTCTAGGTTAAGTAATCTCTAAGGTTGCACTAGCAAAACATCAAAATCACAAGTCGTGGTTTTAAAATAGTTTTAAAATAACTAAAAATCTCCAAAAATCATAATATGGTTTAAATATCATTATTAAATAATTATAATTACCAAATTTCAAAATTATTCTCATTTTAGAAACTGGGTGCTACAGATATCCTTTACCAAGGATAGATGATTTATTTGATCAGCTCAGGGGAGCGGCAGTATTCTCAAAGATTGACTTGCGGTCGGGGTACCATCAGATCAGAGTCAGAGAGCAGGACATCCCGAAGACAGCATTCAGATCTAGATATGGACATTGGGAGTTCCTTGTTATGCCATTTGGAGCGACCAATGCGCCGGCCGTATTCATGGACCTCATGAATCGTATCTTCATGCCCTATTTGGACCAGTTAGTGATAGTGTTCATAGACGACATCTTAGTCTATAGCGAGAACGAGGCAGAGCATGAACAGCATCTTTGTGTAGTTCTTCAGATTCTCAGGGAGCACCAGTTGTACGCGAAGTTCAGTAAGTGCGAGTTTTGGTTGGATCGTATCTCGTACTTGGGTCATATCATCACCAGAGGTGGAGTGGAAGTTGATCCCCAGAAGATAGTGGCTATAGAGACATGGCCAGTACCTAGCACCATCGCAGAAGTTCGGATTTTCTTCGGATTGGCCGGCTATTACCGACGCTTTGTGTCAGACTTTGCTCGAATTTCAGCACCACTGACGCAGTTGACCCGTAAGGATGTGCAGTTTGCTTGGACAGCAGAGTGCCAGAGTTCATTTGAGAAGTTGAAGCGAAGATTGATGACGGCCCCCATTCTCACTCTTCCCGACGGGACGGGAGGATTTTCAGTTTATTGCGACGCATCCGGCAAGGGATTAGGATGTGTCTTGATGCAGCATCGTAAGGTAGTTGCGTATGCATCATGTCAACTTCGTGACCATGAGAGGAATTACCCAACCCATGACCTGGAGTTAGCAGCCGTAGTTTTTGCATTGAAACTTTGGAGGCATTATTTGTATGGAGATCGGGTGGAGATTTTCACCGACCACAAGTGTCTGAAGTATGTGTTTACCCAGAAGGATCTTAATATGCATCAGAGGAGATGGCTAGAGCTACTTGTGGATTATGACATCAACTTGTAGTATCATCCTGGAAAGGCCAACATGGTAGCAGATGTATTGGACAGGAGAGCCGGAGTTTATTTTCTAACGGCGCAGCCAGAGTTGTTAGCAGATCTTCAGAAGATGGGTATTAAAATTGTTCTTCCTTCCAGTGTGGCATTGATGGCCAGTATGCAAGTTCAGTCCAGTATAGTTGAGAGGATCAAGTTAGCTCAGTCCACGGACTCTAAGCTTCAGCGACTTAGGGCAGAATGTGTGGCAGGACAGAGACCAGAGTTATACATTCATGAAGATGGTACACTCCGGCATGGGAGGCGTCTTTGTGTACCCAGTGGAGATATCAGACAGGAAATCATGGCAGAAGCCCACGGTTCTCAGTATTTAATTCATTCCGGCGGTACGAAGATGTATCGTGATATTCGGCAGCATTTTTGGTGGAATGACATGAAGAGAGAGATAGCCCGGTTTGTCTCTCGTTGTTTAGTTTGTCAACAAGTTAAGGCCGAACATCAGAGACCAGCTGGACTTCTTCAACCTTTACCGATCCCGGAATGAAAATGGGAGCACATTACCATAGATTTTGTAACTGGATTATCTAGATCCCCAGCTGGGAGAGATGCCATCTGGGTTATAGTTGATCGTCTCACAAAGGTAGCTCATTTTTTTCCTTTCAGAATCGGTCAGTCGACGGATCAGCTTGCAGAGATGTACCTCAGACAGATAGTCAGATTGCATGGAGTGCCAGTTAGTATTGTGTCCGACAGAGATTCAAGATTCACCTCGCACTTTTGGCAGAGTCTGCAAGAGAGTTTGGGGACTCGTCTCAAGTTCAGTTCAGCCTACCATCCGCAGACAGATGGTCAGTCAGAACGCACGATCCAGACTCTTGAAGACATGCTGCGGTCATGTACACTCGACTTCGGTGGTTCGTGGGAAGATCACCTGCATCTCGTAGAGTTCTCGTACAACAACAGTTTCCAGGCTAGTATCCAGATGGCACCTTTCAAGGCCTTGTACGGCAGGAAGTACAGATCTCCTTTAGCTTGGGACGATATCGGTGAGAGGCAAATGCTTGGACCAGAGATGGTGACGCGGACTATTGAGGTGGTCAGACAAGTCAGAGATCATCTTCGAGTTGCCCAAGATCGCCAGCGTCATTGGGCCGATTCTCATCGGCGTCCCCTTGAATTTTCTGTCGGCGACCATGTATTCCTTAGGATCTCGCCTACCCGTGGCGTCATTCGATTCGGCGTGCGGGAAAAGCTCAGTCCTAGGTATATAGGGCCGTTTGATATTCTAGAGCGAGTAGGTGATGTATCCTATCGTCTCGCTCTTCCGCCGTCGTTACGTGAGGTACATGATGTCTTCCATGTATCCCAATTACGACGGTATATTCCGGATTCGAGTCACGTTCTTGATCATTCTTGATCATTCAGAATTGGTTGTTGGCCCTCCCTAGCTGCTGCTGCTATTGTGCTTCTTCTTCCCCTCTTCTCCCCTCTCTTTCCCTCTAATTCTCCTCTCTAAACTCCTCTATTCCCTTCTCTAAACTCCTCTCTAAAATCCTCTATTCTTCCTCTCAATCTCTCTAATATATATAAATCACACACACATACAAAACTCTCATTCCCTTCCCCTCTCTATATATAAATACACACACTCACACATACATATCTACATACATATATATATATATATATAGACACACACACACATATATATCTATATATATATGGACACACACACTCCCACACATGGACACACACACACACATATACATATGAACACACACATATATATATATATGAACACACTCACACACACACTAAATAAATATGAATTTAAGAGTGCCTAACCACTTAGAGGCCAAATCTAAATATTCTACAAGTGTCCAAATTTGGGGGAAACTCAAGGACACGATCACAAACACCAACTTCTCCTAGGACACTCCAAACGGACTCAAACTTGACACGAATAGGGACATGAACACGGCGATCAATCCTACGGGATCTAAACTAAATTACATGATGAAAAGAGTAAGTTTGAGAATAGGTTGTACCTATCGGGAGATGGATTCCCGATTCAAAAGTCCTCCGGCACGGCTCCGACACGACGAATTGTTTAGGACACATCCACTTCACTTCTTGCTCCCAAAAGCTTGGAGAAACTTCACTTGGGGTAGAGGAAGAGTTGGATGGAAGAAAAATAGGAAAAAGAGATTTATTTTGAGATCAAAACCAAGGATTTCTATTCTTACTTTTTGAAAGAACTTGGAGAAGAAGAAGAAGAAGAAAATTTGAAGTGGGAAGAAGAAGAAAATGGAGAGGAGGTGGCCGGCCCTATGAGGAGAGGTTGGGGCACTTGTTAATTACAAGTTTGACCCTCCCTTTACTTACATGCTAAGTTAGCTCCTAATTTGGTTTTGGGAGTTAGTTAAAACTAAATAAAAATCATACTTAAGCCTAAACACTCATGTGGGATTAGACCAAACTCCTAAACCTAGAAGTTAAGTATGGTGGGCCATGGCTAATTAAAGTTTTAAACACAACTCAAGTCGAAATTCTCCGGAGTCCCGAATTAAGTCGGAATGCGATGAAATTCGAACCCGACTCCTATAATCATTAAATATTAATATTCATGAAATAAAATTCCCAAAAATATTCTAAAATGGAAAATTACCATTTTATCCCTATCTTGGAAAAGTGAGGTGACAAATTTATACCAATATAATAATTATACAAATTGTAATTCGAATATATATATGTAGTAATACTACACTCATAGGCCTATATGGGCTATTACACCTATCTCCAAAATAGCAAAAGTGTACTGGCTATGTTATAACAAAGCATTTAAGTCCAAGTGTACAGTACACTGAACCAAGCACCCACAAATTGGTTTCAAACGAAAAGCATCGGCTGTAAAACCCCTAAATTTCTACTACAATTTTTTTTAATAAATATGGTATTGATTTTTGTACTTCGTATTTGTACGTCGCATACGAGTTCGCGTTTCGTAAATTTTTCGTCAAGTGCGAATAAGTTCAAAGTACATATTTTTATAAAACGTTTTAATTATATAGATGTAGAAAATATTTCAAAATAATAGATGATAAATATTTTATATTGCTTGAAGTTGTAAATGCATCTGCCGAGGATTGCCAAACTTCATTTTTATTTAAAAAAGGCCATTTTATTTTATGGTACAAGTATAACTAGTAATTTAGAAAAACTGTGTTTTTTGTAAGTATTATTTTTGCATGCGAGTGTATATATATTTGTATTTTTGAAATTAATTATTATCATTAATATATTATTTTGAAAAACGTATATTAAATATGGGTTGATTTAATATGTAATTAATTATGGTGATTTAAGTTAGAAAAAAAATATTAAGTTATTTAAATACAGTTTAAATTAGAGGTAGAATCTATCTACATTGGATTATATTTGATTGGGTTACTTTTAAATCAATTTGAATTAAATAGTAGAAAATCCAAGGGAAATTAAAACTCTTCTTAGTCCTTATCTAGATAAGACTTTTGTAAACCCCATAATTTTTTAAAATAAATATTTGTTGAATTTTTAAATTTTTAAATAACTATTTATTGACTTATTATATAATTTGTATTATTTTACATATTTTTAGTATAGTGCTCATTAGTGAATTTAGTATACAAATATATAAAGCTATTTTCTAGTAAATTAAGGATCTAAACTATATTATACAATTTTTCTCAAAATTTTAGGATTTATTTCATAAATTTTATTACTTTTTACATATTACTTATATTGTATACTATTTACATAATATAGAATAAATGTCAATTTAGTATTAAATATTTCAGCTTGTATAAATGAGATTAGATAAAGGTTGTTTAAATAAATATTAACTCTATTTATTATCTATAGTAATTTTAAATAATGTTATAGATAATTTAGATAAATATGAACTATATTTTAAGTTAATCATAATCCTAAGTCTAATAGGAAAGCATCCCTATCTATATTATATCATAACAAAGTAACTCTTATCAATTTAAATCAAATCTTATCTAATTTAGGAGATAAATCTGAAATAAATACCTATATAAATCCAATACATCCCCCTTCTATCAGCCATAATTCAAAATTATTTTTAGTCCAATAGAAACTCTAAAATTCGTCATTAGAATTCAGTCCCGCTTTTTAGCAGCAAAGCAATTTGGAACGACGATATCTCCTAGCTCCGAACTTCGTTTCGCCTCCAGTTTTTTTTAAAAGAAGCGTATCGAGGTAAGGTTTCCAAAAACATATTTTAATAGACAAAATTCGTTATGTAAATTTCTGAAAAACTGTTTGAGTATCTAGTGTCCAAAAAAATAAACGTGTTTCGATATTTTTGCGATTTCGGGAGATTCCAGAAACGAAAATGCGATCCGTTTGGTTTTTCGGAATTATGATACAAAAATCTATACCATATCCTAACTTCAGAATTTAATAAATAAATTTAATAGGTGCAGTATTAATTATAATTAGATAATAGACTATTTTCATCATCCGAAGTTGTTCCTACACCTTCCTCTTTGTGCGCTATTGTTGATTCGTCGCCAGGACATCATCTTACCTCACTCGGACATCAGGCAAGTCACCTCGCCTTTACTGTTTAATTTCTTGCTCAATATCATGCATGTTTTATTTCTTATAAGTTATTCTTTCAAAACCATATGTAGTTGTAAATTACTATACTTTAGTTTTCTTTATGCATTTGGCCTAGAGTTAAGGGACCACCTTTATTTGTGCCGTATTCATTGGCCCGACACCTGTGTGCCACGATGTCACGTGTCTCATATAGATTCGGACTTGCGTACCGACCGTACATCGGTGCGTACAGGACGAGCGTTAGAATATTACTGCTAATATAATTGCCTAGAAGACATAGCGGTTATTAGAATATCGTGGTATGAATTCAGCATGAGTAGTGCATGGGGAGGGGGAAGACAGTTATTAGGCGCAGTGGCTTTTACACATTTACTTTTTTCTAGCTGCCATTAGTGACTCAGCCGAGAGCTAGTGTGTTGTGCATTTATTTACTTTTCTCTAGATGCCACTAGTGCCTCGGTTGAAACACAAATGTGCCGTACATTTACTTTCCTCTAGCTGTCGTTAGTGACTCACCCGAGAGACTAGTGTGTCGTGCATTTATTTATTTTTCCTAGATGCCACTTGTACCTCGGTTGAAACGCTAACGCGCCATATTTCTAGTCTCGGAAGCCCTTGTGTGGAACGTTGTCTTCAAAATATATTTTCACATAGAATGGTTAAGGACCTTTATCTGTTTAGTCATATATTCTTTTCTATTGAGCTTTTATTATTCAGTTTAGGGCATGATATTATGTCTTGTTACGTCCCTCTGAGGACCTGGTTATCTCTCCAGGTGTTCATGTCTTCCGCAGGTATTCTAGCCGTGGTCGTGATCTTCTCCATTTATTCGAAGATGACGCGTCTTGGATCTATCTTGCTACCTTCGTCGATACTTTTGTATATCATGTACATCTTCTTTTATTTTGTTGGTAGTGGATGTGTCTCCACCCAACATATTGTATCAAGACTATTCATTATATGATACTTTAATTCCTTATTCTGTGGATGAGATTAGTTAGTTGTGGTTTACTACATTTTACAGCTTATGTATACATACGAGGTTTCCATATATCGGAGTATTCTTCGTATGTATGCAGCTGGCATGTCTACGTACTTAGTCCTAAATATTTTGGGAATGGGACGTTACATCAGCCAACACAACAGCATATAATATATAATCAATATACTAAGTATACCTAAAATATTAATATTGTAGTATATTATAATGTATCCCTTTGCCAAAGCAGAGGCTGGAAAGTAGCTGCCACATATGCGTGGCCTTTCAACATTACAAAGGTCAAATGACCTTGACCCTATTCCTACAACCAGCCACATAGGGGTGGCCTATGGGATTTCGAAAGGTCAAGTGACCCTATGTTTCTTGAAAGGTCACTCAGCCAAAAATTTAACTCTTCCATTTGAGGAGACACTCATTATTGATGAAAGGGGGAGAGAAGCTCAAATATTTTGAAGAGAATGAAGCAGCAGTCTCTCCAAGCCGGAGAGAGACCGAAGACCAAGAAGAAGAAGGGGTCGAGTGGGAAATGGCAGAGGCTCACCTAGGAGTCGTCGAAAATGGAACGGAGACGAGGTGAGGTTGACCACAACGCGGAGGCGCTCTGGACGGCTCGGCGAGATTGGAAGTAGCAGCACGAGACACAGGACTCGAGGGTGGTCGGGGTCGCAACGTCGGGATCTGAGCTTCTCCGAAGTCGACGGCGAGATCGAGGATTCAGATCTGACCGGGTGCAGCTCGGCGGCGCGATCCGGTCGTCTGTGGTCGAACCGACAGATCTGGAAGAGATCTCGTCGAGTCGACGCGGTGGTGTTAGATCGGTTGGGTGAGTTGGAGACGGTGTAGTGGGCAGAAATGGTGGGGGATGGTGGTGGTTCACCGGAGCACGGCCGGAGTGCTCCGGCGGCGGATGGTGGCGGACTGCTCGGGAGAGAGAGCAGGAGAGAGAAGAACTATAGAGAGAGAATTGATGTGATGGTTGCTGTAAAATTTTAATAGTCTGAATATTTAAAAAATAAAGTTGTGTGCTCCCCAAGTAGGATGGCAGATATTATAATAATTGATAGATCTGGGGGTAAATTAGTAGGCAGCCTCAACTAATTCTAACAGATTTTGGCATCTAGCCACTAATATAGTTTAGAAGTAATTAACTGCTATTTAGGCTAAACCAACAATTAAACTCTTCCTAACCCAAATAGGCCCATAGTAATAGCTAACTTGGGCTTGAAAGCCCAACCTAATATTTATTTTAACTATTCATAAATAATAAGTATAATTATTAGTAAAGTATTTCTGAATTAAATAATTTAATTAAAGATTACTAATCAGAATTTGGCATTAAAATTATATTTCATTCCAAATAATTTTGTGAAATATTCAGAAATAATATTGATCATCAAAAATTAGGGAATTTCAATTTGGGTAGTTACAATGACCATCCCGATGCTCCTCTCCGATGGATGCAGGATTAGGATTTGGGGACAAGATTAAGTGAATTTGGGGATTAGGATTTTGGGTCTATAGGAGAAAAGAAAGGAGGAGGAATAGGAAGAATAGGAGAATGGAGATGTAGAGGAGGAAGAGGAGAAGGGAGATGTAGATTCGAGGTCTCCTTCTCCATCGGCTGGTGGACGAGAGAGATGAAGAAATAGAAAGGAGAGGAAAGAATCGGAAAATAAATGAAACGGAATAGAATGACTAACGTCAATATAGATTTACATTTCAAAAAAATTACCAAAATGGCAGCTGAAAAAATCGTGCCAATTTTTTTAGGCATATATTAGTTGACGGTTATTACTGAATCGTCACTGAATAAAAGGATGTTTCTTGACGGATCCTCTAAAACCGTCAACTATTATGCTGTAAGATTGCTAAATTAACATAAAATAAGGCATTTCTTGACGTAAGGCTAAATCCATCAAGATAACCCATTTTCTTGACGGTTTTTCACGACCATCAACTTATAAACTGTCAAGAATCGTCATTTTTCTTGTAGTGACATAATGAAATATCTTCGTGGAACAACTGACATGGGATTATTTTATTTCTGTAATTCCACTAATAACTCTCATATAGTTGGTTATGCAGATTCTGGTTATCTTTCTGACCCTCATAAGGGTTGTTCCCAAACAGGTTATGTGTTTATTAATAATCATGCAGCTATATTTTAGCGATCAACAAAACAAGGTTCAGTGGCAAATTTCTCTAACCATGCAGAATTAATTGCATTACATGAAGCAACAAGAGAAAGTGTGTGGTTGCGATCGATCATTCATCATATAAGGGTAAATTGTCAACTACCCACAGTTACAGATAAGCCTACAACAATATTCGAAGACAATGTAGCTTGCATTGCACAAATTCGAGAGGGATTCATTAAAGGAGATCGAACGAAATACCTTCCACCAAAATTGTTTTATGCACATGAGCTCCAAAGGACGAAAGTGATTGAAGTTAAGCAAGTAAGATCAAATGAAAACTTAGTCGATTTGTTCACTAAGGCGCTCCAAAAGTCCATATTTCAGAAGTTGGTACACGGAATAGGTATACGGCGACTTAATCATCAGACAAACTAGCTGTTTCAGATCCATTGTATCGAGGGGGAGTATGACTTGTACATAATATTTTTGAGTTTTGCGTGTTGTATTCTTTTTCCTTAACTAAGATTTTTTTCACTGGATTTTTTTTTCTTAGTAAGGTTTTAATGAGGCAATAAATGCGCATACACCACCAACAAATTAATGGTATATATCCAAGGAGGAGTGTTGTAAATATGGATAAACCACCATAATTATTTGGTGTTTATAATCTATGGCTTTTGGTTATCCATAACCTATAGCTTTTGGCATTTTTCTTTTAATTGTCATCATAATATTAACCTTCATTGTAGCCTATATAAGAGGCTCTTATCAAGTTAATTTGTACAAGTGAATGAAAAAATATTTTTCTCTATTGTTTATCTCTTTGCTTTACAATAAGCATTTTATTTTCAAAGAAGGCACTTTCATATACTTTTCTTTGACAATTACACGAGACCAAACAGTTCCTTTACAGGGACGTTGAGCATCTTGGTACAAATTAGTGCTACATAGCAGGGATGAGTGTTAATTGCATGCATCATGCATGCCTGTGAATTTGCTATCATCTTCATAGGCGTCCACTTCATTGCCACAATTGGAAGTGACGCGCATCTCTCCGTCTTCCATGCACATATTATATACTCAGCATAATCCACACTTCACTTCGAAAAATAGTATTTATACCTCCGAACAATTTTTCTTAATGTGACGAATGATATAATATCTGATATGACAGCTAATATAAAAAAAAATAACATTAATATCAATATTAAAATTAATATTAACATTAAATTTTAAATTTAAAAAATAGGATTATTAATAGTATAATTGAAATATTAAAATGATATTATTTAATATGTTAAGTCAGCTGTCACAAAAAAATAATAATAATTTAATTTGGAAAAACACTTTACTTCTACCCAACGCCTACCGGTACTCACTACACACTCCTCTCAGAAAGATATTAAATTCCATGATGCACACTCTACCAAAGCTCTCCACATGGAATGTGTGTTCGATATTTGGGGGGAAATTAAATAAAGTAATGGACCTCAAAATATTATTTAGAAAAATAATAAATTTGGAAATTTATTTAACAAAATAACGTAATCTATCATCATATCATCCTTTTAAAAGTTTAATTTTCTAATAAATGAAGACACCAAACCAAATCAGACCTAAAATTTTCATTATGTTTCCAAAATTAACTTTGAACTTGATTTATTTTCTGGCAAACTTTTTTAAGGTCCCAAAGTTTAATTTAAACTTGCTTTTATTTAAACCGAGGTTAAACAATTGTCTTACACTTTACTTCTCAATTGATAAAAAAATCCATAGGAGTAGCAAACATATTCTATTATTTATTTGCTCAAGTAAAAATTATTTTTTTAAAAATTTAGTTTTATTTGTAAACCTAATTTTTTCATAAAATTTTGAAAAAGATAATGAAATATATTTAAATTATAAATAAGATAATAAGTTAAGCAATTTTCAAATAGGATAACATGTCACTGGAAGCATTGGCAACATGAGTGTATAATGTTGTCAATAGCAACGGCGACACGAATACAAGTTTTTTTTTTCCTTCTTTTTCGAGAACAGTGTTTCCGAGAATATGAATACTTATTAAGGAAAAATCTCTCACTAAAAGTTCAATTTCATCATTCGTCACTAAAAACCTAATTTTGTCACTAATTTAAAGCTCAATTTAGTTACTAAAATTCAAATTAATATAATATGTAGTCAAAAGCATTGACGACATGAGTGTATGCACATAACAAAAAAATTGATTGTATTTTATAATTTTCTTTTCTCAATTGGCTATACGTCAAATTGAAGCCAACTAATTTTGCAACATTAAAATATTCTTTTCACAAATATGTAATTAAAATTAGTTTTAGTTCTTCGAGTAACTTTTTTTAACGTAATAGATTTTTCCAAATAATATTAGAGCTAAACAACATAATATTTTTCTTTGGATTTTTATTTTGGACTGCCCGACGATACGCATACGATTTTGTACACGCTGCATTACATGTCTTTTAGACCCACTGCCCCAAACTCCTACCATTATTATAAATGGAAGAAATAATACGTCCCAATGGCTCATCTTCTAATCTTTCGCCACCCACCCAAGGTCTTACATCTCTTCTCGTTAACCACAAAAGTCACTCGAGTTAGGTATTTTTTTTTCTTTGGTTTAGTACGGTCTCTTGGTAAACCAAGATGGATGGTGTGATCAGGGCCGGCTCGAAGGATTAGGTTGTCTGAATTTGGTTGTCCCTTAATTTTTATTGTGGACTAGTCTTGGAGGGTCACCTGCGAGTACCCCGACCTCTTGCAGGTCATGCTGGATTTGGAAGATTGCCCTAAAGAGAAGGGGTTGTCCAAGCTTGAAATATTGTCTGGCTTATCTCTGGGCCTGAAGTGATGACGGTGTGCTTTTGCAAGTAATATTTCAAATTCTTTATTTTGCTAAATAATTTTTTTTAATTAATCTGCTATAAAGAGAAAATTATATTATTTTAACAGGGAAGGGGAAAATTCTTTTGTAACGACTTGTGTAGAGGAAATATGAGTTAGATAGCTCCGAGACAATGATGGATCAATATGCTTAGATAGATATTTACATTATTCCCACGAGAGACAGTAACTAGAGATTAGGGTTTGTGATAGTGGTGTGATAGCAGCATGCACAGTTTAAAATCGACATGGCATATTATATAGGACATCCAGCGGGATGAACTAGATGTGTTGAGTACGAAAGCCGATCGACTATATATACGAAAATGGACGTGTGTACTGTGCACATGTTCCTGACGAACGAGGCAGATCGATCATTCCATGCGTTGCTATAGTAGCTACACAAACGAGCGTCGCTAGCTTAATTGAGCATCGTGATCGTGGCCCTTAGCTAGCTAGCTAGCTAACTAGGATGACGTATGCATTGGAATTATACCGATCGATGGATCCATCTTTTGTGGTCCAACCCGATCGATCGAACAAGTTTCATATATATATATATATATATATATATATATATATATATATATATATATATATATATATATATATATATATTCGATCGAACAAGTTTCATATATATATATATATATATATATATATATATATATATTTATTTATTTATTTATTTATTTATTTATTTATTTATTTATTTTATTTTTTATTTTTTTTTGGGCCGCACCCTGTATTCATGGATCCCACGTCGGTTGAGCGGTCAATGGAACGACGGCACGTGACGAACGGACTAGCCTGCAGACGGACAACGTAGCAGTACTCTATATATATAGAGCATTTAATCCAAAGGCATAACATACAACATCTTTCCGAAATAATATTTGGACCGCCAATGAGCAAGATCATATTCATTGTTCGTGCTCACGTGGCGAGCTCCTATTGGCTCCATCTAATCCGTGCTAGCTCCAAGCCTCTCTCTCTACTAGCTCCAGTGGAAGTCCGTCAAGTGGACACGAACAATGAACAATAAACGGTCACGGTCACGGTCACGGTCACGGTCACGTATACTAGCGGTCCATATAGCAGTGTCCTACATCTTTTACTTCATAGCTAGCTAGTAGGCAGTGGAGGAGTTGCATGCGGGAGGAAGTATATGTGATATTTTATGCACATGATGAGCTGATGTTGCGGACACATCACGACCAGAGAATTCTTCGACCAATTCAACTTTTTTTCTTTTTCTTTTTTCGAACTCTTTTTTTCTTCTTGGCTTCTCCTTCTCCTTCTATCACTACTAGAAACAAGTGGAGAAGTCTCTATTGGCCACTTTTAGCCGGATGTAGACTTTATGATGTGGTCCAATTTGTTGCTCGCGACAATCACGACGTCAATGTTGTTACCAATCATTACAAGATCAATCAATGTTTCATTCACCGCCTCTATTCTTGCATATAGCTGTGTCTTACTTAATTATCAACTTCATGTCATGTTATGGATATATATAACCAAATTCGAGTGGCTCTTGTGTTTATCAAAAAAAGATATAAAATTCTGACCGGATGACAAACAGTGAATCGAGTCACGAAGATATACTATTTCTTCCATTTACAATAATGTTGTGTAAGTAAAATCGATAATCCATAATCCTATTAGAGAATTGTGTCGTCGACTAATGGAAAAGTAGAAAATACGTGAAACATGAAAAGCTTGGGTTCAAGATCCACAATTTAATTATGCCCAAAAATTATACGGTTTACACCTGCCCACAAATTAAATTAACTACTTACGTAGTCGAGACTCGTGTTTCAAGTCTCCAAATGGACGGAGTAACTCGATTTTAATCTTCAATCTTTGACTCGTCAACTCATGGGAGGAAAACTGATATGAAGGGATCATACTACAAGAAAATTTGCTTATAGTTACGACGGAGATCAGTCACTAATATATATTAATAGTGACTGAATTTCGTCAGAAATGATATTAGTGACGTACTAAACACATGAGTAATGGAGTTAGTGTCAGTCACTACTACGAGCGACACTAATACTACCAGTGACGGATGAATTCTTAAATCCGTCACTATAATTGAACATGCCACGTAGATAAGTATTTATATTTCAATATAAAAAAGTATTTAATATTTATTACTAACTAATTAGTCAGTCACTTTTGTTGGGTCATTAATAATTATTACTAACTAATAAGTCAGTCACTATTGTTTGGTTATTAATAAAATTATTACTAACTAATATGTCAGTCACTAATGTTTGGTCATTAATAATTATTACTAATAATAAATCAGTCATTATTGTTTGGTCATTAATAAAATTATCACTAATTAATAGGTTAGTCACTAATGTTGGATCATTAATAAAATTACAAATTTTTTGAACCACATTCCTAATTGTTTGATACGTCATTAATAATATAGTAAATCAGTCACTACTATTTGATCCATAAGTAGAAGCTAATTTCTGTCCACCACATTCTGTTGAAATCACAATTTCTTCATCCAAGATAGTATAAGTGGACTCTTACTAAAAAATTGAAACAAAAAATAATATATTCATCAGATTAGACAAACAACTCAAAAAATAAAATATACTCCAAAATAAAGTTAAGTCTGCTATTAACAAAAAAAATACATTGTACATCAACACAAATTGATGTTCTAAATTTTAATGATGAAACATGATAAAGCACTCGATTTTGCGTCACACCAAGTCCCTGTCCACGTACTCGATTTTGCGTCTCCGGTCCCAGTGCTTGGACATACGCTCTTTGTCGCAATTCCAACGTCTCATGTCAAATAAAAAATATAGTCACATTTCTACGCAAATAAAATTAGAAAATTGTAGAAACAAACAATTAAAGAATATAAAAATAGCGTAAATAGGGAAAAAAATTATGGTTAGGGTTTTAAAATTTACTTGAGCCGGTAGGATTTCTCCATAGAGCCGATGGGACTTCCTTCCTGGATGAAAAACAGTGGAAAAGGGTTGAACTCCACTGACCTAGAGTGGTCGAAGAGAATTGACCTCCGCTGACCTCTCTAGATGAGCACCTTTAAAACAAAACAAAAATATTATTAGAGAAGAAGGAGATGAATAAATAACGGAAGAGATGAGAGAATTACAAGGAGAAGAAAATCCTCACGTCCTAGAGAAGGATGAGAGGAGGATGAGAGGAAGAGAAAATTTTAGAGGAGTAAATATTTAGAGGAGGAGAGAATCATAGACCATTTATGACCAAATATTCTGTAAAGGAAAAAATGATGGCACGGGTGAGAAAAAGTGGCGTCTAATTTTTCAATCCCGCTAACTCAGTCCCATAAATATTTAAAACAATTAGATTATTTTTTCTTATTAAATTTATTATTTAATATTAAACTATTTTTTATTAGTGACTGATTTAAAAGTCCCTAATATTTTTCATGAAACATATTTAAAGTTTTCACGTCTATCTTCTCATTTAATAATTAAATAAAGTTTAGTGACTGCATAGTCCGTCGCCATTAAATATTTAATCCGTCAGAAATAGTATTACTAACGTTTTCCTTAATCCGACACAAATTAATCTTTTACTAGTGACTGAATATTCATTCTGTCACTGACTTCCGTCACTGACTTCCGTCACTATAAGCAAAATTTCTTGTAGTGTCAACAAGAAATTATGGCATACTCAACCCAAATGAATATGTACGCTCAACATCACAAATGTAGGATTTGTTAACGATAAAAGTACTGTCAGACATGATACATTATTATACTAACATGACATGGAAAAAAAAAATTATGGTAGTGTGCAATCATCAACCAAGTATATATGCTTCTTATACTCGCCAAGTAACTTCTCCCAAACCCTCTCCTTGCTAGGAGCTGAAATAGTACTTCTAGATGTTTGGGGAGAGAGATTCGCATATAAAGCACACACAAAAAGAAGTTTTCATTAACAATCAATTGTAGGAACAGTGATGGTGGATCAGAAGGTCGTAGCCAGTGGCAGAGCATAACCTGAACTGGTCCGAGCTTTAGTTCGGACTTACTAGGAGATAACAGTAAATTATCACATGTAATGACAAGTAGTAGTCTTAGCTTAATTGGTAAAGTGGCTGGGTTATAGTATGGCAGATCCATGATTCGATATTCCATGGTTGTGGTGTTTTCATTTTTCTGGTTTATTTTTTGAATTTATCACATGAATTTTTTTCCATCTCTACTCTCGGCCGCTCCTAAATAAATTTTCTGGTTTCGCCCTTGGTCATAGCTAGGCAGTCAGATCAGAAAACTTACGGAGAGCCTATGCTTGGAAGATAGAAACTCAAGATTGTTCCGCTATGTCTAGCTTCAAGTTGGTCATGATGGGTTCTTCTATATCCTCCTCGAGTAGACTCGATTTTTCCTCCACTTTAGAAGCTTCTAAGACTCTAAATAATCAAGAACAAAACTACAAGAGGGCCGTGGCGGAATCCAACCCACCAAAAAATAATTTTTTTTTTTTTCATATAAGTCAGTCCATACCTCGGTCCATCTGAGCTCATCTTAGTTCATCCTAATTCGAATTTCTGATTCTACCCTTGCTCCTAGTTATAATCCATCCTCTTAGGCTCAATTGTCAGACTGGTACTGTTGCTACTACGTACATCTGCTTTTATTGTAGTGTATTTAGTGTATTTCATACATCAAATCATATACACAGAAAGAATGTTTCGAAGTCCAATCATGAATCTCTTAACTCGATGCTCTTCTGACTCATCTTAACCAACCCCTTGATTCTTCTAACCAACCCTTGATTGCTACCATATTTAGAGCCTGAGCCAAAGGATCTTTAGGACTTATCATCGGATGACTTGCAGTAGTTCTAGTGTATCTTTGGTTAATTACTTCACTTTCATTTATCTTTCAAGACATATGGATAATTTTATTTGTGTAAAAGACTTTCAAAAACCACTCGTTGATGATTTACTAAGTATAAATTGAACTGGTTTAAAAGTAGCTACTTAAAAACAATCAAAACCGGACCCTCATAACTGTTTGTAATTGGTACTCTCTAAAAATACTTCATAACCGCTACCTCTACAATTGTCAAATAAACCCTTAGTTATTTTGCGAGTCACATGTTAACCTCTTGTTTTCGGAAGCTTGCTCCCTCTTCTTGGTAGACGTCGAAATAGAGAAATATGAATTTAGCCGCTTCCAAATTATAAAATATTATCAATCCAAATATCTAAATGGAGCTGCTACGTTGTCCGCAGTTTGTAACTGCGGACGTGACCGTCGGCCGACGTGGTGGCCGGCCATTGGCCCCCTGTTCGGTTGGAATCCGAAGATAACGGGAAGGCTAATGACCGACAGCTACATCGGTCGATGGTCACATCCGCGATTATAAACCGAGGACAAAATATTATTGTCCGATATGTAAAACAGTGCAGCAGACAAAGTGATAGTTACATCGAATCAGACAGACGTTGAGCATCTTGGCACGAATTGGTGCCACCAGTTACACATAGCAGAGATAAGTGTTGCATGCATGCATGCCTGCCTGTGATCTTTGCTATCATCTCCAGAGACGTCCTCTTCATTGCCACAATTGGCAGTGACGCGCATCTCTATGTCATCCATGCACATATTATATACTCAGCATAATCCGCACTCCACTTCACACCATTCACAGTTACTTCCACCCAACACCTCCAGCTGTGGTTGTGTCGAATTCAACATTTTTTTTAGGGATTTTTTGACTTTCATCCCACTTATTAATATGAATTTGTATTTACATCCCACTTTTTAATTTTATTTGATTTACATCCCACTTTTGTCACTAAAAATATTTTTTGTGACAAAACGAATACTTTTCGTGACAAAATAAATACTTTTAGTGACAAAAAGTGGGATGAAAGTCTAAAAAAATTAAAAAGTGGGACGTAAGTACAAATGCATATTAATAAGTGGGATGAAAGTCAAAAAATCCCTTTTTTTTAATAAGTTGAATGTCCATATTCTACACTACGTAGACAACTAATTCATGGGGTTTTTTTTCAATTTGTTTAAAATGAATATATACGAATGGTTATGATATCATGTTAAAACTTCTAGGACAGCATTCTTTTGGCACGCAGTTTTGTGACCGTCAATAGCAGGGCCGGTCCATAATAATTGAAGGTCCTGTACGAATTTTAAAATATGGTCCTAAATTTATTTATCTGGAAATTGCTGAGAAACCCAATTTCGGGGTGGGCTTTTATGAAATGTCCACCCGCTGGATAAGTTTTATGAAATACCCAGAATTAAGTATTTTCACGTTAAATATTCCAAGATTCCCTTTTAGATGCCACCCGCTAGAAACTGCTATTTTTATAATACCGAAACTACCCCTCCGCGCGAATTGGTCATCTATATGTATTTGAATTCAAAAAACTCAGATCTGGATTGTAATTTTCGTCTTCTTCTTCTTCACTGGAAATCTGAATTCCATTGCTCTCATCTTCAGCAGAGATCGCAAAGATCGTTCGTAATTCGGTGTGCTTTTCTTCAGTCGAACTCAGATCATCGCTCGTCATCATCATCATCATCATCATCTTCATCTTCATCGTGGAGACATTTGAAGTTTTCCGACAATTAGGTCAATTGTGGAGAGAATATCTTTCTTCTTCTTTTCCATCAGAATTATCATCGTTTTGAAAGAAGAACGAAACTCTTTGTTCATGAAAAAAAACTAAATTACACGGAGAATGCCATTCTCCGTTTTATTTAAAACGGAGAATGCCGTTCTCCGTGTTTCTAACACGGAGAATGGTCATTCTCCTGCGTTTTAACACTGGAATGACCATTCTCCGTGCTAAATTACACGGAGAATGACCATTTTCCGTTTTATTTAACACGGAGAATGGCATTCTCCGTGTTAGTAACACGGAGAATGGTCATTCTCCTGCGTTTCAACACTGGAATGACCATTCTTCGTGTTAAATAAAACAGAGAATGTCATTCTCCGTGTTAAATAAAACGGAGAATGACATTCTCCGTCTTAATGTAGCACGGAGAATGGCCATTCTCCGTTTAAATTAAGACGGAGAATGTCATTCTCCGTTTTATTTAACACGGATAATGACATTCTCCGTTTAAATTAACACGGAGAATGGCATTCTCCGTATTTCTAACACGGAGAATGGTCATTCTCTTGCGTTTTAACACTGGAATGACCATTCTCCGTGTAAACTAACACGGAGAATGACCATTCTCCGTCTAAATTATGACGGAGAATGGCCATTCTCCGTGTAACTTTCAGGACGGAGAATGTCATTCTCCGTGTTACTAACACGGAGAATTAATGGTCATTCTCCGTGTAAATTAAGACGGAGAATGCCATTCTCCGTGTTACTAATATGGAGAATGACCATCCTCATGTGAAATTAACATTTTTCGTGTTCTAACACGGAGAATGGCCATTCTCCTGCATTTTATGGTCAGCTGAAACTTTGGAGGGCCATAACTTTTGACTGGAAGGTCGAAACGAGGTCCCGTTTGTCGCAAAATGAGCGTATCGTCGAGGAGACTGAAAGTAACAGTTTTACAGTTAGACGGCCTTTCGAAATTTTAGATTTGCAAAAAAATGATGTTTGGACCTCCATTTTAGCATTTTTGTCGTTTGTCCCAGTCTTTCCGAAATTTTTCGACGAGTTTTTGAAGATTTTGAGGAGAAAACCTAGATTCGAAAGTGAGCAGCGTAAGGAAGAAGATGAAGTATCGAAACTTTTTTTTAAGAGCAGTTTCGTGGGTGTTTTCAATAAATTAAAAGGAAGGGCAAAAGGGTCATTTGGAACCCGCTTTGGATAAGTTTCTCTAATTCTGGGCACGCGATGAAAGTTTTTTTAGCGGTGGGTTTTACATAAAACTTTTTTAATTTTTGGGCATTTCATAAATCTTCCCATTTTTAAATATATTATTATATGTCTTTATCAAAATCTCGGGAGATAGCTCTTGATTGTATATTATAACTGAATCTATAGATATAGTTACTAAACAAAATAACTAAAGCTCAAATTATCTATATTCAAGCACATTACATAGTATAATAAAGATATTTTAGATAGAAGACGTACTCACCGTTAAATTGTCAAAATCTGGCCTCAAATTTTTCTGTTGATGAAAACATATAATAAAATGAATAACGATCAATACTCAAATGAGAAGTAATATGTAATCACACAATTTAGAGCCTCCAAGACCTGAGCAGGGCCAGCCCAGGACACGAACGAGGTGGGCGACCATCATGGGCCCCCCAAATTCTTAAATTATATATATATAAAAATCTCATCATTATTGTAGAAAATAAATTCATCTAATAATTGAGGGATCTTTAGAAACAAAATAGCAATTAACACACCGGTCAGAGCAATATCTTTAAGAAATTCTTTTTTTTTGTATGATTATAAATATGAATCTTAGAGTCAGTAGGGAATAGGGATCCAAGAATTGGAGGTCTTGGAGGGATTGTAGAGTATAAATTGAGGAAGAAATGGTATAACTTGAAATACAAAATTACAATACTAACCATAATATTATTTTTTTGAGGCCTCCAAAAATTGGAGGCCCTGTGCGGCCGCACTATTGGCACGGCCCCAGGGCCGGCCCTGGCCACTAGGCCTTTCCATTGGACTCCTGATCCAGATTTTTAGGAGGTGGAATCGTTGCTAGCAGGGGGCCAATTGGTGGCTGCCATGATTCGATCCTGAGACCATATGTCTGACCAGAAAGGTTATACCTTTCCTCGCAAGCCAACTGAGTTTGGTGCAGTCAGGGACGTTGGGCCAGGAGTAAGCCTGACAAGCCTCTAGGCATGGACAACCCCTAGGACTTTGTAACTGGAGTTTAAAGTTTTAATTTCAATTTGCTTGTTGGATGAACAGAAGAGTTGCAGTATTTGCTATTATTGTTGTATGAACAAGGGAGTTGTTATTGTTGTTGTATGAACAAGTGAAATATTTTATAACGAAGAAAGTCCATCCAACACAGTTTGTTTGTTGTTATTGTTGTAATGAATATATTTTGGTATAGTTAAAGCTAAAACATAACACAATCTTGATTTTACCCCAAAAAAAAAAAAATCTAGGACAACTCAACTCCCCAGGCCGGCCTTACTGCAGTCCATATATCATTTTCCAAACTTCTACCACTTTACTAAATGTCTAAATCCAACTGTTAGTTATTCTAGAATTCGAAGATTAATAACTTAGGTTACAGTTTAGAATGCTGCATGACACTACTCACGACTGAAGCCCCAAATATGATGTGCTCTGTTGACTCTTGAGCTAAACCTACTTTGTTCTTTCTCATTATAAAAAAGATGCATTCAAGAGTAGAACCAAAAATTCAAGATGTCACGCCCCGCTCCCGTAGGAGCGATCGTCCTCGCTAAGGCGTGATGCCGCACGAGCCTAGGTTGCGCTCGTGCAAGGCGGGTTCCATAACGGCCGATTACAGCGGCTGCGACGGGGTCGTCGCACAGAAGTCCCGTGCAGAGACATTGATTTATAGTAGCGGAATTAAAGAAGAACACATGAACACAAGTCATTCAAAAGAATCTCTTTTATTGATATTGAATACAAGATTACATCTGTGGGCGCAAGGCCAAATTACAATGTCTCTCGTGCTCACTTTTCTCTCATTTACAAGTCACTCTGCACTCTCTCATCTCTCGATACCATACTTGAATCCAGCGGAAGCTTCGGAAGGCGATGTCCATACATTATGTCCTGTATAAGTCTTCAATCACCGCGGCTGCAAGCTTCGAATCGCCAAGGAACTCCGTGCCTCGACGCATCCAAGCGAGCTCCGCGCCACGAGCTTCTACCTGTGCCTGCACATGAAACACTGTGTGGGTGTCAGTACCACTGTACTGGTGGAGTGAGCTTCTCGCCCACCCATACGAAACCAACACGTTTCATTTACTTTGTGCAACATAAACCCTTTTTTTCGATTGTCTTTCTAGTCTTGCCTTAGGATCAGTTTTAGGACCGGCGCCTTAGCGCAACTTGTGTATCGGAACCATCCCGTGCTAGCAATGTCAACGTTAACTCATACTTTGTCGCTAGACCACTTATCGTGCCAACAACGTTAACATATCAAGTCGTGTTTGCCTTACGGCCATAATCAGAGACACAGCTACACGAAAGACTCTATTTCCTTGCCTCTAGACCTTTTTCGTGCTTGCATTGTCGACGCACCGACTTATACTTATCTTTCGTGCCAAACTCTGGGACGTAACGACTCGGTCGTGCCATGAACTCGATTCGTGCATCGATAACTCTGAGGCAACGCCTCCTCGCTTAGACTTGCCTATACTTGTGTTGTGACAACGCGGCCGTGTCTCATATTTCGAGGTCGTGTCCAGCAACTCAACGTAACTTCACACAACTAGCCCTACGGCCCTTCTCGACTTAACTCGCGACAGCTCAAGCCTAACTCATGCAACTCTATGCCAACAACTTAACACTCGACGCCACATCTCGTACCGAAGCACGTCGCCTTCGCTGTAGCCAAATCTTAGGCTCCGACATTGTGTCTTTTTAACTCATACATATTCAACTCAATCCAAAGGCACACACACGGATTACCGCCCGTGTCAACACACAAAACTTACCATGTTAGTTTTATAATAATTATATTAAGTGTTTGTTATGGGATTGGCCTAACCAGCCGCCTTGGACGTAGCCTGGCAGTACGGGACCCTTTCAACGCAGGTAGCGAGCCCCGATGAAAGTCCCCGCCTTACCGATCGCCTTACCAGCGGTGCCTAACCAGCGCGGCTACAAACAGTTTCTTCCTAGGCCGAGACGGTCCCGTGGCCTCGAAATTCCGCTCGAAGAAACCACCCCTTGTCGACAAGTTGTCCAAGTTCATAAGGGTTTACATGGTGTATTTTAGGATACCGTTGGGGCTTGTTATGTGATCAATTCATTTACTTGGTTGTTTTACTCTTTCCACTTTTTGTACTTCCTTTGCAGAGCCCCTAACCAGGGTTGCCTCGGCGACTACCCATCGCTTAGACTTAACATTCTTTGAACTCAGGGAACGGCTACTGCATAGCCTTCCAACTTAACTTGAACATAACGTGTTTCCTTAAGTATCGACCGACCGTGGATAACTTTCCACTGAACCAACCGTGGCTCGTGCCTCTAAACCGACTCGTGTTCGACGCAACGCTGTCGCCCAAGTCATACTTCATATGACGGGCCTTGGGATCGTGGGACTATTTATCTTGACAACCGCAGAATAAGCGGGACAGCACGTAGAATAACTTAGGTTGACCGGCATAACTTTGCCTAACTCACTCAAGCCTACAACTTAACCCAAGGGACGAGCAAAGGCTATGCCGAGCCTTGCGGGACAGGGCCGTGCATGCTTTAGCAAGCATTTGTGCGGGCGACGCCTATGACTTAGGCTAACTCTCAGCTTTTGTACCGCAGACCAACTTTCCTTCTCCCAAGCCACGGGACGAAGGACCGAGTGTCATTTTTAAAGCACGACGTGCACCAACTCTAAGCCGACCGTGGGACGTTTTCCATGTTCTAACTCGATTCAAACCGTCGGGATTATTCCCTTAGCTATGTGGATGCGTAGCTTTTATTATCAAGCCTAACTTGTGCAAGTTGAAAACACGATTTATTATGTGAAGGCAAAGATGAGGAGAGTTCACCGAAACTACCCCACCTGAGCGATGTCTCCGAGCAAGCCGTTGCAAGGCTAAGGCCGAACGCCGTCGGCATTTCGATTCCTCCGATTGACTTTGCGGGACGGGGCACTACATCATACACCACTCAGAACAAGTCTCGTCCTCGAGACTTTCCTGAAGGCAAGCTATCCTACCATTTCTATGGCCAAGACTTAATCGTACACGTTTTGCCTACGCGTTTCTTCGATTGCGAGCCACGCTCGCACGACTATCAATTTTTCCTTTAACACGGTTTCAAGATCTCGACACACTCCCATCTTTCAAGCCTTGCTTGAACTCGTCGTATCACTTGGCTGGATCGTGCACGCATTCCAAGCGTCCCCAAAATACATGCATTCAACCAAGCCGCATGATAAAGAATTTATCATTCTCACTCGAGTCGCATCGTGCACATACCCAAGCGTCCCTGAAATATATGCATGTCAGCCGAGTCTCGTGAGCAAGGTTTCCTATATTCGTGATCCACGCTATCCATCCATGCCAATCCTCAAGATCAATCATTCCGATTGCTAACACTTGAAACATGGCGTCTCGCCTAACCGCTAGGCTATTTCTTTTCGAGGCTAAGTCAACGTCAGGATTGGAATCATAGTTCCCCAACAATAATGCCAACACTGACCCCAGTCCTAGGGTCAAACCAAAGTCGATCATACGGGGTCTTCTACCCAAGCTCGCGTCACTCAAATTTCTAAACATCGAGCACGATCACCTAATTCGCATTACGGCACGCGTTGCGTATATTCAAATCCCTTCAATTCACCAATTCTAACCAATTTATGTATTCGATCATGAGGTCGTCACTAGATATAGACTGACTCACATAAAAATACCAAAAAAATATTATACATGGAAAAAAAAAATTTGGGGTGGACTGGAGCACACCCAACCCTCTATTTAGGTCCGCCCTCGGATGCAATCACATATATTATTTTTTATCCTTATAATTTGCCTCCTAAATTTTCAATAGGGAAAGCTTGAAAAAGGAGAGTGATTCCCAAAACCTTTTTTGTTGCTTTTTTTTTTTTTTCATTTGGCAATTAATTCCTATAGAATAACACCTATGAGTACTTTCCATGGTGCAAATGGCTAGGTATCGTTCAGGTGTTCCAGCCTCTGACCACACACTCCCAGGCAGGAAAAAGAATTTGATTGCTGCGTTGTCAAGCTAAGTCATATAGGTTGAAGCACGGGGACATATGTGGGAGAATTAATATGAAGTTTGTTGTGTCCAAAAATAAGATACATGGATTTATATATTCTACTAAAATGGAGGTACTTATGGGTGGACACAAAATCAGTTCATGTGTGTAGCTAGCTCACACACACCACCAATCCGAACACCACAAGTGACATAAAATTTCACATCGGCACACTAGCTATACTTAAATTATTTATAAAATATGGTACGTTAACTAACTTCTGGTTTTAAAAAGAAGCCTAGTTATCGTGTCTTATTGTTGTCTACTATAGCATCCACATATCACATTTTGCATCTCGAACGGTCATACAAGAATTTCTATAATGGCCATATATATGGCATTGGCGGAGGATAGAGTGGGCTAAGGTGGACTATAGTTCTGAATAAAAAAATTACTAGATGTTTTTACTAGGTATAATCATTAGTAGTCCGGTGTAAAAAAAATTTAGTAGATATGTTTGCTGGAATAGATTTAGGCCTCGTTTGATACACTGTAATGTAATCGTAATTGTAATATAATCAAATAAAAAAATTATTTATTTACGTTGCGATTACTATTACATTATGGTATACCAAACGTACGGAGTTTTAGTCCTAAAAAGTTTAAAACTCCTGCCGTTGCTTTTAGTTCACCAAGTAGTAGAGAAGAGGGATGAGTAGATAAGTATGGTGCTATATGTGTGACGAAGGAATGTTGCGGACGTCCGACGCGTCTTGGCGGAAGAAATCTTTAATTTGTCCAATACAACAACTTTCCACTAGGAAACAAGTGGAGAGGTCCCCCAACCCAAGTAGTCGCTGTTCGCTACTTTTAGACTGATGGACGACAAGTATATGTGAGTGGTACGCGTGGCTGGTCGTCAACGTTATAATAGTATCATAAAAGTGGCTCAAATAGTAAGGCGGCCCTTGTACAGTTTTCCGAGTTTATCTTGATCTGATTTTTTTTTGTGAGACGTTTCTTTATGCGGAAAATTTGCTGTCGGAATAAAAAATTAATGAAAATTTGCTAGAAGATAAGATGTTTCATAAACTACATTAAACGATACATTCAGCCAGGCTGTCTGACGAAAAATGAGCATGCTCAAATTCCGCCAGACGGTGTGGCTGAAAATGAGCAGCATCTCAATTTCAGCCACACGGTATGGCTGAAAATGAGCGGATGGGTGGGATTGGGTTGGGTTATTGGTCTTCTTACTTTGAGTTGGTTTGTTTGGTTTGGATTGGTTTTTATTTGTTTGATTTTTTTTGCCTCGGTTTTGTGTTTTGGTTGAGTGTGATGTTTTTTTTTTTTTTTTTTTTTTTTTGGTTTGAGTTTTATTTTTTTTAGTTGTTTGGTTTATGTTTGTTTGTTAGTTTTTTTTTTTTTTTTCCGGTTGGTTTTGTTTTTACTCCCCATTAAACCATCTTCTCCATTTGCTACCCGAACCCACCCAACCCCCCACAACTAAAGATCCAGCTACGCGCGGGGAATCGACCGGCCTTGCTCAAATTCCGCCAGAAGGTGGTCTGGCGGAATTTGAGCATGGCTTGAATTCCGTCATTCCGTTTGTCCTCACATCTATCGTTATATCAAATTTTTCAAACTTCTATCTTTTTGGTAAATTTTTGATAACTTTTTATCCCTACGGAAAATTTTCTGTTCTTTATGTCCTGAGAGATCATTCGTAACTCCGATTTTTGCATATCATGTTGCATCCGGAAAAAAATTCAAATTCAAAGTCTTATCCAACTTACTCCTGGTCGAATCCTATTTTTTGTTCCCGACATTTTCACCTCTACAATTTGACATGAAGAGCTTGGACTTAGAACTCACATAAGCCTCAAGGTGGGTCAGTCCGGCCCGATCAAAGGGCCGGCTCAGCCCACTCTTTTCTACGGGTAGAACTGGATTTTGGTTTCATCATCAACCCGGCGCCGGCTGCTCAACTGGTCCAAGCCAGATTTTCTCCCTAACACTGTATTTGGAAACATTTTTTAAGGAGGGAAAAGAAAATTTGAGGGAAAAGAAAATAGAGGAGAGTAAAATGAAGATAAAATAAATTTTTCCTTCACTTGTTTGGAAGACCAAAATGCAGAGAAATAAAAAAATTTAAAATAATATTTCATTTGTTTGTGGAGATAGATATAATTATCATTCAATCCTTGATTTATTTTTTTTTTCAAATCATAAATAAAACTAACTTTTTTGAAGGGTAGATGGGTAATTTCTCCCACAATCCTCTCAACTCCCTCCATTTTCCTCCCACTTTTGAGAGAAAAATTTTTGAGTGGGACCCGCATGAATTTTCCTTCCAAAATTCTCTTCCTCCTCTTCCCTCCCCCTTCCCAAGCACCAATACTTTTAATTTTTCACTCATTTTTCCCTCAACATTTTTTTCCCCCCATTTCTTCCTCTTCCCAAACAATACCTAAAGCTTTTAAGTCGGGACTTTTATTCCCGAATTGCGGATTGAGTTGGATTTGAAATTTCCTCTCTAAGGAACTGTTTGGTTGGTTGAAAATGTAAGAAAGTGTAAAAGTGACTTTTTGTTCGGTAAAAGTGAAATGCATATGCTTTTGAGTTTCATACTAGTTCTTGTCGGCTGAAAGTCACTTTCATTGTTTGGATAGGTGAAATTTTGTAACTTGGATGTGGTAAGTTCACACTTCATTGTTTGGATGGCTAGAAAAGATGTGGAAAAATGAAATGTGTATTACAACAAATATATTAGTAACAAAGTTAATAATTATTTAATATTACTATTATTAACATTTTCAATTTAAAATATTAATAAGTAATATAAGAAAATATTTTATTAACTACTAAACTACATTAATAAATAAATATCAACGACTAATTAAAATATGTATTAAATATTAGTTAACATAATTAGAAATATAATATTTTATTTAACTACGCTACCGCCATCGACTCGCCACCGCCTCCCGCCTCCTTGTCACCTCATCGCCACCTCCCCCCCCCCCCCCCCCCCCCCCCCCACACACACACACACACTCTTTTTGAGGCAGATTATAATTATATTTATTATTTTTTGGATTTTTTGGACATTTTGAGTGAACATATCTCTCTAGTTCAGTTCCACATCCTACGAAAAAAAAAAAAAAAAATTGGATGTGAGAAGCCTCTGACATGAAACTGCTGTAATCCTTACCAGCCAGGCAGCCAGTTCCTATCTGAGTTTCGGTTTGCAACCAAACACCGGATTTGGTAATTCTTGTATCACTTTCTGCCGGGTACTCACTTTCAAGGGAGTTGCAAGCAACCAAACAGGCCCTAAGCTCGAGCTGGACCAGATTTCTTAACCGGATTGGCCAGGGCCGGATCTCTTAACTATCGACTGGCCCGGCCAACTCAAACTCGGTCAATATATACTGGGCCGAACTTGACATAAGCCATTAGAACAAACAAAAAGAACCTGCATCCAAATGAAGGTTATGTGAACTTTCTCGAGTCAATATAAAAGGAAATTCAAAGATGTAGACATGGCAAAAGAGCTCAGAAAATGAATGAGGATTCATTTGGGTTGAAAAATGGATATGTAAGTCATTCATATTAATCTCATTGTCCAAAAAATTTGCTTTGAAGTACGTGTGACATAAACCAAATAGATGTCTTGGTTAGGCAGAACCATAACATATTAGTAAAAATATAGATGTTAGAAATTGACCTAAATGAAATTGGATTAAATTTATAACAAATGATTTAAATTTTGTTAATGTTAAACGTAATCCTTAAGGTACCAAAGGGTACCCAAAAAATGATGTAAATAACTCCAAATTTTGAATTGTTGCAATTTACTTCAAGTTCAAATCCATTGAATTTTGTAATTCATATATTACAATGGACTAAGAGAATGTATTATACAATCTATATTACAACCGACTCCAAGAACGTATAAATCACGATGGATGATGTTACTCATCAATTGAATGGCCAAGTTGGTCCTTGGTGGAAAAATGAAAAGAAAAAGAGGATTATTTAGTTTTAGGAACGCGTATAATATTCAAAATTTATATTTAGGTCTTCATATTGTCCAAAAGAATATTTGTACCTCGTCCTGACGGTTGACTTAGGGTGACCGTTAGATTTCTTTAAGGTTTCCATAGAATTCGAATTTTGTGTTTAGTTTTAGGATCTCCTATAATATTTAAAATTTACGTTTATGTCTCCATTTTGGACGGTCAGTCCAAGTCGATTGTCATGACGAGACCCAAACTCTGTTATGGACAATAAGGAGACCTAAATACAAATTTTAAATATTATACGAGACCCTACAACCAAATAACAATAAAAAATAAAAAATAAAAAGATTTTGCCTACTTGTTCCTTCTCTCCTTTATGTTATTTTAGAGATAGAACTAGATGATAGAAGATGAAAAAGCAATAGTGTTTTGGTAAATGTCTATTACCTACAAAAGAAAATTGGAAATGACTAAGGTAGTATACATGTACGAATAAGATTTAAGAAGGAAAAAAAAAAAACACACTGATGAGCTGCAACAACTCCCCCTCTTTCAAAATCAACCCACAAAAAATGAGAAGTTTGGAAACCTTTTTGTTTCACTATTTTACCAAACACATGTATACATGTATATGCGGCATAAAATAAAAATAAAAGAGTCGTTTACAACCACCCAATTATGAAATATATGTACCTATAATATCTAGGAACCAAGGATACACCCAAAAATATACTTAAAATTATGCCTAAAAGTATTTTTTTAAAAAATTCTAAACTTCAAAATTATTTACCTACCGATAGATCCAATACTCCTAAAAAGAGTTCGATACCGATACTGCCAACCTTGATTTTAATTGGGAAGATTTATGAAATGCCCAAAAACTAAAAAAGTTTTATGTAAAACCCACCGCTAAAAAAACTTTCATCGCGTGCCCAGAATTAGAGAAACTTATCCAAAGCGGGTTCCAAATGACCCTTTTGCCCTTCCTTTTAATTTATTGGAAACACCCACAAAACTGCTCTTAAAAAAAACGTTTCAATACTCCATCTTCTTCCATACGCTGCTCACTTTCGAATCTAGGTTTTCTCCTCAAAAATCTTTAAAAACTCGTCAAAAAATTTCGGAAAGACCGTGACGAACGACAAAAGTGCTAAAACGGAGGTCCAAACATCATTTTTTTTGCGATTCTAAAATTTCGGAAGGCGTCTAACGATGAAGCCGTTACTTTCAGTCTCCTCGACGATACGCTCATTTTGCGACAAACGGGACCTCGTTTCGACCTCCCAGTCAAAAGTTATGGCCCTCCAAAGTTTCAGCTGACCATAAAATGCAGGAGAATGGCCATTCTCCGTTTAGAACACGAAAAATGTTAATTTTCGCGTGAGGGTGGTCATTCTCCGTATTAGTAACACGGAGAATGGCATTCTCCGTCTTAATTTACACGGAGAATGACCATTCTCCGTGTTAGTAACACGGAGAATGACATTCTCCGTCTTAATTTACACGGAGAATGGTCATTCCAGTGTTAAAACGCAGGAGAATGACCATTCTCCGTCTTAATTAAGACGGAGAATGCCATTCTCCGTGTTAAATAAAACGGAGAATGGCATTCTCCGTCCTAATTAAGACGGAGAATGGCCATTCTCCGTGCTAAATTAAACGGAGAATGACCATTCTCCGTCTTAATTTACACGGAGAATGGCATTCTCCGTGTAATTTATCACGGAGAATGGTCATACCAGTGTTAAAACGCAGGAGAATGACCATTCTCCGTGTTAGAAACACGGAGAATGCCATTCTCCGTGTTAAATAAAACGAAGAATGTCATTCTCCGTGTTAAATAAGACGGAGAATGGTCATTCTCCGTCCTAATTAAGACGGAGAATGGTCATTCCAGTGTTAAAACGCAGGAGAATGGTCATTCTCCGTGTTAGAAACACGGAGAACGGCATTCTCCGTTTTAAATAAAACGGAGAATGGCATTCTCCGTGTTAGTTTACACGGAGAATGGTCATTTACAGTGTTAAAACGTTAATTTAGTTTTTTCATGAATAAAGAGTTTCGTTCTTCTTTCAAAACGATGATAATTCTTATGGAAAAGAAGAAGAAAGATCTTCTCTCCACAATTGACCTAATCGTCGAAAAACTTCAAATGTCTCCACGATGAAGATGATGATGATGGTGATGATGATGACGAGTGATGATCTGAGTTCGACTGAAAAAAAAACACACCGAACTACGAACGATTTTTGCGATCTCTGCTGAATATGAGAGCAATGGAATTCAGATTTCCCGTGAAGAAGAAGAAGACGAAAATCGCAATCCAGATCTGAGTTTTTTGAATTCAAATACATATAGATGACCAATTCGCGCGGAGGGGTAGTTTCGGTATTATAAAAATAGCATTTCCCAGCGGGTGGCATCTAAAAGGGAATCTTGGAATATTTAACGTGAAAATACTTAATTCTGGATATTTCATAAAACTTATGCAGCGGGTGGGCATTTCATAAAAGCCCACCCCGAAATTGGGTTTCTCAGCAATTTCCAGATTTTAATTTACAGGGCCATTTGCATACATGCATGTGTACTAACCAACAATGTTGGTTCAACGTGAACTTGATAGATCAGCAACTGCGCAGTACTGTGCTAGTGGATAAGACTACTAAGATTTCATTAGCAGTGTGACATAACATAATCACAACAGGTGCAGACCTTGACAATTTTCAAGCTGTAACCGTGAGAGGTAATACTTGAACGAAATATTTGCCCCCTCCAATTTTGAGTTATACCAATACAAGTGAACATATATTATGAATCTAGTTCTAACTTGACTTTTGCTTTGTCACAGATTACAATCAAAATCTATCGACAAGAATCAGCAAAGTGGTAGTACTTCACGCCCGCTTCACTGGCCTCTGCACGTAAGACTTGTTCGGATCTTCTGTTTTGAGCTTTGGCGGTCTGGTTTCCCCCTTTTTGGCCTGCAAAACCAAGAAATTGAAGTGTTAAGAATTACGACTTTTACGTTTAGAAAACTTCAAAAAAATAAATAAATAAATAAATAAAGTTATGTTATACCTTCTTTCCTCCCTTCATAAAATCTCTCCAACTTGAAACCTAGAATATAAAGCATGCACGATATATTAGTAACTTGTTAGAAACCACACTTTCATCTGACGAACTTACAGTTCCGAAACAATATCACTTTTAATCAACCCAGCAAGAGACTCTCAAAATACACTAGGTCACCTCAAAGTCTGTCGCCTTGTCGTAATTGTGTTAGTGCAACATAGTAAAAGCTATATGCCAAACATACAGGACTAGATATAAGAAGAAACCAAACTAGTGGACCTTGATAACCCTACAAGGTGAAGAAAGGACATTGAAAATCCAGAGACAATTATAGTAGGGTATGTAAAATGTAAAATGTAAAATGTAAAATTTCTGTGATCAAGTTAAATGAAAATATATAAGTTGATGAGGTTTGAACTGGAAAGAAAGAGGACATCTTCAGAACTAATGCAGCAAAACTGGCAAACCAACTCTCAATTTAGATCTTGAACAAACAACAGGTAATCTAATGTACTTGCAACTATAGTAGACTGCTATAGCATACAAATGTAAATGTTAACGCTATCATTCAAATAACGAGCCAAATGTGCTTATGCTCCAACTTATGGTTAAGCTTAACACTTTAGTAGAGAACAGATTGGGGTTAGCATTATATTGTTTGTAGACCATACCCTATTTTCCCTTGTTCCTTCCCACTGTTCTTCGTGCTCACGCTTCCTTTTCCACATCTCCTTTGTTTCTTCTTCATCCTTCTTCAATCGTCCCTCCTCTTCTGATATCTGTTTGAAACAGCATATAGTAAAGGCTGAGAAGTCCGTAATTACACATAACTAAGAAATATACAATAAAATCGTGAACATGTCAGCAGACCCTCATTTGCATTTTTCTCCGACGCCACTCTTGCTCGGTTAAGATCTCCCGAACTTTGAGTTTCAGCTGCTGCTGAAATTCTCCTGATCGTTCATATTGCTGCTCATATTTTCCCTATTCACAGATGTTTAATTCACTTAGATTAAAAAAACCTCTGAAAGTAAAGAGGAAGACACACTTAAAACTGCAACCGTTGCAAAAAAAATACTTATTTCTTAGTATGTATTCACATAAATAAAAGCATTTGCTTTAAGGAAGAAGACACGAATATACAACATTTATCCCAAACTTTTGGGAACAGCTATTTGAATCCTTTTCTTCCATTCAGTTATGTTAAGGGACATGTCCACTGTAAGAGAGACAAAGATGACCTTGTAGAAATCAAAGCATCAATGGATAACAATGAAAATAAAAGAAAACGTACAAGGAAAAAAGTCCAGCAACACAAGGAAAATGAAAATTCAAATGCAAAAAAGAAAATAACCAAATTAAGACGGGCTTCCCATGTAGACGTACTAAAAAAAACTTTCATGCTGATGGTCTTAACATAGATCTGGTTTGTTATGAAGTGAACCTCGAACATAGATGTAAGCAAGCGGGTAGGTAGTTCTTGGTATGTGGCAATTGTGAATCATGAAAATAATATCTTTCATAGACATTGTGGAGTACAAACAATGAAGGTCTATCAGGCAACAAAATGGTAACCACTTTAATGTATTGTCTGGTGAAAGATCAATAAGTATTCTATTGTACTTGTAAACTTTATAAGTACACAGTTCTCGAGATTCTGGTCTTTCTCCTGCCTCGCATTTCACCGCATTAAAAAAAAAAACGAAATGGATTGATCTCTGCAATGGAATCAAAGTATACCTAAGTTTCAAGCATATGTTGGCTCTGTTGTCGAGTCGTCGATGGAGTTTTTTACAACCGATTTGCTGAAGAGAAGCTGGTGGACGTCAATCTAGTTTACGCACAGTCATCGCACTCACTAAATCTCGAGGCATGAAAAAGGCAAATGGTACTCAAATTATAATTAAACCAATTATCAATAGCCAGTGAGAGGGCATCTAGACTAATCGACATCCTGGCAAAATCCTTGTAGTTATACATTACTTCCAACACCATTAGTCTACAAATAATTTTAAGCTTTCATTATCAAGGCCCAAGTGAACTCAACACCGCTGAGTGAACCTAATCTCTGATTTTATGTTAGCTGCTGCTTGCAAGGGCAGATTGTTAAGAATGAGCACCCACTTAACTATCTAATCCATGGAAACATAATCTAGATACGAGTATATAGACGGAGCCAGAACTATCACTACCCTTGGCTCCACCCCTGGATATGAGTAGAATTTTTCATGAGACCAAAGTGACGTGTTATTTGCATCAGTATAAAGTTTCCTCTTTAAAAGTCTATGCAGTAGTTACTTGATTCAAGCTCAAGTAGTTTGTCCTTCAACAAAATCTACCAAAATAATTGGTTCACTATTTTATATGATATTTCATTTGCAAAACTAAATTTATTTGCAACTAAATATCTTGAACTTCCATGATTTAATGTTGCTAGCCTAAACCATAAAAATTAGCAGGTTAAGATATGTCTTCAATCTAGGGGTGAGCATTATTCGGTTTTGGACCGAAAACCAAATCGAACCGAATAAGAGATTCGGTTCGGTTTCAAAAATATTCGGTTTGGTTCCGGATTTGAAAATACTAAAATTCCTTATTCAGTTTCGGTTCAAAACCGAAAACCGAATAAGACTTATGAAATTATGTAAATATCTTCAGTTCTATGTATATTTTGTGATTAAAAATGTGTATACTTTGAAAACAACAATTCTATGTATGTGTTTTGAAGTCCAACTTTGATAATTTAACAACTAGTCCAACTTTGGACGCAACTTTAAAATACAACAAATGTGTATATAAAATTATAATTTTTAATATAATTTAATCACGAACACAACTTTGGACCGGACCCACTAAATAATAGAAATACTCCAACCGAACAAACCGAATCGATTATTCGGTTCGGTTCGGTTTCAATTTTGGCTAATTTCGGTTCGGTTTCGGTTTTGGATTTTTAGAACTTCGATTTATTCGGTTTTGACTATTTCGGTTCGGTTGAAACCGAATAAACCGAATGCTCACCACTACTTCAATCAGTCAACCACTGTGCATTTAAGTTTGCTAAGTTACAATGTTGCTTTCAGATTCAATTTTAAAATTGTGCCATATTTGTTTGGCTGCTATTTCAGAAATAGAATATTGTTTTAAGGGCTCACGATGTTATAAGAAAATGCTCTTTCAACTTTCCAGTAACCACATTGAACTTAATTATTTGCATGCCTGCAATCCTTCCAGTCTTTTCGAGGTTCAAATGCCACAAGTTGATAAACATAACTTCATATAGTTATTAGTTTGTATAGCTCAATGTGAAACAGATGATTCATCATTTAAAATGCAGCGGGGGCATGAACCTAGTAAATTTCTGTGTCCCTTCCGGTACAAAGAGATTAAGCTTGATTTCGAACTATGATAAGTTCCCAGAACAATGAACAAGCATGTCTACCTACGCATCCAAAAGAGATTGTTAACTCAAGACCAACAAATTCAATTATTTTGACTTGAGAACAGAAGATACTGGTGTGGAAGCATTATAGGGTATAGGAGAAAAATGAGCAATCAATCATGGTCATGGTCAGTATTATGGATGAACTCAAGGGTGAAGGTATATAGATATGCAAATTTATGTGCACCTTCCTCTTAACTATATGGGAAAGCTGCAAGAAGGAGCTGGAGAGCTTTTGTGTCTTCCATTGGAAATTTTACAAATAGATGGCTTCAATCATATTTAATTAATTGTAGTAAGATTGTGTGTTCCATCTGACAGAAGTAGGGTTTTTCTAAGGGCACCACACTTTTTACTTTGGGCTAGCCCAAAAATGTTTTAAAAAAAATTACAAGTTTGCCATCCATTTTTTTTACTTGGGGCTAGTCCAATTTTTTCCAGCAAGTTGGCAGTCCTAACATAATGTAAGGACTGCCAGCATGTTGGCAGTCCTAACATATGTTAGGATTGCCAACAAGTTGGCAGTCCTCGGAGAAGAAGAAGAAGCAGCAGCTCAAGTTGGAGAGCCGCCCCGCCGTCGAGGGCCTCTCGTCGTCGGCGCGTCCCTCGTCGGCGCCACCCTCATCACCCTCCTCTCCGGCGCCGCCTCCGACCTATACGGCCGCCGCCCGCTCCTCGTCCTCTACTTCCTCTCCGGGCTCCTCATGCTCTGGTCGCCCAACGTCTGCGTGCTCCTCCTCGCGCGGCTGGAGTACCCACACCGCACCCACATCCGCTGGAGGAAGGAGGAGGAGAGAGGAGAGAGAAAAATCCTAATATTGGGCTGCCCCCAAGTAATTTTTGGGCTGTCCCCAGTAAAAGTTCCTCAAACTTGGGTTGTCCCCTAGTAAGTGATAGCCCCAAGTAAAATGGGGTGTGCCCTTAGAAAAACCCCAGAAGTATCACAGCGCTACATAACCATCATTGTCGTCATCATCATTCATCGTCAAATCACTTTCCCATGAAAAACACATTCATGAAAAGCACTTCACTTTAGATTTGTCATCCACTTGTTCTGTACTAGGTGGCAGATTCATGGGCAAGGCCTGTAAACAGGAAGGTGCTAGTAAGTAGTAACAAAGTCTAGAAGCCACTTGGAAGGTATAACAACCTTCTTGGTATACTTGGCTAATTCAACCAAGAAGCAACCCTCCAATATTCTGCTAGATTATGAAAGAATCTAAACAAAAAATTGGAAAATAGGGATTAAACAAAAAAACAGTATCAAGCTTGGAAAAAAAAAGTCTCGATACAAGAAGGGCCAGGAAACGACAGCTAAAAATACAGGAAAAACGAATAAATGAACAATAGAAATCAAGCAAATCCATAAAAAGCATGGATAACTATATATTACCTCATCGACCAGTGATTTTATTTTAGAAGCGTTGTCTTTCCTTAACTCTTTCTTCCTCTTAGCCCTGAGCTCCTCTGCAAATCACAACATTACTTATAACACTACTTCCTAATGAAATGAAGTACAGCGTGCTGTTGATGGAGTGAAGGGTAAACTGATGATTAACTTCATGACAGTGGAAATTAAAAAAAAAAAAAAACAATAATCTTGGGTTTACGTTCAGGCACCATATGATGCAAAAAAATAGGCAACTATATTAAAAAAAGACAAGGTGACAAAATTAATGTATGAGGACAATACATGAGAAATTTATTGCCTTCAGTTAGATACAGTTATCTGTGATTCATATGTCAACATAATGTCACCTCACACAAGAAAATGTTGTCACAAAGAAGTAATATAAATCTAGGACAATAGTCATATGTAATATAGTATATAAGATAAGTGCTCAAGAATTCAAGTTAGGTATTACACGGAACTTCATGCCGACGAATGGCAGAAAAAGATGGTAGCAAGTCAGCTAATAGGAAAGATTGCATGTAACTGTAAGCGTACCTTTTGCTGAATTAACTTGACTAATCACATAGTCTCTTTCCTGTGGATCAAGTAACAATTGTTGGGCTTTTGCCAATGCTGCCAAGTATGACATAATGTTCATTAGTGCATATCAAAGAGAGAGAGAGAGAGAGAGAGAGAGAGAGAGAGAGAGAGAGAGAGAGAGAGAGAGAGAATATTAACATATTAAATTAAGCAATGAAGACTTCCTGTTCAATCAATTTTATATTTGAATCTTAGAAACTCACGCCAACTTTAAGTAGTCAAACCACCAGTTAATGAGCAGGAAAATAACTCTTAATGAGTTTCTATACTTGGGTCTGGACTCTGAATGCATGAGCTAGATTAGAGCTTGGTTTTTATACTAAGATCTGATCTCTCCCTCTCTCTCTTTTTACATCACTGACGAACAATTTTAAAGTAAAAATTCACTTCAAGACTCGTCCAAAGAACAACAAAGATTATTTGAATACTAGCTGCCAAAAAAGCACCCAGTTTCTGCACTTAATACTTGTTGCATCTCCTTTTGTGATGAGATCCTATGGGCTTATCTTGATGAAAATGAATTCCTAGTAAAATCTGTGAGGTTTTTGAACAATTGCAAGTGCAAGACACAAGCAACAAGACAAAACATACAAAAGTCTTTAGAATCTCTCAACTCTTAAAGATGAAGAGCATTTTAAAACATGTTCAACTCATTGGATTGGGCATTAAGTCATAATATTGTGATAAAAGTTTCTAGTTACAACTAACTTGTCCGATGTCGCTCCAAGTTATCAGTTTCTTCGACAATCTTTACAAGTGCAAGCAGCAATTAACAAAGAAAAAGGTGAAGTCACTATTAGATGAATCAGATGACATGAACTCTTTAAAACCTAACAATACATGCAATTCCAAACATATCAATTCCTCCTACAATTTGTGATCCAAGCTGATTGTAGTTGCACCTCATTTTGCCACACTAAAGCTCTGTTTGAGAAATCGGAGATATCAGTCGATATATCGATATATTGTTTTGAGGCCAAACGACATATATCTAGGGCCCGCCCTGGGTAAGCCAGACAAGCCATCGAGCATTGGCAACCCCCCGGTTAGGGCAACCCCCCCGGACCCTTAAGTCCCCAGCTCTCCGACAATAGAGCCTTTGTGATCCATCCAAACTCCTCACTGTCAGTTGAACTGGGAATCCCAGTGCCCATATTTTGAGATTCCACTGGAAATGCCTCGAGTAGCTCGGGGGTCAGGAGAGGAACTCGGAATCCGAGCTCCATGTCATCATTAGAAACGGAGACAAGTGGCTTCTTAGCGTTTGTCAAAAATCTTGGTCTTATTTTTCTTAGCCATAACATTTATAGCTTTCAGCTTGTAATTTTTTTGATATCTTTTTCTGGAGTCGAGGACAAGGGGCAGCCAAAATTAGCTCCGATTAGAGTAACCCAATTATCGAGCGTAGCTTCGTAACAGCTGACCTAAAAGACTTGATCGTCAAATCAAAATAAATATTGAAGACCCACAGGATGACCCTAATGATGTCGCATAAAGAATTGCGTCGAGGATAAATATTCGGCTGAAAATAAAATGGTTGAAAATTTTGATGGTCGGTTGAATGAATACTCGAATGATTTTGTCGGTCGATGATTGGAATAGATATTGACGAACAAACTTAGAATAGCGATGCGAATAGACGGTTGCGAGAATTGTACTATGTGCGAGTGCGAGGAATAAGGGAATGACCCTCGGATTATGTTTTTAGATTTGGGTTCAGGTAACGGTTGAGCTTACGCGTATTGAACTTATGATTGAAGTTAGCGAAACGGACAAGTTTGGATTGGATTGAAAATTTCGGTTTGTGATTTATACTCGATAGAGGATTGAACATAAGACATCTCGAAGAAAACTTTTGTGTCGGATAGATTGTTGCATGAGATTATCGTTGAATTCATAGTAGGGACCAGAATATAAGTTGGAAGGAAAACGAAGTGAATGCTTAGAAATTTTATTGAGGAATGGGATTTTATTACGGACTGGTAAAGTGATATCGTCGATTTAAGTTGACCTCTTGCGTCGGAAGAATTTAAGCGTAGTGTTTGGGTAAGTCACCTAGCGGGAGATAGTCCCAAATGTTGATGTGTTGGCAGTTCAGAGAATAGTGATTGTATCGAAATAGTCGTGTGTGAGGCATAGTATGCTTATAGGCAAAAGATTTTTGGGTATGTTGGACTTAGTCTATATCAGCGAGACATCAGAAATAGTTAGACAGAGACTTCAGTTGTGCAAAAGATAGATAACAATTGGACGAGAAGGCATCGTGGAGACTTGTTGCATTATGATTGCGCAATGGCTTGATGCAAGTGTGTGTTAGATTATTAATGGAAAAGTAAAGAGTTAATGGAAATGGCGCTAGGATCAGATCAATCGAAAGTATGAAATGGCTAGTATTCGGGGATTGAAGTTGCACATGTAGCTTATTTGATTTCTCTATCACTAGACTTGGCTGAAATGCATATATTTCTGGAACGCCTAAAATATGTGTACGATCCAAATTAAGTGATATGGTGAATTCAAATAAAGCTGCAGGAGGATTGTGGTGTGTTAAGAAAATTGCACGAATGTTGAAAATATAACAACGATGGTGAATCGGAATCGGTGATGTGTAAGTTGTATGGAACGGAATCTTGAAACGGTCGAGAAACTCGTGGATTGAGTATTGGCTTTAGTTCGAGGACGAACATTTTTGTGAGTGATATATTATGTAATGTCCCGCACCGCACGGTACAATACGCAGAGTCATTGATTCGAAAAAGTATTAATTTGAGTTTGGTTTCATGTGCAGGCTTTACGTAGAATTTTTTAAGGTCGATATTTTTGCCTTGTTGCAACAGAATTCACTGTAATCAGATTATCGCCTCGCAATGGACTGGGACATGGGGATCATAGTTCAGATCAGTCGGTTTGTTCGAAGGAGCACGGAGTGCTCGTATGGTTATATCAGATGAGAGAATCGTACAACACATCTATTCGCAGAGTTAAGGAATTGGACTATATAGGCTCGACGGAGCGATAGGCGAATCAACATAGGTGGGTAGGCTCAAACCCTCTTTCCTACTCCTTCATGCCTTAATAAAATGTAGTCTGGTGTGCTTGTAACTTCACAGATCCATGTGCGTTGTTCGGATAAATAGAAGTCATAATGTATGTCGAATACTAAGTCGTAGAACATTGAATAACTGTATCGACGAGTGCATCAGTGCACGAGTCGTAGAACATTGAATAACTGTATCGGCGAGTGCATCAGTACACGAGTCGTAGAACATCAAATAACTGTATCGCCGAGTGCATCAGTGAACGAGTCATAGAACATTGAATAACTGTATCGGAGCGTGTATAAGTGCACGAGAATTATGTAGTACTGTTTCGTACGTAAAGTGGGTAGAGTCATAGAACATTGAATAACCGTATCGGAGCGTGCATCAATGTACGAGAATTATGAAGTATGGCTTCGTACGTGAAATGGGTAGTTGTGGTGCAATGCCACGGAACTGTCGAAATATGAAAGGTATGATTCTTCAGCGAAGCGAGCAGCTGTGACACAAATGCTACGAAACTGTTGATATGAAATGGTAGGCTTCGTCATCAAAGTGAACAGTTGTGCTTCAAAACCACGGAACTATTGGAAGGAGTATGGTGCCCATGAATCTATCGGAAGGTGCATGGTGCCTTGGTATGTTCGGGACCTACGGGTCGTCGATTTGAAACATTGATCGGAGGGTACGAGTTGGGGCATAGTGCCACGGAACATTGAGTGTAAGTAAGGAATATGAGTTGATGTGTAAATTTTTGTATTAAGGAATTTCAGATTTAGGCCATGCTTATGTCTTTAAAGTTTTCTTAACTGTTCACGCATATGCATGGTCATGGACAGCATGTCCACAAGGCGTTTGGTTCCTCGAACGAGATAGGCTCCGGGGCACCGGGATCGTTTGACCTAGAAGGAACACTGTAGATTCACCGTGTCAGATGTATGACACAGTATTACGGGACCTGCAGTTGGGCTTGCAACCTGACTAGGAGGGCGTGTCGTAATACGGATAAGACGGTGCCTTCGGTAAGACTCGAAACCTGCAAGCAAAGGGTTCACCCCTTACCACGAACATAGTCCGAAATGGTGGCATACGTGTCACTAGTGACCTTCACATAGATAAGTGTCGGCATGCTAATGATTGTATTATGCAGGGACGATAAGTATTCACCTTGCGTCAACGCAAGAGTAAGTACATCGGTTATGGTAAGAAGTCATGTTAAATGACACGGTTAATATGTATCTATGTTTTACTTACGCAATCTAAGTATAACATGTTTACAATGCTTAATACATCGGTTATAGTATGAACTCATGTTAAATGACACGGTTAATATGTATCTATGTTTTACTTACGCTAAGTATAACATGTTTACAATGCTTAATATGCTTACATGCTTTCATGCTTTCACAATATGTCATGAAACTGAACTTAAGATAAAAAGATCATTTAAATTGTATGTTTCACATGATTACTTAGTATTGATTTAGGCGAGTGAGTTTTCTCACTCACCAGTACGCAATATGTATTGCGTACTGATACCCAACCTCCCAGGTACGGAGATTTGCTCGATCGTACTGAGGTGTTGGAGCTCGAATTTGGCAACATGAAGATGTTCGACCGAGGATACTTGCTTAGATATAGAAGACATAATATATGTAACAACGAGATTCTTTGTGAACAAGAGAGATCATGAGTGTTGTAAGCCAATTTGGCATATTCATTGGGACTATTGAGAGCCTTTGTAATCAGTTGCTTATTCAATAATGAGATTCGTTTCGCATACTCTATTATAACTTCAGTATGACTGTTTCTTCCGCTGCAATGTTGTTGTTTCGAGATAACCATTACTATTTTATCTTCTGCCTTGTACAAGTGCAATCTAGACTTTTACGACATGCCCATGCGAGGACAATCGACTCAGGAGTCGGAGCGTGACATAATCCATCTTAACTTTGCCAGCTACAGAACACAACTATAAGTGAGAAGGCTCCAAGGAAAAGTCCACTAGTTTTTTACAATCAGCAATCAACCTGAGCTCGACACCTTAAAATATCAATGCCCTTCGAGATTGAGGCAGCTATGGCAACAAAGGGCTTCAAACAACCTAAGAGGCCAGCTAGCAGATAGTAATTAGGAGACCAAATTGTGGATTACGTACCTTAAGCTTATGTACTAAAGAGCAAGTCTACAAAACTAACTTAAGACTAATACAGAAGCCTACAAATAGAAGGAAGTTGACAATATTTTATTAGTGAACTGGATGATGTACAGGAGTTAAGATAGATAAGATTAAAAAATAGTAACCCAATGTATCATGAGGGGTTGCTACAGTACAAACTACTCTTAGTATCTAACTGAAGCATTCCATTCCATTCATTTGAATGTATCATGTATGTAACCTAAGTGTCTGAGTTATGAAATTTTTTCTCTTTAATATTCGCATTGAACTCGAGAATGAAAATTGTAAGAAGGGTTCTAAGGGTTGCATAGCCCTTCACTAAAGACATGAGAAGATACAACATCAAAATAAGATACTAATTGCAATCTACATCCAATAAATCATCAAAGTTACCTCCAAATGCATCCTTAGCTTGAGGATGTTTGCATTTATCAGGATGAACCAGCAATGACAACTGCAAAAAGTCAGGAAAATGTAGAGCAGGCAACACTCTTATAAGTTATAATAGCAAAAGAAGGGAACCAATAACCACAGTTGAATTTTTTTAAGTTCACCTTTCGATATTGCCTCTTCACGTCATCAGCTGATGCATCAAAAGGTAAGTTGAGATGCTCAAACGGGTTTAATTTGAAGCAAGAAAGAATCCTGTAATGATTAATAAGTGTTACTGGAATTGAATTAAGATGTATAAAAGAAGAAAACAAATATTTTTCAAAGGTAGCACACTAAATTGAGCAGTATGGCAGAGGCCATTACTATCAACTGTGGAATCCATGTTACTTACCAAGATGATCACAGTCCATGTTTCTTACCAAGATGATAACATAATAGCGACAAACTTTTCAATTGCCGCAGTTAACCCTATATATAACAATGATTGCTTCTAGATCTAAATGTTGATTGCTATCACTTCTACTTCCTTAACAGTTATGCCACCTCTATAATAATATGAATCCTTATATGGATCACTTCCGAACTGGACATTGAAATTAAAAAAGAGAATACCTTATATTCTTGTCCAATAAATATTTGAATAAATTGTATGTGCTCAGGTAATGATCATGTGATCTAGAGTGATTATAATGGTGAGAAGAAATATTGACAATTTACAGAAGTTGCAATTCGAGATACAAATTACCTTGGTTTGGGTTGTGACGACTTAGGCCTCGTTTGGGAACATATTTCAGAAAAGAAAACGGGGGCTTCGAGATGGAAGCTTCTATGAGATTTAGACTTTGGTGTAGTCTTGTTAAGTTTAACTATCAACCATATTTGTTTGGAGTGTGGGATCAAGAAGTCAAGTCTTTTGTCTCTTCCTTGGGCTTTCTCTCTTCCTTATAGATGGGGTTCTTAAGACATTGACATGAAATGTGGGCAAGGCACTACTATCATTTTCTGGAAAAGTATATTTTGATGTGGGACATATAGTTTTGTTTCATTGTATCCTAATCTTTATGTGATTCATACAATATTAAATCTCTTTACAGTGTAATAAACCCAATTGTCACAGCTTGGTCCAAAGGTCCACAATCTATAAAGGTCAAAGCTTTGATGTGGTATGTAACTAAGAAGAAATTTCTTATTGTAGACAACTTGAAAAAAGAATTATTTTTTTACTCTAATATTTGCACGCTATGTTTCAAAGATGAGGAATCAGTTAATCACCTCTTCCTCCATTGCAGCTTGGTTAAAGTTCTACGAAACAAGTTTAATAATGTCATCAGTATGACAAATGGGTTTATGGACCTAGTGAACTATTGAATCTCTTGGAGAAAGTCATATCTTCCTTGTGATTTGTTACTTGTCGGTGATTGTGCTATAATGACAATTTTCTGGTGTGCTTAGCAGGAAATAACTTGGAAAATATTCAACTCAAAGAACGTTGATCCTAATACTCTTCTAATGTCCTCTGAGAAGATCTGATCTTTTTTGGTAGAAGTTGGATCTAGGGTTCGGAAATCTCAACTAAGAAATGTAACAGCTTCGCTTTCTCCTCTTTATAAATGTTGATGAAGGGCTATGTCCTATTGCTGTAGTCATCTACATAACTTACGATGTCATGGGGGATTTCTACTGTGATGCCAAATACGTATATAGATGTACTTGATGCTGTTCTGTGTCTATCACGATCAGCCGCTCCTATCCGAGTCCTATCTTCTCAATTTTGATAGTTAATATGTGGTTCTTAGTTATCTTATACTATTGAATGTACTGCCTTACTATGAATAAAATTTTGGTTGGGATCTGCTTTGTCCTATCCTTTATCTAGAAAAACTCACACTAGGGCTTGGTGGAGTTAGGGCCTCCAAGTAACTTAATTTCGGTACGTTCGGGTGTATGAAACTCCATTTCTGATTGGATTCTTGATTTTTTCGGTTTTTTACGAAACATCCTCTTGTAAGTATGCAATTTGAGTAGAAGAAAAACATATGCTTGTAATGCCCAAGGGTGCTTCTCCAGCAAGCGTTCCGGCCGGGGCCGGCTAGTTCAATCTAAACTTGCACGGACATTCTCCCTATGTCAACAACCTCCTAGTCCGCAGCGTCGGCGCAGCCAAATCTGTCTGCTTCGACGTTTATTTTATCCGAATTGCCAAACAAATGTTCAGCATGACCCTATGTTGCACGGACACGGACACGGCACCTAAATTTCGGTATGTTGACCTAATTGACTTGAAGAATAAGGCGTCGAGAAATCGAGAGCATATAGTCACCTGAGGACTTCGTTGTCTCTCTCGACCTCGCTGACCTCGGCCATGAAGCTCTTCATGAGGAGATCCTCCTCCGTCTGTCCTCCTCCTCCCGCCATAGCTCCTCCCTTTCCCTTCTCCTTCTTCTTCTACTCTCTTCTTCTTCTTCTTTTGCTTGCTTCGAACTGAATTTTTTTTTCTTTTAACCAGAAATAAAAAAGTTCCTTCTTGGAATTGAGATTGGGGAATTTGGGGCTGGCAATGCAACCCAAAGTAGATGGAGTTCGAAAGTGCAATTGAGGCCCAACTTTATAAAATAAAGGGATAATTTAGCAAATGTCCCCATTCCAAATGTTAAAACTAGCATATACCCCCACTATTTATTTTATTTAGCAAATACCCCCACTCCTATGTAAAAGAGTGGGGGTATATCTTAAATTTTTATTATTTTATATCAAAAATGGGGGTATTTGTTAGATAAATAAAATAGTGGGGGTATATGCTAATTTCAACATTTAGAATGGGGTCATTTGCTAAATTATCCCTAAAATAAATGTAAAATGTAAAATGGATTTAATTTATATCAAAATAGTAAATAAATAAATTTTGAGGTCTGAATGGATATAGACTATGTCTCATCTTTCTTTCTTATTTTAAAAAATGATACAAAATCTAAAATCCATAAATTGGGACTCCAAAATGAGTCTTCTATTCTACAAAATGAGTTTTTACATTTTGAATATCGAAATTCTGAGATCTGCATCACGTGTGCCTGGGACAGGAACACGTGGAACTCTAATTAAACTTTACTGTTCTACAAAATGGACTCTTATATTCTTAATATGGAATCTAAAATTTGAGATAAGCCTTATTATTGATGCTCTTATTAGAGGTACGATCAACTTTCAACATTTTTTCTTTTTTGCATATTTCTCATGGCTGAACTTTATATGAGCAGCACAAGGATGTTGCCTCAGGCCAAAAAATTTAAATGACACCAATTCTTTTCATACTATTTAATGTATGTAAGTTCAATTACGAATAAAAGACCAATAGGCTCGTTCTAATAATTGTAGTCATGATAAAAAGTTTTTTTTTAGGATATCTAAATGTAATACCAAGAGACAAGTCAGTTAGATATAAAAAAATTGGTATAGTCATTATTAAAATCCTCACCTAATTTTCTTTTCTCTAAGGGCCTATTTGGTACGCAGAGAGTGGAGTGAAAGTGAGGTAAACGGCAGGGTTTTGTTACTGTTCACTGGGGGTGAATCCAGTTGCAGCGTTTGGATGGGCGCCGAAACTGGGAAGGAAGTGGAAAAACTCTGACATTGCAGAGTTGCGCTCCCCTTACTTTTTTTCCCCTCACCTCCATCAAAATTTTACCGCAACTCTACGACAAGTGATCCGGCGGTGGTGGTGGTCGAAGGATCTGGCCGTTGGAGCGGTGCTCCCTGCGGGATAAGAACGATGATGCCGGTGCTCCCCAGGGCAAGCTAGACGATGCTGGGGACGATGACTAGGAACGATCGTGATGACGCTAGGACAACGACAATGTCTGGGAACGGCTAGGAGCGCCAGGTCCGACGCGTCGTGGGAGGAGGTGGAGGTGCCGAATCTCCGCTGGGTCCGGTGCATCGCGGGAGGAGGGGCTTACGGCGGTGGAGATGGAAGGAGAGGAGGGGATTCCGACGACTGTTGGTGTTGTTCCTATTCTTAAAAAAAATGCCCCAAATTCCTCACCTGTTGCTGTTGTTCCTATTCTTGTGTGGAGAGAGAGAGAGAGTGTGTGTGAAGTGAGTGAGGAGAGAGAGTTTACATAGGATAGGTTTAATTAAAAGTTTTAGTAATTAATATAATTACGATATGTTTAATTATATGTTTAATTAATATAATTTATTTTTATTAATTATATTTACTTCCATCAACAATCCAAACGAAATTAGTTAAAATTTTGGTTAAAATTGGTTTTAAATGAATGATGCAAAATCTAATTACAAATTTATATATTTAACTATAATATTTAATTTAATTATATTAGATGTAGTTTAATTTTTATTTTTCATTCATGAGAAATTTATATATATATTTTTGGAAAAAAATTATTCATTAATTAAAACATCAACATCAACTTTCAACAACCATCCAAACAAGGGAACTCTTTTTTTATCTACTTTCAACTACCATCAAAACAACCGAACTCATTTTTCTTCTAGTTGCAAGAGACAAAAAGTACTATATCCAAACATATTTTGGAAAGTGCCACATGTCGCAAGTGTACTGCAACTCAACATGTTGTAAATGTTACTTTTACACTTTCAAATAGTTACTTCTATCAAAACAGCCCCTAATAGTGTGATGCTCTCAATCTCCTATACCTTTCCACTATTGTCAATGTCTCTTTCTCTTTGTGTGTGTTTAAACAAGTTACAATTTTATTTTATTTTTGTCTAAAAATCTTAAATTTTATTAGTATTTCATTATAACATTTTTTTTTACTATTTTAATTTTTATAATTTGTGTTGATAATACTACTATATCATCGTCAATAAAAAATATTTATATGAACATTAAGCTTGAGGGCACTACTTTTACAATTCGTCTCAGGTCTTAAAATCTAAAGTCCGATATCTCTACAACTACTTTTATTTAGCAAATCGTTGACTCCAATAAAATTAGTATGAGTGTATCAAACTGCAGATATGCAAAAATTTGTTGTATTCAAATACAAATTAATATATCTACGTTGATGTATAATTATAATATTATGAGTATCACAATTTTTTTGATATAAAAAATTATTTATGAACATAAATTTTATTTAGTTATCCATTAACTCAAAGAACTTTCGTACTTATATGAATTATTCATTTGTATTTTCTGATATTTTTTAGTTAAAGAAAAGTTAAAAATGTCAGTTGAACTTCTTGAACTGTTTTTGGCAAAGTTAGTACCATGCACATAATTTTTAAAAAAAACTTTGTATATAGAAAAATTTATGTTTTAAATTATCAAAATATATGAAGTTGTTAAAATTTGGTATCAAACTCATTTTATATAGTTAAATCATATTAAAAAAATATGTTCCTAAAAAGTTATTATATTTGATAATATTTTATCAATTCTTAGATAATCTGACTATATTGTAAAACCCTATAGTATTTGGTGGCAAAAATACTTGCATCATTCCATATTAATTATTCACATTTAGATTTATAAACCTTATTTGCAAAGTGTTCCTTTATATATTTTACAAGAATAAAGAAAGGAAAGAAATAGAGAACTAAACTAGGGTTTTGTCCATCCCTCTTAGGAAAACTTCCTGATTCTCTCCTTTCCTCGTTTGAAGAATCAACCATCAACCATGGATTCTTCAATGGCTCGTCAAAGGTGGGAGCTGGAGAACGACATCGTGGCGTCGTCAATGGAGTCGGACTCCTCCTCCTCCGACGCGATGTACTACTACGACGAGGCGTCGCAGGCGCGGACCCAGAAGGAGAAGCCGTGGGCTCACGACCCCAACTACTTCCGCCGTGTCCGCGTGTCGGCGCTTGCGCTGCTGAAGATGGTGGTCCACGCCCGCTCCGGCGGCACCATCGAGGTCATGGGGCTCATGCAGGGGAAGACCGACGGCGACACCATCATCGTCATGGACGCCTTCGCGCTGCCCGTGGAGGGCACCGAGACCCGCGTCAACGCGCAGGCCGACGCCTACGAGTACATGGTCGACTACTCCCAGACCAACAAGCAGGTCCAATTTATTCTTCATAACCCTAACCCTAACCTAGATGCAAAGATAAGTTGCACGGACACGAATGTGATTCCTAGATGCAAACCCTTGTTAGCAATTCGGCAAACCGAAAAAATTCGGGACGATAAAAGTACGAGTATAAATCAGCGCAGTGTAAGTAAAATACGTTGAAAAAATCGGTCAAATATTCCTCAAATGGAAATATTGAGGTTAGAAACTTCACATGATTAAACAAATTGTCAAATTTGGTTGATTAAACAGATTTTCATCACGTTTTTTGTGCCAGATATTTCAATAATTCATACAGGACACGTTTAAAATTTCGCATCCTTAAAATTTGTATACTAATTCGAATCTGTCAAAAGTACGCAAGTATTATACATTTCTGAAAGATACGGAAAAATTCGCGTATAATACGAGTTTTATTCGGGTGATTGCTAACAAGGATGCAAACTATACTTTATTATGCCATAAACAACAACAACAACAAAGTTTTGGGGTCGACTTGATTGATTTCATAGTTTTACGCACATAACTAATGGTGAATATGATGTTCGACAATTCAAAAGGAAGTTAACTCTCGTCCTCCCAAAATTGGTAGTATGTATGAGTACATGGTCATCGGTTACTCCCAGACCAACAAGAAGGGCATTTTGCCTAGCCCAACCCTAGGAAGCACTCGACTCCAAAATTCAGTAAAGTGTGGCATTGTGTTGAAAACGTACATAGACACATCGCAATAGACTAGGACACGCCAAAATAGATGCAGTGTCACCTTTTTTGCGTCGTTTCGTGTTGTATTCATTATCCTGGGTCATATCCCTAACTCTAGTACTTGATAATGTAGGATCTGTATTCCTCCCAACTTCTTAAAATTTGGGATTTGAGTACACATTCTCAAGTTCAAAACTATATTGCCCAATTTTCACTAATGACATTGTGTTTCATTAACACTACTTCAATTAAAAACGAGTTTGGGTGGACTTGGAGTTGTGTTTTCAGTAGATGATTTCAAAAGAACAGTTTGGTACTAAGCTTAGAAACTCTCTCTTTAATGGAATTTTTAAATGCATAAGTTAATGGAGAACATGGTGTTTAGGGTAGTTAACTGTTGTACTCACAAATTTGGTTGTATTTACAAGTACATGGTAATCGACTACTCCCGGACCAACAAGCAGGTCGCTTTATATAGCCCCAACCTAGGAAGCTCGGAACTCCGAAAACAAGTGCCTTGTCGCATTGTGTTAAGCACATACATAGAAACACCACAATACACTAGGACATGCCAAACTGATGTTGTGTCTCTGTTATTGTATCTTGTCTTATTTAACGTGCTTCATAGCCCTAACCCTAGAGGCAGAATAATATTTTCTTTATGGGTATTAGCACTAACATATTGTATATTTTATAATGTAGCACTTTATACCTCCTACTACTTGAAATTCTGGATTTGGGTACACACTGTCAAGTTCGAAAACCATATTCTCTAATTATCCTTCCTCTTGGTCTTGATGACACAATTAATGAGGAATTGGTGTATAACACTTCGGAGGGTAGTTACTGTCAATCCCCACATATTGGAGATTTTCGAGTAAAATAGTATTATATTTAAATTATAAATATTCCATAAAACGTTACTTATGAAACTTATAATCAAACTACCGTTCTTTTTGAAATTACGATTTCTAAATGCGAGGTCGCTAACAACATCATTGCGTTTTAATAACTAGGAATTGCTGAGACACCCAATTTCGGGGTTGATTTTTATTAAAAATCCACCCGCAAGGTGAGTTTTATGAAATGTCCAGAATTATATATTTCCATGTTAGATATTCCAAGATTCCCTTTATATGCTTTGTATTTACAAAATTGCCATTTTGATAATACCATAACTACCCCTTCGCACAAACTCAGATTTGGATTGCGATTTTCGTCTTCTTCTTCTTCACGAGAGATCTGAATTCTATTGCTCTCATTTTCAGCAAAGATCGCAAAGATCGTTCGTAGTTCACTGTGCTTTTTTTCAGTCGAACTCCGATCATCGCTTATTATCATCTTCTTCTTCTTTTCCGACGATTAGGTCAATTATGGAGCGATCTTCTTTTCCATAAGAGTTAGCATCGTTTTGAAAGAAGAACAAAATTTTTTGAATCTTTATTTCTGACAATTTTTTTCCAAAAAAAAAAGGTTTCTGTCAACTGCTCTCCATCATTCTCCGTGATTTTAACACGGAGAATGACCATTCTCCCTGTTAAAATGACAGAGAATGGCCATTATCCGTCATTTTAATACGGAGAATGGCCATTTTCGTCAATGTAACGAGGAGAATGACCATTCTCTGTGATTTTAACACGGAGAATGGCTATTCTCCGTGCTAAAACCACGGAGAATAGTCATTCTCCGTGCTAAAACCATGGAGAACTGCCATTCTCCGTGTTAAATTGACGGAGAATGGCTTCGTGTTAAAATGTCAGAGAATGGTCATTCTCCGTCATTTTAACACGGAGAATGGTCATTGTCCGTGTTAAATAGACTGATTTTAACACGAAAAATGACCATTCTCTGTGTTAAAATGACAAAGAATGGCCATTCTCTGACATTTTAACACGGAGAATGGTCATTTTCGTCAATTTAACAAGAAGAATGGCCGTTCTCCGTGATTTTAACACGAACATTCTCCGTGCTAAAATCACGGAGAATAGCAATTTTCCGTGCTAAGACCACGGAGAATTGCCATTCTCCGTGTTAAATTGACGGAGAATGGCTCCGTGTTAAAATGTTAGAGAATGGTCATTCTCCGTCATTTTAACACGGAGAATGGTCATTCTCCGTCAATTTAACACGGAGAATGGCCATTCTCCGTGGTTTTCGCACGGAGAATGGCTATTCTCCATGATATTACTACGGAGAATGGCCATTCTCCTGCATTTTATGGCCAGTTGAAACTTTGGAGGGCCATAACTTTTGACTGGGAGGTCGAAACGAGGTCCGATTTGTCGTAAAATGAGCGTATTTTCGAGGAGCCTGAGATAAACAGTTTCTCCTTTTATCGGCCTTACGAAATTTTAAGAATCGCAAAAAAAAGAAGATGTTTTGACCTCCGTTTTAACAGTTTTGCCGTTTGTCGGCCTTTCCGAAATTTTTCGACGAGTTTTTGAAGCAAGATTTAAAGATTTTGGAGGAGAAAACCTAGATTCGAAAGTGAGCAGCGTATGGAAGAAGAGGAAGTATCAAAACGTTCTTTTTTGAAGAGTAGGTTTCGTGGGTGTTTTCAATAAATTAGAAGGGCAAAAAGGTCATTCAGAACCCCCTTTATATATTTTTCGCTAATTCTGGGCACGCGATGAAATGTTTTGTTGCGTTGGGTTTTTCATAAAACTTTTTCAATTTTTGGGCATTTGATAAATTTCCCCTTTTAATAATACTACTTCAGTTAAAATTGAGTACGGGTGGGTTTGAAATTTTGTCTTCAGGACACAATTTCAAAAGAAAGGTAATTTTGTACTCCCAAATTTGGTTGTATTTATGAGTACATGGTAATCGACTAGTCCCGGACCAACAAGCAGGTCGCTTTATATAGCCCCAACCTAGTAAGCGGAACTCTGAAAACAAGTGCTTGTCGCGTTGTGTTAAGCACATACGTAGACACACCACAATACACTAGGACATGCTAAAACTGATGTCTGTGTCTCTGTTATTGTATCTTGTCTTATTTGCCGTGCTTCATAGCCCTAACCCTGGAGGCAGAATAATACTTTCTTTATGGGCATTTGCACTTACATATTGTATATTTTTATAATGTAGCACTTTATACCTCCTACTACTTGAATTTCTGGATTTGGGTACACACTGTCAAGTTCAAAAACCATATTCTCTAATTATCCTTCCTCTCGGTCCAGATGACACAATTAATGAGGAATTGGTGTATAACACTTCGGAGGGTAGTTTACTGTCAATCCCCACATATTGGAGATTTTTGAGTAAAATAATATTATATTTAAATTATAAATATTCCATAAAACATTACTTCTGAAATTTATAATCAAACTACCATTCTTTTTGAAATTACGATTTCTAAATGCGAGGTCGCTAACAACATCATTGCGTTTTAATAGTACTACTTCAGTTAAAATTGAGTACGGGTGGGTTTGAAATTTTGTCTTCAGGACACAATTTCAAAAGAAAGGTAGTTTTGTACATCATTTTTATGGAAAGTTTTTTAAAATTACAGCAGTTTATGGACAAGTATTAGAAAATAAAATAGTGGCTTTTAAGTCCCAAATAGGAAGGTAGAGGTTGTTTTTGTACAATTTAGAAATTCATATCACACGGGCACGCGCGCACACACACACAGACAGACGCATAACAACTACAACAACACACCATCGATTAATTCGTCATCTTTTAGGACTACTCCTATTTGTAGCAGCTTATTAGTGAAGATCCTATTACTTGTCCTAACTGGCACATCCTTTGATATCTTTTTTCCTTTGCTCTTTATATCCTAAATTGACATCACCTTCAGTTCTCACATTATAGCCCTAGCCTGTTAATCTAGACGTATATTAATTGGAGGGGAGGAGTTAGTCAAAATGGGATTCAAGGGCGAAGGAAGCAATGATTGGCAAAACCTTTATCTACTTAACAGCTTTTGCTATGTTTTCTCTCACTTGAAAAGAATGACTTGCTAACCCTTGCTTTAAAATGCTGGCACGTAAAGGTGGGGGGCAAGGCACCATAAGCAAAGGAAAATATGCACTACGGTGGGGTGAAGACACAAAAGCTATACACTTTAACCAGTGTTTGGTTTGATGCGAAGCGAGGGAGAGGAAATGGAACCCTTTCATGTAAAATAGGAAATAATTTTTGTAGGATTATGTTTTCTCTGCCTTTCCTCCCTCTCACCTTTCTTAGCAACCAAACATAGCCTAAGATACGGAATTTGGCAAATGCGCTACTTGTAGACCAGTTCTGCAATCCCAATTCTTGAATGTGTGCATGCATCTCTACAATCTCGATTCACTGACACTATTTGCAAAAGAATCCCTAGGCCTTGAAAACCCAGAAGGCGTAACACCCCTTGAATTAAATTGAGTAGGCTGGGAGGCTGGAGAACGTTGTTGGCTGGTATCACTCCCATCCTGGCTATGGATGCTGGCTTTCTGGTATCGATGTATCCACACAGATGCTCAATCAGCAATTTCAGGAGCCATTCTTGGCAGTTGTGATTGACCCAACGAGAACTGTTTCTGCTGGAAAGGTTGAAATTGGAGCATTCAGAACATATCCCCAGGGGTACAAGCCGCCCGATGAGCCAGTGTCTGAATACCAGACGATTCCGCTTAATAAGATTGAAGATTTTGGTGTTCATTGCAAGCAGGTATTCATGCATTGATCTTTCCAGTTTATTGTACTTCTCTTGCTGTTTCTTATGGTTAATTGTTGGTTTGATGTAGTACTATGCACTGGATATAACTTATTTCAAGTCTTCTCTGGATAGCCACCTCCTGGATCTGTTGTGGAATAAGTACTGGGTTAACACACTTTCTTCATCCCCACTCTTAGGGAACAGGGACTATGTTGCAGGGCAGATCTCTGATTTAGGTGAGTGTAGCTTTCTTTTTTTGATGGGAAGATTGGCTTGTAGTATATTACTCTATTTATGAGAAGTTGCAAACTGCATGCCCCAAATACGACGAAGATTGGCAATATGTTGTAGACATCTTCAATAGTACAATTGCAAAAATAGTTTATATGTAATTCTTGTGTTGCAGCTGAGAAGCTGGAACAGGCAGAGAATCAACTGGCTCATACACGCTTGGGTTCTTTCCTTACGACCTCACAAAGGAAGAAAGAGGTTAGTATACAATTAGTAATGCTCTTCTTGGGACATAATGCTTTTAGATTGCTTGCAGTGGATGTTAGTTTATAAATTCCTTCTGTTAACTGGCCCTAGTTGAAGATCCACATGATACAACAGAGCATCCAAAATGCATAGACACCATAAGACAGCAAGGTGGGGGCCTTTAATGTTCTTTGCCGCTTTCAATCTGCACTAGGGACCATCTACGTTTCCCAGTCGATACTTTCCCTCCTTGAGAAGCTAAAGCTGGGTGCAGAGCGAGTGTGCTTTCAAAATTCTTCTATTTCGGAGCATGCTGCACAATGCACATACTCACTTTGCAAATAGCCTTCCCTAAAATAGACAAGGTTTTAACACATGAAATTCCCAAGGTTTGTTGCCAGCAATGACTACTACTCTCTAATAACAATGCAAAAGGTGATTTCACTTTTCTTCCTACTCTTGGTATTTTCCTATATCAAACACCCTACCTCTCCAATGACAATTGCCACACATTCTCCACGGCCAAATCCCTCACCTCCCTATCTAGTCTAGTCTCATCCCATCCCATCCCATCGTAATAATTGAACCATTTTTTTCCTTCTTTTCTGTGTATTTAAGGCTGAACACTGATCTGGTATTGTAGTTGATAAGCGAGTAATATTGGAAAATGGAAATTTTCATTACGTCTCCAATCAATCAACCCGTACCTTGTTGGATTGTTCATCCCTCGCCAAATCACCAGCATCTCTGCCCCCGATCTCTCACTAGGCAAGTCTCCATTCTTTTATCAGTTTTCTTGGAAAGCCTAATTAGCTATTATCTGCATCTATCAGGTTATATCTATGTCGGTTTCGAACTGAATAGTGTATCAGGGCATATCGGGTCAGTTCTAACTGAACCTGTTGATACTATTTTTTTTAATAGAAACCGAAACTAAGTATCACTGGCCGAGAACAATAGTTCTAGTCAGTTTCAGATCATCAGACCCGGAATGTTATCAGTTTTCACCAAGATAAAACCTTGGTTATACTATTCAATTCCCATGATTTTTTAATTCGTGGATAATCAAGAATATGTAGGTTAGAAGACAGTATCAAACCTCAATTTGACGCTCAATTTGATGGCAATGGACATTCTGTACCATGCTCAACAGAACTCCTTGCTCAACCGATAGGCATTGACTAATTGTTTGTTTTTAGCATGATACAAGTTTACTTCTATAATGCAAGGATTTAATATTCCAGCAAGAATCTTTCAAACTAAATGTTAAATTCATTATTTGTGTACACTTTCCGTAAGCCTAGGGCTGTGAATGCTGTTGGTTAACATAAACAATTGATTCCTGAATGGCTCGCTTAGTTCAACACAAAATATCATGGATTATTTTGATACTGAAATTGTGACAGTTGTAGGTAAGATTAGGTCATTGTCCAAATACGAAAATATGCTTCTGAAGTAAAAGCTTGGTAATCCTTGATCAATAACTATCACGTAAAATTTACTAGTTCAGTTTGTTGATGTCAGCATGCTTTACAAAAAAGAATGCAGACAATACTAAACTGATTCTTGATTCAATTTGATTCTCAAAAGTTTGGTATAATCCTTCAAGCATGACATGTGAACATGTGTATCAAAACTAATTCAATGGTTCTTCAATTCAATAGTTCATCTTTTCCTCTAATATTATCTACATAATTAAATGTAACAAAAATGAACATAATGTAGTAAGGTCGACCACCCAATAACAAACATGTCCGAGAAAGTCCGAAAAGAATAACAAATTGTCTAAAAATACTAGATTATAATAGTAGAATATGTACAAAAATGTAACGTAATATGCTAGAGATGACGAGATCCAAGTATTGATTCAAGCAATACCTGGATCCAAGGAAGAGTCCTACCACTACTTCTAGGGGGGGTAAGCCTTCTGATAATCATGCTAACCTAACCTGGAAGGGAACTAGGTCCTTAGAGGGTCATAGCAAGATACATAATATCATGCTAATATTAAAACAATAAAGAGATGCACACCACAAGATCAAGAGTACAACTACAATTAAACCAACTAATTGATATGCAGTTGAGGACAACGTTTCTACGCATGAACTGTCAGGCTTGGGGGTAAACATGTAGCAAGTAACGGGCATAAATGAGACACTAGCGGTCATCATGTGAAGGTATAACAGATACGAGTAGTGCTCATATTGAGACACTATCGGCCACAACATTGGAAGTGTACAAGTAGCCTAGGCACCTAATGACTGCCCTCCCACCTAGTGATAGTGTGCGTCGGTGTCTACGACACATCTAATAGGTTCTAGTCTATTAATAAATCTACGGTCCACAAGTCTAAATAATCACTAAAACAACATTCTACTCGAATAAACCCTATAAGTGGTACATGTCCTGGGTCGTCCCGATGATGAGCCTGGTACAATTACATTGTACGTGCCCTAATATGAATGCAGAATAAACCTTGTCCTGGGGTTATGTCTGTGTCCAATGTTTACTGCGACACAGCGCAAGTAATGAATATCTCGGAGCTGGAAACAATACTACAAGTACGACTAGTATGGACCTCTACCAATATCTAGTATCGAGCAAATACTCACGATCACAAATGTAGGTATACTAATTTCTATGAATTGAATTACACTTGACAAGGTATACTTGTCTGACTCGTGTTTGGGGAGAGTAGACGTGTCGGATACGATCCCGACGTATCCGATACAATTTCGATGTATCCGATACGACCGCGTCGACAAGGAAGGATATCAATTTCCAAATGTCAATTCGAGAACATCAACGAGCCAAGAATTTTGCAAATAATCTCCGTGCAACGACCAAGCGTCCATAAATGCTAAGGTTTCAAAAGTGATTACCATATTCAAATTAGGCGGATACGCAGGCCCATAAACGGCAAGGTTCCAAAAGTGATTACCATATTCAAATTAGGCGGATATGCATGCCCCACAAAATGCCAAAATGGACCAAGTTAGAATGATACAACAATAAAGTTCTAAAAATGTAGTTAGCACTAGAACGACGATACAAGCTTACCGGAACTTACATATTCGAAATTCGGACTGCGGATTAATGGGATGACAAGCTAGTCGAAATTTTACCAAAAAAAGACATTGTTTAAAAAGTTCGTCAGAACTTGATGAGAACTTCTTCGTAGGTGTTGAATATAATGAACCCCTGAACTCTTTGGAGAGGGTTTGGACTTTGGTCTCATATATATATATAGAAATAGGAACGTTACATTTACATATAAGTCTACACTTATTTAAATATTACGTAACAACACTAATATCTTCTCTCAAACTGGAGCATAAATGTCAATCATGTCCAGCTTGTTACTAAAAAAACGAACTTGAGAGCCTAAAAGAGATTTTGTAAAGATATCTACTATCTGATCTCCTGTTCTCACATGGTGGAATGCTATCAGCCATTTTTGGTATTTATCACAGACGAAGTGGACGTCGATCTCAATGTATTTGGTCCTTTCATGGAATACGGGATTGATAGCAATTTGGATGACTGTCTGGTTATCACACCACATATCTGCTGCTTTTGATTCTACTTCTTCTAGTTCCTTTAGAAGATATTGCAAATATAATGCCTCTGATGTGCTATGAACAATGGCTCGATATTTCGCCTGTGACCTCAATCAAGATACCACATTCCGTTTCTTGCTCTTCCACGATACTAAGTTTTCGCTAATAAATACTTAATAACAAGATGTAGACCGTCGATATAGAAGACTCGTATCCCAGTTAGCATTTGTAAAACACTTAAAGACGAGTATGCCTCAGATTTTTCATACGACTTTTTTTTTTCGAATTTTGAGCTAGATATCGCAAGATCCTGAGAACTGTCTGCCAATGCGGCAATGCGGAACTCATGGAGAAGCCATAAACCGACTCATTACACTTGCAACAAAGGAAATGTTTGGACAAGTCATAACCGCTAAGTAATTGAGTTTTTCGACCAGTCGACGATACTAATCATGATTGATCACAATATCCGCTGGTCGGAAAGCAACTTTTTTCCTGGATCCATGGACGAGGTTGCTCTCTTAGTTTGCATCTTTCCTGTTTCAGTTAGTATGTCAAGAACATACTTCCTCTAAGACACTACAATGTCTAGCTCGTCCTATTTGACTTCGATGTCTAAGAAGTACTTTAATGCTCCCATATCTTGTCTGAAATTGTGTCCATAAATTTTTTCATCTCGACAATACCTTAACCAGTATCCTTCGTAATCACGATGTCATCAACATAAGCCCCAAGTAGTATTCTTTCGGCTGATGTCCGTCGGTAAAATACTGAATGATCCTTCTTTAGTTGGCACGTACCAATATATTAACTACATGTGAAATCGACCAAATTAAGCACGAAGTGATTGTTTGAGGACATAGAGTGTATTTAACAGATGACACACTTTACCTTCCCTTGCAATGAACCCAGGAGGTTGTATTACATACACTTCCTTGTCAAGGTCTCCATAGAGAAATACATTCTTCACATCCAACTGAAGTAAGGGCTAAGCATATCGGGCGACTAATGACAGAAGCAATCGAACAGAGGTCATTCGAGCAACCGAAGACAAGGTCCCAAAATAATCCACATCGTAAGTCTGATAATACCCTTTTGTCAAAGACGAGCCTTTAGGCGATCAAGAATGCCATCCAATTTTACCTTGATTGTGAACACCCATTTGCAACCTATTGCATTCTTATCAGAAGGCAAATCCACAGTCCCGTGTATGGTTCTCCCAAAGCACTCATCTCTCCTTTTCCATGGTAGCACGCCAACCAAGATGTTGGAGTCCTTCCTCGAAAGATTGTGTGATTTGAATTCCATCAATAGTAGCCACCAAGGACCGAGTGTGACTCGGGAGCCATTTGTACTTGTCAACATACAAAGGCTGGTCGCAACGTGCATGATGGGAGTGAGTCGGTAGATCAGGCGATGGTGAATCTGTGGAGCCGGAGGAGGACTCTGATGACGACACCGGCTCTAATGTTTTGGACATGTTTGATTATTCCTTTTCTGACGCAGCTGGTATTCGCGGACCGTGGGACGGTGAGACTAGCTCGATAGGAGAGGGCAGCCTTACGGATGGCTGCTGTGGTTGAACCAGATACAGAAGAACATTCTCATCTGGGTAAGTTTTGGGAATAGATTCTTTAACTGGAGAGGATGAGGGGAACTCAGTCTCGACAAATGTAACATCTCGAGACACAATATACCTCCTCAAAGTCGGAAAAAAACAACAATACCTTTTATGATTCTTAGGATACCCAAGAAAGAGTAATACGAGTATCACGAACATAACACAAACATCCAAAATGAGAGGTAAAGTAAAAGGAGTAGCGCTATTGAAGATAGCACATGTCATACGATTAACCAGATAACAAGCCATAAGCAAGGTTGTAAAAATCGCTAGTCGGCCGCTAGTCGGTTCGTGGGGACTACGGATTAATCGGACTACTCGGGGACTAGTCGGATTAGTCGGTTTAGAATTTTTAATGAATATATATATATATATATATATATATATATATATATATATATGTATGTAACATGTTATAAAAATAAAAATATTTTAAAGAATAATATGTTAATTGTTGAACTTTTAATTATCGCAGACTACAGTGTATTTTCTTATTCATTATTTTGCATAAATTTCTATTTCGATAAATATTTAAATAATATGTTAACAACTTACTATTTTGCACAGAGAGTTACAGCCGTAGTAGCTAACAAAAGCAAAAAAAAGTAACAAGCAAAAATTAAAAAAAAGAGCCACAACAACAGTAGCAAAGAGATAACAAAGCAAAAGTAAAAATAAAAAAAGAGTAGGCTAGTCACTTTTTTCAAAAATAGAAAAAGGCAGCAACAAAGTAAAGAGTCGACGACGGCTGCCTTGACGAAGTCGACGGCAGTCCAGACTAGTACCAATTTAGCTAATTTTTGGATGGACCAGTCCCTAATCGAGTCGACGGTAGCCGACAAGTGACTAGTCGGGGACTAGCCCCTAGTCGAGTCGGCGGCGGCCGACTAGCGACTAGTCGGGGACTAGTCGGCCGCCTAGAGGGATTTTTACAACACTGGCCATAAGCACACATTCGACCAAATTTTTTTGGATGTACTGACGTTAAACATAAATGCTCGAGTTGTTTTCAAGAGGTGACGATTCTTACATTTTGTCACACTATTTTGTTGAGGTGTATAAGGACATGAAGTTTGGTGGATAATCCCATGTCTAGCAAGAAGAGAAGTGAACTTCCGAGACATACTCATAACCATTGTTGCTCCGAAGGTACTTAATGGAAATCCCAAATTAGATTTTTATTTCAGTATAGAAATTACACCAGATATCAAATAATTCGGAACGATATTTTATTAGGTAGACAAGTGATTCGTGAGTAGTCATCAACAAATGAAACAAAATATTTGAACTCAACACCGATTCAATATGACATGGACCCCATATATCAGTGTACTAAATCAAAGGGAACTAAAACAACTTTATTTAAACTTTATGGATAAGGTACACAATTTTGTTTAGCTAGACTACATGACTTATAATTAGAAATAATTTTAAGACCCAATGATGGACACAATTTCTGGAGGACTTGGATAGACGGATGACCTAGCCGACAGTACGACTCAAATGGGTTGAGAGACATGCCGACAAGGCAACATACGAATTCAATTCAACCAGGTACAAGCCTCCAGCTACATGCCTCCTATCAGGAGTCTTTTCCGTCTTCAGGTTTTGAAAAACAACCATAAAAAAGAATGTTACCGTGCAGTACAAGTCACGAGTAATCCGACTAATGGACAATAAACTAAATGGCCTTCTAGGTGTATCTAAAATTGAAGTGAGTGACATGTTGGGAGAAAGACATGTACTTCCTTTTTTAAGAACTTCCAGAGAATTGTCATTCGCAACTGTCACATGATCCACAGATACATAATCACGCAAAATACATGCATCGCCTGATCATGTGATCATACACACCCGAATTAATCACCCGTTGTCTTGGTTTTACCATATATGTTGCTGAATATTCGACAGTGGATCCAGATGTAGAGGCTCCACCAAGACACGCTTGGAATTCAACGAATTCTGCATAGGTCTCTGCAATCATTTTCACAGATCGTTCTTCATCATGAGTATCCGATACAACATTGGCATTAGGATCTTTGTAACATTGTCACTAAAAATGTTCTGGTTGACCACAATTGAAGCATGTGCGTGGTTGCTCTCCATCACATCCGCCATTACCTCGTCCACCATCATGGCCAACATTTTGGCCACCACGTCTACCATCATGATCCCCACGAAAGCCACTACGAACATCACCCAAGGTAGATCGATCAATAGGTGCATCGCTTATATCAGTTCCAACTATTTTCGCTGCACGTATGACAAGAAAGTAGGCTTCCATCAGAGATGAAACATCAACCCCAACAATAATTTGAAACCGTGCAGAGTCTGCATCAGGACGAAGTGAGGCTAGATGTGCCATGACATAGAACTGTTGATATTGAGTCCTCGTCTCATTGAGATCCATTGTTAAGGTAACATGCGATTCACCTCATCAGTCAGGGTCTTAAAGGCACGTAAGTAATCCTTATGTGACTTGTCTCCTTGATCAGCTCGGTAGACATCTACCACCGAGTCATAAATGCGTCGACGTAGATGTCGACTATTGTTGTTCGGCGCAGATCGTTGTTCGATGCAGCTCGATATTGACATCAACTCCGCCAATGCGTGATGTTCACATCAACTTCGTCAGTACTGGCGCGCACATTCTTGGCAGAGATTGAAGATGGATCACACAAGCTAGGAACAAAGATTCACGCCAAACTAGTTTGCTATGTTAGATCCTGATGTGGTTACTGATCTAAGAATGAAGATTCACGCAAACTATTACAGTTTGCTTTTTGTTAACTTCTGATGTTGTTGTGTCGATGTTCAGAGATTCATACAAACGACCACAGTTTGTTCTCTGAAGAACTCAACTCCAAGATTTTTTTTCCTGCTAGGGTTCTGGGTTGGTTTGGGGGGGGGGGAGATGACAAATGGCAGGGTTTGAGGGTGGTGACTACAGGGGTTTGGAGATGGTGGGTTGGGGGGGGGGAGAGGGGGTCCGGGGTCGGCTGTGATCGGTGGTGGGGCAGAGGCAGGCAAGGGGTGCAAAGAGCAGCGGAGGGGGGGGGGGGCGGGGGCCGACAGAGGGGAGGACGGCGGGCATAGCAGCAGAAGGGGGGGGGGGGGGGGGTTAGATGACTGATGGAAGTGTATGATACTGATGGGTAAGGCGGCGAGCGGCCGACTGCTGTAGAAGTGTATGATGCTGTTGGTGAAGAAGTTTATGAGAAGGAAGACGAGAATGATATTGATAGGTTTGGGGGGGGGGGGGGGGGGGGGGTTGCGGAGGAGAGATCAGGGGTGCGGGGGAAGCGGTCGTGGTCGAGTAGTAGAGGAAGTTGCGGATTGGCGCAGGAAAATGGGGGTTGGGGTTGGGTGCAGTTATTGTTTGATCTGGTTTTTAGGGGGTGTGGGGTTCAACTGAATAAAGGGAGGGTAGTTTAGGAATTAGATGAACTAATTAGGATTTAGAGTTTAACTAGTAATTTTACATAATAATAAGTATCATTTAAGAAAACAGGATATTACAATAATCCAGCTATTAGTTGATTTCAATAAATCACTCTTACTAAGTTACTAGTCTAGAAGATTTGAGATATTGGGGAAGTGGAATATCATGGTGTAATGCAAGGTCGGATTTTGTAGCTCGGGCTGGACATGGCTGTTGGAACAACAACTACTACAAAGTTTTTATCCCAAATGTTGATTAGCAATGGATGTAAAATTTCGAAGATTTGAAGTCTATCTCCATAGGGATTATATTATGAGCAAGGGCAGAAGCAGAAATTTTAGCTGGGGGTGGGCTGGATGTGGACTGGTTCATGGGAAAAAAAAGAATTTTATTTTTGGGTGGACTGGAGCCCACCTTAGCCCAAGTGTGGTTCCACCCTTTTCTGAGCATCTTCCTATGCTGTTTCCGTTTAGAGACAATGATTTTGCTTTGATCTCACTATGTCCATGGGCTTGAATTTCCGAAGCATGTGCTTGTATGAGGATGTTGGTTGGAAGAGATTCATCTGCAAGAGCAGCTGAATGGTATCTTTCACGATTCTCTCAATACATTTGGCCTTCTCACATCTCCATTATTTTAACAATGTCAGAACATAACAAGAGAAGGTCAAACGGTAAATAACAATGTCAGAAAATAACAAGAGACCAAACAATGTAAATTTACCATAGGCATATAGGAAACGAGTTCTTGTAGGAAAGAAGTGCCTTTACCATTTCAAATCTGAAGCACTAGTATTTTGATATTTTCCTGGCCCTACCTCCGAGTTATCTCCAAAGAACACCAAATTTGAAATGTAGTTACACTAGTGTTTTATGAATTTTCAAGGAGAGTTTGCAGAGAAGGGAGAGGTCTGTGATGTAAGCTAAATAACTATTAAGCATAAGACAACAAAATATTGAAGTGTTCAAGAGCAATTGATTTGGCAGTTCGTTGAGGTGGCAGAGCTCAACAGAGGTTATAGGGCCGATAAGGAAGACTGGGCCGGCAATAGCCAGTGGAAAGGGAGGTGGGATGATTTGTATGTAAGGGAGATTGAGAACAAGGTTAAGATTTAGAGCGTTGCAATGTGAAGGGTGTTGGAGCTCTAGGGCATGATGAATGTTGGGGGAATATATTCCCTGGCTTTTGAATGATGATTGGTGCCAAGAAGTTTCTTCTCGGAGATGATCCTCCAGACAGAGACATAATAGACTATGAATCCTTGCCATTTATTCTTTAGAGTCTAGTCCCTTCTTCCTTGGAATACTATATTTTCTGTGAGATTTTTTATTATGGTAATAGTCCTTTGGGAAACTCACTTGAGGATGTGAATATGTGTGATGCCCTTGGTGAACCCAAAACCATGAGAGGTGATGGGAAAAAGAGGAGGGTATTAATAGATTGAAGTGAGTTAAACAAAAGTTAATTTACTTCAAATAACTTTTGTTTGCGTCCAAATAAATATTAGAAAAAGATCTCGGAGAGGATATAGTTAAGTGAGTGGGGTGAAACAGCCAGCTGCACGCTTCAAAAGTATGTAATTTTGGAGATACACTGTCAGAAGTTTAGGAAGTCTAATGTGTGAATAAAGGGCAGTATTGATCTTATAAATTATTGACTGCACTCATGATAAGAAAGGTGATTGAGATAGCTGGTTATTGTCATTTGCACTTGTGCTTATTTTAGTCAGTTTTAGATTCTCGGGGATTATTAACTGATTAGCTCCATTAATCATATTGTATAAGGGGCTGTTTGGATAGAAGTAACTCTTTGAAAGTGTAAAAGTAGCACTTACAGCATGTTGAGTTTCAGTGGACTTGCAGCAAGTGGCACTTTTCAAAATGTGTTTGGATAGAGTACTTTTTGTCTTCTGCAAGTGGAAGAAAAAGGAATTCGGTGTTTGGATGGTTGTTGAAAGTGGATGTTGAAAGTGACAAAAAATATTGAATATTAATTAAAAATGACAAATAATTTTAATTTAAATCTAAATATTCCAAATATTATAACTAAATCAATTACTAATTAATTTTAACTAAATATTATAACTAATTCAATGAACAAGAAATTTAATTATCATAGTTAAATTAATTAATTAACGTAATTAAATTAACATTAAAGTTTTTTTTTGAAGAGCGGACCCAACAGCAGACCCCAAACAATATATATATTACTTATCATTATCATTATTATTATTATCATTATTCTTCTTCTTGAAAACACAGCAGACCCAAAATCAATCCCCACCGCTTCCTCTTCTCACATGCCACTACTCTGGATCCGGACGCGGCCGTGGCTCCCAGACTTATCCACGACGCGGGGGAGGCCGTAGGAAGAGGCCGTGGACGCGGCTACCGGACTCATCTCCGGTGGACGCAGCTCCCGGCACACGCGGCTCCCGGCGGATCCCCGGCGGACGCAGCTCCAGCCGGACGCGGCTCCCGGCTGATTCTTGGTCGGTGAGTCTTCATGGCAGTCGACTCCCCACTTGCGGGAGAGTTGCGGGGGTATTCTGATGTAAGTGAGGGGGGAGGAAATTGCATGGGACAACAAGGGGACAACAAGTGAAGTTGTCAGAGAATGGACACTCGCGGGGGGAGTTGCAGCGTCAACCAAACGCTGCAACTGGTGGCAGTTTCAGTGAAAGTGGAAAAAATACTTCACTTTTCTGCTCACCCCCCTCAATCCAAACAACCCCTAACTAATATGAAAAGTTAGTTACCTAGGGAGTTCTTACATTTTTTTAGTGTGGAGGAAACATCGACTATCAGATAGCTATAAAGCTAGAATGATAATTAATATTTAGATTTCTGAAATTATTAGCTGTTCTTATAAATTAGTTGTTAATAGATTTTGTAGAATGGAAAATGGATGATTATTATTGAGGGAGAGATTACATATATATAGGAGATGCTAGCCTCCTCTCCTATTATTCTAAGTAATGTGGGACTAAAGCCCAATAACTCTAATATAACACTTAACACCCTCTCTCAAGCTGGAGCATAGTTGTCAATCATGTCCAGCTTGTTACATAAAAATTGAACCCGAGGACCCAGAAGAGGCTTTGTGAAGATATCAGCTATCTGGTCGCCGGTCCTCACATGTTGAAACTTTATCACTCCCTTTGTATATTCATCACGAACGAAATGAATGTCAATTTCAATATGCTTCGTCCGTTCATGAAATACTGGGTTGGTGGCAATGTGAATAGCAGATTGGTTATCACACCATAGATCTGCCACTTGAGATCCTGCGTCTTCTTCCAGTTCTTGTAGGAGATGCTTCATATATAATATCTCTGACGTGCCATGAGCAATAGCTCGATATTCTGCTTCTGAGCTTGAGCGTGCTATCACATTTTGTTTCTTGCTTTTCCATGATACTAGATTTCCGCCAATAAATATTGAGTAGCCAGATGTAGACCGTCCATCTGTCAGGCTTGCTCCCCAGTCAGCATCTGTAAAACACTCAATGCGAGTGTGTCTATTATTTTCCATTCGAATTTTTTTTTTGGATTTTTTACTAAATAACACAGAATTCTGAGAACTGCCTGCCAGTGTGGAACTCTTGGAGAAGCCATAAATCTACTTGCAACGCTCACTGCAAAAGAAATGTCCGGACGCGTCATGACTGCTAAGTAGTTGAGTTTTTCAACTACTCGACGATACTGATCTGGATTGATCATCAGGACCCCTTCGTCTGGAAGTAACTTCGTCCCTGGATCCATAGGTGAGGTTGCTTGCATCATGCCTGCATCATTTAGTATGTCCAGCACATACTTTCTTTGAGATATTACAATGTCCCGCTTACTGTGTGTGACCTCAATGTCCAAGAAATAGTTCAAGGATCCCATATCCTTAGTTTGAAATTGTTCTCCAAAAAACTTCTTGAGACTTACAATACCCCTGTCATCTCTCGTGATTACAATATCATCAACGTAGACACCAAGAAGTATTCTTCCAGCAGATGTGTGTCGATAGAAGATTGAATGGTCCTTCTTCGATTGGCACATTCCAAATTGAGTAACAACCTGTGTAAATCTACCAAACCATGCACGAGGTGATTGTTTCAGACCATAGAGGGCCTTCCTCAGATGACACACTTTACCCTCCCTTGCAACGAACCCGGGAGGTTGCATCACATATACTTCTTTATCAAGATCCCCGTGGAGGAAAGCATTCTTTATATCAAGCTGGAGTAACGGCCAATCATATCGGATGGCCAAGGTTATGAGGACACGAACGGATGTCATTTTGGCCACAGGAGAGAATGTCTCGAAGTAATCCTCACCATAGGTTTGAGAGTATCCTTTGGCCACCAGCCGAGCCTTCAATCGATCAAGAGTGCCATCCGGTTTTACCTTAATCGTGAACACCCATTTGCAGCCGACTGCCTGTTTACCAGTAGGTAAGTCGACTAAGTCCCAGGTATGATTCTCCTGGAGAGCTTTCATCTCCTCGTTCATAGCAGCACGTCAACCAGGATGTCGGAGACCCTCCTCAGCGGTCTTGGGGATCTGAATCCCATCAATAGTAGCCACCAGAGACTGAGTGTGACTGGTAAGACCTTTGTAGCTGTCAACATACAAGGGATGATCACGACAGGTACGACGAGGACGTTCTGGAGGCGGGACCGTCGGAGCTGCTGGCGGAACTGGTGGAGCTGTTGGTGGAACAGATGGAGGCAACTCATTTGAGCCGGAACTGCTGGTGGAACCAAAGGAGGATGAATCTGTGGGCGATGTTGGCAATGGTTGAATCGGTGTATATGGACCATCTGACTGGGAGACTGGCTCGGTAAGGGAGGGCACCCGTACGGGGGGCTGTTGTGTTTGAGGAGGAAATAACAAAAAATCCTCTTCTGGATAGACCAGAGGAGCCGGACCCTTTGATTGTGGGAGTGGTGGAAATTCGGTTTCTACAAAGGTAACATTCCGAGTGAAAAAATATCGCTTTAAGACGGGGGAGAAACACCGATACTCTTTCTGATCTTTAGGATACCCAAGAAAAATATATTGTATTGCCTTATGATCTAATTTAGAAAGGGTTGGTCGGGTATCCCGAATATAGCATAAGCAGCCAAAGATTCGGAGAGGCAGAGGAAATAGCTCTCGTCCAGGAAAAAGTCTAGAAAAAGGAGTGTTACCATTGAAAACGGACGATGGCATGCGGTTAATAAGATAACAAGCAGTAAGAACCGCATCCGACTAAAATCTCTTGGGAGTACGTGCTTGAAACATAAGAGCACGTGTTGTTTCCAATAAATGGCGATTCTTGCGTTCGGCTACACCATTTTGTTGTGGTGTGTACGCACAAGAGGTTTGGTGGATGATGCCGTTGCGGGCCAGATGTTTATCGAGATCACGAGATAAATACTCACGGCCATTGTCACTCCGAAATTTTTTGATAGGAATACCAAATTGTGTTTTTATTTCGGCATGAAAGTTGCACCAAATGTTAAATAATTCAGAGCGATTTTTTTATCAAATAAATAAAGGTGACACGTGAGTAATCATCGACAAAAGTAACAAAGTACTTAAAGCCTATTACAGATTCAGTAGGACAATGTCCCCATATATCAGAATGCACCAACTCAAAAGGAGCGGAAGCAATTTTATTTGGACTCACCGGATAAGGAACACGGTGATGCTTAGCTAAACTACATGGCTCACAATGGAAAGAAGAGGGAATATCTAAATATGGGTTTATTTTCTGGAGAGCTTGGGACGATGGATGGCCTAACCGACAATGTAACTCGACAGGATCGAGTTTCATGCCGGCACAGGCAACAGAAGAAGTTGCGTCAAACAGGTACAAACCTCCAGCCACATGCCCTTACCGATAGTCTTCCCAGTTTTCAGGTCCTGAAAAACACAACCATCAGAAAAAAATGTTACCGAGCAATGTAATTCATGAGTAATTTGACTAATAGAAAGTAAACTGAACGGGTTCCCAGGAGTAAGTAGCATAGAGTTGAGGGACAGTCCGGTAGAAATATTGACACTTCCACGTCCTCGGACTGTCAGGGAACCTCCATTGGCAACAGTAATGCCAGAAGCACGACGTACAGGTACATAATAATGTATCATACCTGCGTCTCCATCATGTGAGAGGATGCACCAGAGTCAATTACCCACTGCTTGGGTTTCAATATGCACGCTGCTGAGTATCTAGCTGTGGAACCAGACGTGGATGCTTCACCACGGCGTTGAGCCTGGAAATCAAGGAACTCTGTATATGAGTCCGAAGTTATCTGAATAGATCGTACACCATCATCAGGGGCATCGGTGGTGATATTAGCAGCAGGTGATTTAGTGCATTGCCAATAGAAATGGCCAAGCTGACTACAAGCTGACTACAGTTAAAGCATGTGCGCGGTCGTCCTCCATCACGATCGCTATTCCTCCGTCCATCACGACCAGTATTGCGACCACCACGTCGGCCGTCACGACCACCACGAAATCCCGTACGTGCGGTCCCGAGATCTGAACGGTCAGCAGGAGGATCACCCGGAGTAATTTCAACTACTTTGGCAGCCCGAAGGACACGATAGTGTGCTTCCAACAGGGACGGTACATCAGATCCAGCAATCATCTGAGATCGAGCAGAGTCTGCATCAGGACGGAGTGAGGCAAGATAAGCCATGACATGAAGCTGCTCACGTTGAGCCCGTGTTTCATTAATATCCGACGTAAGAGGTAAAATCATCCGTCATAGCCTTAAAGGCCCGGAAATGGTCTTTATGGGATTTGTCTCCTTGATTTGCTCGGTATACACCAACGACCGAGTCATAGATACGAGACAAATCGCGTTTGCCATCAAATGCCGCCGCCAGTACCTCCCATAACTCCTTCACGGAGTCCGTATTTTGAACCATGTCTTCCACCGATGGTTCCATGGAATTCATCAACTGTGTAAACAGTCTACTGTCATCCGTCTCCCATTGCTCAAAGATAGGATTATCTTCTGCTGGAGGGTTGTCACTCAGATGTTTGGACAACCGCATTCCTCGAAGTGTCTTCTCGACATTCTTTCTCCATGTGGAGTAGCCCTCTGGCCCTTCCAATCGTCGATCGACAAATCGAATGGAGGGAATTGTTGTGCTAGTGCCTGCTAGTGTGTTGATGACACTAGTATCTGTGGCGCTGCTATTTGCCGTAGAGTCTGCCATTTATCAGAGATTCGACTGTCGATTTGTTCTTTCCTCTTGATAAACACAGCAACTCTGCCAATGCGCTAAAAACGGAGCCTAGAATCGGCACACGCGCATAGAAAGCAGAGTGTGGATCACAAGCCAGGACAGAGAGATAGCCCATGGTATCCTCTGTTAAATCCTGGTGTGGAGATCAAGGAAAGAAACAAAGATTCATGCACAACAAATCATATGTGTGCTCTTTGTTAAATTTCCAGCATTGAAGGGCAGAGGTTCCTACAAGTGTTTTCCCTCTGAGATTCCCAACAACATTGAAGGGAAGAGGTTTCAACAAGTGTTTCCCCTTTGAGATTTTCAACATTTTTTTTTAACCTAAACTAGGATTTGGAGGGAGTGGGTGGCGGCTGATGGAAGTAGAGGGTTAGGGCTAGGTATTGTAGGCGTTTTGGGGGGGGGGGTCGGGTACTGTAGCAAAGGGGGGTCGATTACTGTAGCAGCAAGGGGTCGGTTACTGTAGCAGCAGGGCCAGGTACTGTAGCAGTTGGGGGGGGGGGGGGGGGGGGGGCGGTTATTGTAGCAGCAGGGGCCGGGTACTGTAGCAGTGGGGGGGGGGGGGGGGGTGGAATTAGGGTTTTGTGGAGGGAAGGAGAGTGGGGGGTGACGGCTAGGGTTTTGGCTCTGATACCATGTTGAATGGAAAATGGATGATTATTATTGAGGGAGAGATTACATATATATAGGAGATGCTAGCCTTCTCTCCTATTATTCTAAGCAATGTGGGACTAAAGCCCAATAACTTTAATATAACACTTAACAGATTTCATATAAAATGAAGTCTCTGGAATCTCTAGGATCCATGCATCAGGACATGCTATAGTACCAACTTTAATCTTTGTCCTGAATTTGTATGATAAGGTTTTGTGCGTGTTCACCTACGCATTATTTTCTCAGATGTCCCTTTCTGCATACCATCTTTGATATTTACTTTGAATTTGGCTCCATAATTCGAATCAATTTGTGCTGACTGCTGAGTATCCATCTCTTGACAAAATCATGTTCAGTTCCTTTATGGCGAGACCTACAGAGGCTCTTCAATTGGTCTTCTTGAACGAAGCGAGCCCGCCGCTTGCTATGGGTAATAGAGACCCATTACTCTCAACTTCTTCCGTTGACCCTCCTTTAGTTTGCCACTGCTGCCAGCATGCTATCTCTCTCTCTCTCTCTCTCTCTCTCTCTCTCTCTCTCTCAAGCTTGCCACCGCCACCTCCCGTCATCTCATGTTTGTTACTGCTCTTTCAATTATCATCGCAAGTGATCCTTCTCTCAATCTTGGACAACGACAAAGCTGGCTGGAGGCAGTGGTGAGTTCGAGAGGTGGAGGTGCGATGATGGCAAGGAGGTGGAGATGATAGTTACAGAGGTGATAGTGTCTAGGTGGATAAAAATAATATCACCTTTACTGCATATATGGTCTATGGTGCTCTTTTGATTGATAAAAGTTTGATCCAGTTTCTGATTGCATCCGGTCAAAATATAGTCAGATGTATTGATCTCTTATATTTTGACCCCTAACTGTAGTTTGATACGATAAACCATGCCATATACGAAGCTGTTTGTGCACTGGAATTTTCTGAACACTTCCATTTGTCTTTTAACTTTTTCAAATTGTAATGTAACATCTCTCTCCTATGGTCCCTTCCGATTAAGACATCATGTTGAATCATTGTAATAGACAGCCGGTAGGCTGTTATACGAAACTTGCCTTTGGTTCTTGTATTTAATTTCATGTTATCAGCATACGTTTTGTGAACTATATAATCCCTTTAACGATATCTGAGAAAAAGGAGCAAGATACTTTGGTACTCCTTTCTTCTGCGTTTTCTAATGGGGCCTATGGTGGTTGATGCAGGAGGAATCTCAGCTTGCAAAGATAACCCGCGATAGCTCAAAAATTACTGTTGAGCAGGTGCATGGCCTCATGTCTCAGGTGAATGACTCGGTCTATAATTACTGAATGACTATAATTTCAATGGCCCATTACTGTTAGTTGGCTTCAATTCTTCTTATTTTTTTCTTCTGCACTTGTCATCTAAAGGTTATCAAGGACATCCTCTTCAATTCAGTGCGGCAGTCGAGCAGCAAGACACAGCCCACCCTTACAGATTCATCTGGCCCTGAACCCATGGTTGAATCTTAATTAAGGGATCTATAACAGGAACACCGGTATCCTTTTGGACAAATTTCCCCTCGAACTTTTGTAATTTGAATCATCTATCCATGGCCGAGCTCGTCGCTTGTTTGATTTTTGATTTGAAAAGGTGCCCAAAGCGTTTCTTTGTAACTAGTTAAAGCGAATATTTCAGTAAATTTGATTTTGTAATATAAAATTGTTGTCCATTTGAATGTTGGCATGAGAAAGCCACTTGCGACATTGTTTGGACAATCGGAAAAAAAATGTTTTGGTAAGTCAGAAATCCGTCTAGTGAGTTGTGGTTGTGCTGTGATGGGATATGGTTTTATGTCTCTTAATTTTCTTCTTTTGTGAGTTCAGCTTTGTATCAGCTTTGGGAAAGACTTGTAGAATGTAGGGTGCGTTCGGTACGGCTATTTAAATTTTTTTTTTTTTGGACAAATTTAAACTGGAAAATTTATTACCATGTTTTTGTGGCTTCCGTTTCGAGCCGGTTCTCGTCTGATTATCGGTGAAGATTATCCTGTGTCACTCCATTACATAACCACATGATGAAATAGATTATCCCCACCTCTCCTTCTCTCTGTCTGCCATGATCTCCTTATTTGCCGAGGAATGCTCGTAACCATTTACGACTCTAGTCGGCATATGCTGGCGTGGATGACCTTTGTCATTGCCTCAGCTGCCACATGACATGTTATTTCCAACATCGGCATACCATGCACTAAGGTCCCAGTTTATGCACCCTCCTTGTTGAGAAATTATTAGATGGTCCATGCTCACCACGTACCGAGGGTGAATGGTGAGCCCGGCCAATAATTAAATGACAATTGGCATAAAAATATGCCAAGTGTCATTTAATTCCGGCCAATAATTAAATGACACTTGGCATAAAAAATATGCCAAGTGTCATTTAATTATTGGCCGGGCTCACCATTCACTCTCGTCACGTGGTGAGCCGGGACCATCTATTAATTTTTCCTCCTTGTCCGCATTGCTCGGACATATGCCTGCGACGAGACTTGTTTTCATAACTATCTAATTACTTTTTGTGTGCTCTTCAGATCGCAACGAGACTTGTTTTGGTGGACTCATGGTGCGTTTTACCCATGTGATATTTTCGTCAAGTTTCATGAACGAGTTCCTGAGACGAATTTTGAGGGGCCCATAAGCATGTCTATTTTAGTGATTTTGAGTTTCAGATCTTCAATTTTGATCTCTTTAAGTTCTAACGTATTCAATTCATCATTTCCAGTTTTCTCATATATTCAATTTCTTCTTTTGAGGTCATTCTAACCAATCTTATTTCTCTTGCTAAGACGTGCCATTTGTTCATTTTCTGCGATACTTAGAGATCCGGGGCTCACATTTCATTTTGCAAGTTCGAACGTGATTGTATTGAAATTTCGGAGGTCGAAAAACTTTTCATTTCACAATTGAAGTCATTTCTAACTTATTCACGTCTTGGATCTCCTATAGGACCCGCTTATTTACCCAATTTTATCTCTTGTCGTACATTTTCCTACATGATTTATTCTGTACTATTGGGTGTATTATTACCATCTCTATCATAATTTTGGACACGACGATATATATGGTTAGGGATTTCAAAGATATATAGATTGAGTTTGGGTATCGTGTCCTTCCGTGTCTAACACGTTGACACTTCGTCAAACACGGACCAAGAAACTACATTACAATGAGTGTTTATCTTTATATTATAAATGCTATTATACCTATTCATATACATAGTTATTGATATCTGATTATGACACCGTGACTAATACATGGGAGTGAGAGCATATCATTTGAATCATATTTATGATTCATATCGTGATTCATGATCTAGTTGATTTCTTACTCGTGATCTAGTCACGTTACTTGTTATCGATACTAGTGATTTGTGATCTAGTTTCTTTATTTGTTATCAAGACTAGTGATCGTATAGAGATCTTGTCATAATTCTAGACTCAGATTACCTAATTTTAGAGTGATATATATATGAGATGGGGGAAGACAATTAATAGACATTTGATTTACCCTATTTATTGGATTAAGATTTTGTGCATTCAGTCATGCTCCAGATGTATGATTGTCTGATCCAAAATCTTATTTGTTCAGTCATGCACCATACGTATGTCGGCGCGAGTCCTAAGCCGCCTACATGCCTAAAAGTTGTATTCCAATTACAAGGAGATACTGAGTGAGTCTGTTATTTGTTTTATATCATATTCATTTCACATGTTGATAGTTTCTCCTTTATGATTCATAGCTTTATAGTCTTACTATGTTATCTCATGTTCTGCTATATATACTGCTTTATTACATGTTATTTACAATCGTACTTCACTTCAGATATACATACTAGATTTATATGTATTGTATAACTTTATAGTCTTAATTGTACTTTGTTCCAATCTTGACTAGATAATGTAGACACCTGACCTTTAGGCGTGGAGGACAAGTACCCTACTCATTGTCCTCATGTGGCCTGATGTGGACATCACAACAGTTCAGGTTTAGACTTACTTTCAGGAGGGGCCTATCATATGGTATACTTAGTACTATTTTTAGTTTTCTATTTGAGTGTGTTTGTTCTCGATCGTATTTATGGTTTGTACTTATTATTGGATCTTAGAGGGTATATTAATTTCATCTTATGTTGAGATGCATTCAACATGTGGCTTATGATTTATAGTATGGGTTGTTATTCTTGTTTCCATTATCTTCATGTCATAGCTTTTCTTTATTGAATGAGTTAGTTTAGTATTCTCTATGAGAATGATGTCCCTTGTTGTACTTGATGCATAATTGAGGTTTAGACATGTATAACGATATCACGACGTAGGTTTGACGTACTCACGTACTTGTATCCGATTATTGGAATGTGACACTTTTTTATGGTGATCCATGCATGTCTTGTACGTCTTCACATACAATTAGTACGATGTTATGGTAATACCTAAGATTAGTTGTACTACTGTAAGACTGAGAGATTGATGATTTCTAGGATAATTTAGGATCTTAAGAGAACTCATTCATATATTAGGTTTTTCTGATAGGCTCATAGGATATCCCTGGTGAGTCTTACCTGAATCTCTGATTGAATTTGTTTCCTAATTTTTTCGACCATTCTTATAACTCTTGTATTTAGTTTGATTACTTGTCCTTTGATAAAGCTTAATTCTGAATCCTTTCCTTCCTCTTGTGTTTTGTAGAAAATATTGAGATTAAGAGAGAGAGAGAGAGAGAGAGAGAGAGAGAGAGAGAGAGAGAACTAGCTTACATATCCTTATCCCCTACGGTGTCTGTATCGTTTCCAGTTGTATTCGTGTCGGTGCAACATAGTTTATATAGATAGGGTCGGCTCATCCTTTAGGCAAACTAAACATCTGCCTAGGGCCCACTTTTTTAGGGGCCCCAAAAATACCATATACTAATATATATATGTAATTATGCATTTTTTAAGGAAAAGTCCGGTTGAAAAAGGAAACAGTCGCTTGCCTATTTGTAATTTTTTAAACATGATTAAATCTATCAAAATTTGGAAAAAAAAAATCAATAACTGCTATCGCCTCTTCGTCTCCTTCATCAGAGAAAGATTTGGTCTCTTCATCTTCATCTACTATATAATAAAACAAATATATATATGCAACTGCTTCTTATTCAAAATTTAAAAATTATTAATAAAAAAATGTTTTAAAATCCGTCTATGTAATGTTTATAACGATACATCACCGGTCCCAAGTCCAGATCAAGGATGAGAGGGTTTGCATATACATCAATATAATAAAAATATAAAATTTAAACATATGTTTAAATTTTCAAAAAATGTCATCTTTTTTTGGACATTTGTCTAGGGTCTTCAAATGACTTGAGATGACCCTGTATTTTACTCCTCCCCTTCCCCTCCTCTCCCTCCTCCCCCAAATTAATTTCTGGCTCCGCCCCCTTAAGGCTAGGGCTGTCCTGTTCAAGACCTGTGCAAGCAGCAGAAGGCATCCAACTCCCACAGCTTGCTGCCATCTTCTCAATTGGAGTCGAACCTCTCTGCTGGCGTACCAAGGGGGTGGTCTTTATGCTGACATTATGTGCTCACATCCTTTAATATGGAGCTACATAGGTGCAATGAAATGAAAGCACTTGGACCCAGACAATGACAGGCTACAAAGTTCATATACTATGGCCTCCTAACCTAAATTGCACCCTGTTTGCTTCTGTTCTTTCTTTCTTAGAGGCCCAAAAAAAAATGCCCTCATAAATTATAGCCAAGTTCTGGAAATGAAGATTTCTCATCAGCAGATAGAAAAATAAAACATTTAGTTTTCATTTATGTTGCATGGACCCAAACATGATACGATGCAAGCAAAAGTATGCTAATTAACACAGTCGACACAAATACTCATGACATTGACGTGATCTTAATATATTTTTCGAACGAAGCTACTACGTTGTCTCCGGTTTGTAACTGTAAGGTCTCGTTTGGTTCACGGAAAGGAAATCAATTTTCATGTATTTTTCATGGGGATGAAAAAGTAGAATTCCTATCAAATTTTCTTTCCTATGTTTGATTGGTGTAGGAAATGAAAGAAAAAATATATCATTGTTCCAACAATATCCAATGTCAACATAATTATAATGAAGAGTTAATTGGTAAAATAGGTAATAAATCAAGGCTACTTTTGTCATAATGTTTGGTAATTAATGTTGAAAAATGAGGAGGGAAAATGAATCCCATGGGTCATAAGAGGAACCATTTTTCCTCCTATTTTTTTCCATGTCAGGAAAGTATTTTCCAAATTTGTGGCTACCAAACAAAGGAAAGGAACAAGTTTCCTTTCCGGATTCCTTGATTCCGTGAACTAAACGAGGCCTAAATGTAATCGTCGGCTGACGTGACGGCCGGCCATTGCCCCCCTGGTCCGAATGGAAGGGGGGAGGGGTGTGTGTGGAGGAGTGGGGGAATGGACATGTCGGTTGGCGATTACATCCGCAGTTACAAACTACAAACAAAATATCATTTTCGTTTTTCAAAGTGTTGTATCGTGTCCAATACACCACAATATCCATGCTCCCTAGGTTTCCAGCGTTGGCGCCGTGGTCAATTATTTATAAGAAAGGGGAGGGAATCAATTCCGTGGAAAGGGGAACACTATTATGTACACACTGTGTTTGTTTACGACCAATGAGAAGCTTGGAAAGTGGTCAGGAGTAGCTAGCTTAGCTTAATTGGCTAGACAGGACTGAGCAAGTGCATGTGCACGAGCGCGCAAGCGATGGAGGTGGAGATGGAGATGGGTGGCATGGAAATGGATAAGGAGCAATAGATTGAAAAGAAGACGGCATGAACAAATGGTAATAGTAGCAAGGACTACTGCTGTCCATTTCCATTGGTTGGAGCTAGTATTGGATGGATAGCCTCTGTCGAGTGTTGATTGGCTCAACTCTTTTGATGCAGGACAAGGTCGAAGAACCATATAAATGTACATAAATTTTCATATAGAATAAAAAAGTTTGGATAATTCTAGTTTAGGAAAATTAGGAATGGGGGATAACCCGCTAAGTCACTTGGCGAGTAGGATGGAGCCGCCAAGTAACTTGGCGAGGCCGGAGAGCTTGGGCTAAGCGTTCGGTAGGACCGTCAAGTCACTTGGCGAGGGGGTGCTATTTCATTCTCTTCTCTATTCTCAACAGCACACACATCTCTCCCTCTGCTTCAAACTTCTCATCCTCTTCTCTCTATTCTCAACCTCACTATCCTCAAACTCTAATAGCCCTCTAGCTAAAGCTTTTCACAGTCTTTCTCCTTCTTTATAGATCGTAGCATAAGAATAGTATACTCGCACGGAGGTAGAGTAAATAGGTTATGTTACAAAGGAGGAGAAACCCAATTTCCTACAACATATCAGTATATTACTTTAGAAAATTTACATATTTTTATTATTGAACGTTTTTATATTCGTTACGAATTATTTTAAAGTCTTTTTTTTGGTTCTACATGTTGCGAAGAAGCATGCAATTTTTTCCTTGAGATTAATTCGCAATCACCATATATAAGCATATATGTTATTCAAGTATCATCAACATTTGATAATAAAATTAGCGATGGATATTTTTCTAATTACCAGCATGTTAATTCGGGTGCTAGTTCTTCTTCTCAACCAATTGTTCTCTTACTAGATGAATATGATCGTGATTGATGATGATAATGATGATGATGTGACAACGAAAATAATGCTGATTTAATTGAAAATGTGAATTATGAGGTAGATGATGATGTTGATAATTCTAACACTCCTGAATTATTTATAAGACAAACATTTTATAGTCGCTCAAAATATAGAAGTTTTATAAGTAATGTAGCAATTCAATATAATTTTAGTTGTTTAGCTAGTGCTATGAACAATTCTTATAGAATTATATATACTTGTGATCAACCAAATTTCAATTTGAGAGTATATGTCAAACCCATTGGATCTGGCAAAATAATTAAAGTTAATATATTAGAAAGTCGTCATTCTTGTTTAGGTGGACTTACAATATGACGTCATCACCTAGCTACCGATGCATGGGTTAAGACCAAAATAATTGATGTAATTAGAGATAATCAGTCATATAGTGCATTACAAATTGTCAAGGATATACACAGAAAACATCGTGTGTATATATATATATATATATATATATATATATATATATATATATATATATATATATTACTTATTCCAAAGCCTAGGTAACCTGAGAGGTGGCGTTAGCTAAAATAAATGGTAGTTGTGTTAAGGCATAACACCGAGATAACTCATGATCTGATCACATGCATTTAACTGCGGATTAAAATATATAGGGTCACCTATAATAGGTAACCCTAGTATATTTGCAGCATCCCAAAATGTGATCGTCATCTCGCCAATTGGAAGTTGGAAAGTGGTGCGTTAAGGCCACCAACGCTCATCGAGACCTAATATTAGATGGACATCGTGGATTAGAAATTTAAGCTCATTTAAATATTGAAAACCAAAAGAATGTACCAGCTCCTTTTGACAGTAATTAGCTCCCATGTGCGGTATCCTATCTGGGTCCTCCAATTTCTATGCTCCTATATTCGTAAATCCAGATTATGATATTATATATATATATATATATATATATATATATATATATATATATATATATATATATATATATATATATATAGAGAGAGGATGAGGGAGGTGAGGTGCCACCCTATGGAGGGTGTCTACTTGTCACCCCCCACATGCTATCATCATGCACATGGGTGTATGATGATAGCATGGGGGGGTGACAAGTAGACACCCCCCCGTGAGGTGCCACCCTACCTCCCTTATTATATATATATATATATATATATATATATATATATATATATATATATATATAAGGTAATTAATAATAAGAGATGGTGGGCGCTCCAGGCGATCGCACGCACGACGAACCCTAGGGAGGCGGCGACCAAGGTTCCTCCTTCGCGGCCACCGAACCCCCTCGCCAGCGGGGGGAGGAAGAACGGCAAGAAGGGGAGATGGGGAAGCCCCCCTAAACCGGCGACGGAGCCTCCAGCGGCGGGGAGGCAGGCACGGGACTACTGGTGGGGGAGGGGGGGTCGAGCGGACCCCCCGGCGCTGGCTCAGGCGGAGGCGCCCCCCTGGCGGTGGGAGGGGGGACGGAAGTGCAGGTGGGGGGGTCGGGCTGTAGTGTCCCGACCCGCAAGATGCCTTTTGATGGATGGTTGGTTCGATGAAGCCTTGTTGGACTTGGGATTATGCAAAGGTTCGCTTGGAAGGCTATGCGATCATGGCAGAAATCGTCCTATGAATGTGAGTAGTGTTGAACCCTTCAAAGATCCTTTAGCTTCACGCTTAAAATAAGGATGAGTATGCTATGTTTCTTGTTGAGTTGTTCAATAACACCTTGCATGGAATTTGGAAAGATAATGAAAGATAATAATCACCTGAACGTAAACTGTTGTTGCTAGATGAATTGTATGCTTGTTACGATGAAAATACATGACAGGTGAAGCAAAGTCCCAAATACTTGGGCGGTAAGTATAGCGAGCTTTGGCTCAATGAATAGATGGTAAAACAGATGTTAAGACCCAGAAACTGGGCAGTGAGTATGCTTGAATTGCATTCGAATGAATGTATGCTAAACAGATGCTAAGTCCCAAGAATTGGGCGGTGAGTACATTGACTTTGGTTGGAAAGATGTATGGTATCAAAGATGAGAGAAAGGAATCATATTCTATTATCCTGTGCCGATGTAGAATGTAGATTTTCCTAAGACCCTGGATTGGGCGTATGATAAATGTGAGCATTGGCTCAAGGCAAGATGGCAAGATGGTAATATGAATGAGAATGATGGATTATTACTTAGTTTTTTTATCATGCATTATATGTTTCCTTATAGATAAGTTGCATATAGTTGCATGGTCATGGACAACTTGTTGAAAAGGAGGTTCCTCGAACGGTATTCCTGGGCCTTGAAAACCGGTTCGTCCTGGAGGAAACCAATGCTGAAGTAGTAGCAGTACTGAAGTAGTAGCACGGTATACGGGACTTGCAATGGGGCTAGCTACCTGCATTGTAAGGGTGCCGTATACCTGTAAATCTGTCACGCCCCGCTCCCGTAGGAGCGATCGTCCTCACTAAGGCGTGATGCCGCACGAGCCTAGATTGTGCTCATTCAAGGCGGGTTCCATAACGGTCGATTTCAGCGGCTGCGACAGGGTCGTCGCACAGAAGTCCCAAGCAGAGACATTGAATAATAGCAGCAGAATTTGAAGCAGAACACAAGTCATTGCAAAATACTCTTTTATTGATATTGAAATGGAGGTTACAGTGGCACACAAGGCCAAGATTACAAGTCTCTCAAGCTCACTCAAGCTCACATTACAAGTCACTCAGCTCTCTCTCATCTCTCAAATACAAGTCTTGATCCAGCGGAAGCTTCGGAAGGCGACGTCCATACATTATGTCCCGTATAAGTCTTTACTCCATGCAGTCGCACGCTTCGAATCGCCAAGGAACTCAGTGCCTCGACACATCCAAGCGAGCTTCGTGCCACAATCTTCTACCTGTACCTGCACATAAAAACTATGTGGGTGTCAGTACTCAACTGTACTGGTGGAATGAGCTCCTCGCCCACCCATACAAATCCAACACGTTTGATTTACTTTGTGCAACATAGTCACTTCTTATCGATTGTCTTTCTAATCTTGCCTTAGGATCAGTTTTATGACCGATGCCTTGCCTGTTTTATGTCTTTAGACCATCTCGTACTTGCAAGTAGAACGTTAACTTCATACCTTGCCTCAAGACCCTTCTCGTGCCAACAACGTTAACCTATCGAGTCGTGTTTGCCTTACGGCTTAAAATCAGAGACGCAACTACGCGATGAGGCCCCATTTCCGTGTGACCGTGCTACAAACCCTTGCCGAGGCCATGTCTCGCAACTCAAATCATAAGAATCAATCATATCGTCGCCTCGCGGCCCTTGCCGCCTCGCGGCCCTTGATACTTTGACCACCAACTGACCCAATCAAGACTTGTGGGCTAAGTGCCACTCGACCGACTTTGCCTTACGACATTCCTGACTTAAACTCAAGACAACTCAAACCATAACTTATGCAACTTACATGCCAACAACTTAAGACCGACGCCGCATCTCGTGCCGTAGCACGTCGCCTATGTTGATGCCAAATCTTAGGCCCAAACACTTGTGTTCCAACCATACACACATTCAACTAGACTAAGTCCAAAGGCACACACGCGGATTGCCGCTCGTGCCGACCCATCTATATGAATTGGTCACTAACACCACAAGCTATCATGGACTTATAGCCTTGTTATTCGAAGACCCTTTCATCGCAAGTAGCTATTCCCGAAAAAAGTATCCGAATAACCCAAGCGGTTCGTCCAGCTACGGCTATACCGTATTTCCCTCCGGAACGACGCGGTCCCTCGGCGCCCAGGGTTGTCGTACGTGGAAACTCTACCTTGTCGACAAGTTGTCCAATAACCATGTAAGACTCGACTCAAACTGACGTCTCACATAGTCATCCTTCTTTCAATGTTACCATCTCTTTCAAACCAATATCAAAACTTCTATCATTTGAGACCCCTCGATGACCCACGGTCGCAAGCATTCTTTCTTATCATTTGAGACCCCTCGACGACCCACGGTCGTGAAAATTCTTTCCATGTTACCACATTATTCTATTCAACTCAATGCCTATTCAATAGTCCTTTCTCCAAAACTCATTCAATCAACCGTAGTTCATGCCCTAAACACTAAGTCCGTGCACCGTGCCTTAAGCCGATCGTGCTCTATGCAACACTCCTGTCCAAGTCATACTTCATATGACGGGCCTTGATACCGTAAGACTTTATGGTCATACCCAACCGAGGAACTCGTAGGACCGTGCTTGCTACCACTCCGATAGCCTAACATAACTTGCCTGACTTAAACGCATAACGACTCGATGAGCAAAGGCTACGTCAAGCCTCGTATTGCGGAAAACGTGCCGTGCATGCGTTCGACTTCTAAACGACCAAGTCATTTGGGCGCCTAGACTTATGCCAGCAGTCGTGCGACGCAACTCATAGGGCGGGTCCAGGCTATGCCAAGCCTTGGACGATGGGACCGTGCATGCTTTATGAAGCTTTCATGCGGGCGACGCCTATGACTTAGGCTACGATTCATGACTTCACCTACTCAACCAACTTTCCTTCTCCCAAGCCACGGGACGAAGGACCGAGTGTCATTTTCAAAGCACGCCGTACACCAACTCTAAGCCGACCGTTGGACCTTTCCATATTCTAACTCAATTCGACCCGTCAGAATTATTCCCTTATCTTGTGGATTCATCTCTTTTATTATCAAGCCTACTTGTGCAAGTTGAAAACATACGATTTATTATGTGAAGGCTAAGAAGAGGCAAGTTCACCGAAACTATCCCACCTGAGCGAGCGGTCGTCTCGACCGAGCGATGTCTCTGAGCAGCCGTTGCAAGGCTAAGTTTGAACGCCGTCGGTATTTCGATTCCACCGATTGACTGAGCGGGACGGGGCACTACATCATACACCACTCAGAAAAAGTTTCGTCCTCGAAACTAACTGAGTACACTTATCGACTTATCACTTTACTCAACATTTAGGAACTCTCGCACACACTACGCCTATGCGTTTTCCAAATCCGAGCCACGCTCGTGCTACCCTTGATCTTTTCTTCAATACAATTTCAAAATCCTCGACACTTTTCTATTCCTCAAGTCTCACTTGATTCAACATATCACTTAGTTTGGATGTGCACGCATTCCAGACGTCCCCGAAATACATGCATTTTAACCAAGCCTTGTGATAGTGAATCCAATTCCACCTATCGATCCATCCACTCAATCCTGAAAATCAATCCTACCGATGCTAACTCTCGCAACATAGACATCTCGCCTAGCCGCTAGGCAATCTCTTTAGGCTAAAGTCAATGGTCAGTATTGGAATCATAGTTTCCAAACAACAATATCAATACTGACCCCATCCTAAAGTCAAACCAAGTTGATAGTACGGAGTCTTCTATCCAAGCTCGCATCACTCCGATTTCTAAATATCGAGCATCGATTCCCTTCCCATATCCTAATATTCGTCACAGGGGGTCCGAGTCGTTTAGCAAAGCCATCCTACGATAATTTACGTTCAACTAATTCCACGACATATCAATATCGCCCGTTCAACAAACCATCTTCGCATAGTCTATCTCTTCGAACACGTTCGATATAATCCGCCTATCAATCCTTCTAATTCAAGCACACTACGACATAATTCATCGCTAAACCATAATTCATATTTCACATTCCCTAAGTCGTTTATCCCAATTCATGAATCGATCACAAGGTCATCTGACTTAACAATACGTTGCGCCCCGATCTCACGCGAGTCAGATTATCCACGGTGGGCATGAATCACCATGCACGCTCCTGCGGGATAATTATCCTCATCGGGACGTAACTCTTATTTTGCGTCTAGACTAATTCATTCTCGATGCGCGGATTGGACCTACTTAATCCTCAAGTTTCATTCATTCATCAATTGCAAGTCCTAACATCCTCGAATTCTCCTTCGCATCAAGCTGACAAGTCGAGACAATCAACGTTGCTGCGTCCTGATTTTTTCAAGTTCGATCATTCTCGCGACATGAATCACCATGTCAGCGCTCATGCGGAACAATCGCCACAAATTCGACGCAACGTATGTGCGAGGCTAGAGTTGCGCTCGCACAAGACAAGATTGTCGACGTTGTGGTTATCCGCGTAACCATCAAAACACAATCATTTTCATCCAACATTCATCTTGATCAAAATCCTAAGTATAGCACCCAACCGAACAATAACACTTGCACGATCGTCATTTGTCGAGTCAGAGTACCCCCGAGTTATCGCATATCGATCTTTGATACGCCTCAATACCATCGACGATATGCGTAACCTGACGATCTTCCTTTGTAACCAAATTTTGAGTCGTGCAAATGATGCTATCATTCGACTGGATAATCTCCTCGACATTCAAGTTCAAGTTCAATCATTATCCCTCGAATCATTCACAACATCAATTTCTTCAGTCAATCGATCGACATCCCTGAGGCTATCGTATACACCACTCAGGGATGAAGTCATTCAACAAATCCTCAACTTATTATTTGATTCAAAATTGACTTCTTCAAGTTTTTCGTTCGAACCATTCCTCAATTTCTAAGCACGCTCACCTATATCGTACCGACGTTATCGTCGCTCGATAGCACCCCTGTCGATATTCATCTCATTTTACTCAATCGAGTTCAACTCATTCTCGTCAGACATAATTCAATTCCCACACTCGACTTTGCTAAGGTCGATACAATCCTTGGTATATATGCCCAGCCCGACTTAGCTAACCGTGCTTACGCAAACCATCTTTTTGTTTTTTTCAAAAACTGTTCTCCTACGTTTTGTAAAATAGATTGACTTATTGTATGAACATCCCGGGGACAATTGAGAGAGAGCGCACCAACGATATCAGTTTTACGGAAGCAACAAATTTTGCAGAAATATCAGAGTTAAAGAATTCAATCGATAGTCCAAGGACGCAAGGACGTAAAGCCGTGCTCTGATACCATTATGTCACACCCCGCTCCCGTAGGAGCGATCGTCCTCGCTAAGGTGTGATGCCGTACGAACCTAGATTGCGCTCGTGCAAGGCGGGTTCCATAACGGCCGATTTCAGCGGCTGCGACGGGGTCATCGCACAGAAGTCCCAAGCAGAGACATTGAATAATAGCAGCGAAATTTGAAGCAGAACCCAAGTCATTGTAAAACACACTTTTATTGATATTGAAATGAATGTTACAGTGGGGCGCAAGGCCAAGATTACAAGTCTCTCAAGCTCACTCAAACTCACATTACAAGTCACTCAGCTCTCTCTCATCTCTCAAATACAAGTCTTGATCCAGCGGAAGCTTCGGAAGGCGACGTCCATACATTATGTCCCGTATAAGTCTTTACTCCATGCAGCCGCACTGTCACGCCCCAGAACCAGAATACTGGAGAGCGGGGGAATGACTCAGCCAGCTACGTATTACGGGTAGATGAATACCGTATAATACGATCAATGCTGTCTAAAAGACAAGGGGGTGCATACTACATGAAAGTCTCGCTATGGTCACTTCACATCTATTGTCTCAATCATTCAAACAAGAAACAGAAATAGAGAACATGTGAGATAAAGCAGTAAGGCGTCCCAAACTCTCAGTCAAAATGTTCTTGAGATCTGGCTTTACAAAACATAGCCAGATGGTATAGTAACATGTACACAATTGTTATCAGCTGCAGTCTGACTTAGTTACAATTATGCAAAAGTAAGTACAAGACAATCCGACTAATATGTCGGTGCCAAACGGCTAAGTATAAAGTAAATAACAAAACGAGCGATGAAGTAAGGAACCCACTCGAGTCCTCCTGTGATCATTCCCCTAGTATTGACCATCTTGGAGGTAGAAGTAAGCTGGATCCTCGGGGACAGGCTCTAAATCTGGCCATGCAAAACCAGAGAGGTTAGACCTCTAATAGCAAGTACCACAAGGGAGCACGATATGAGGAATGAAGCCAGTAATAAGATAATATGATAATAGATCTCTGCTATCTACTAGGACTCACACAACATCACGACACTTCGAACCAACCTCCTAACCAAACAAGGACAGAAGTTGGCCCGTCATGTCCTGACATTCTGATCATCTCAGTTAAGTAACAAAGTAGGCGCAGTACACAAACAAATCATCTTGAACGGCCAATCAACTACTACGGCTTGCTATTGTGAGTCCCAAGTTATCCTGGAATTATACAAATAGGGATTCCTCAGTTCTTACTATGCGCAAGCAAGGCTAGTCTATCCAATCAATCAATTGCGCCAATCATGTAATTAGACGAGTCCCAGCGGGACGCCTACCGTTAATATAGCATGTACAATAATATAAGCAGATACTGTTTCCTGCCCGTGTGACAGATTTACAGTATCTGTGGGAACCAGCCGGCCCGTCGGGCACTTAATAGTCCCAAGGGGGCTGCCATGTAAGAACTCGGGAATCCATTCTCTCCATGCCATCATTATTTTATTTAACTTAATAGTCTCTATGTTGAGTGAAGTTCCATGCCGTGGATCATGGTCATTCAAATGAGTACTTTCGTATGGGGTACGATATGCGCAACTCTACAACGATACCCGTGCGGCTAGGTTGTAGGTTTTACATAGCGTGATGCAACAATCAAATCTGACCACGGAGTAATCATGCCTTGACCATAAAGTACACATGCTATTTTTTGTAAGATAGATAAATAACTAAATAATTAAATAATTTGAAGCCTGCATGTGCCTGTATGCCAATATTCGGGATTGGCTAATCGAGTACAATAGTTCATTACATGAACGTGTCTCATTTATTTCATTCAATAAGACAACTAGCCAGTCTCTTAGTTCTAACTAGGAACACATGATCAATTTTAGTCAAGATAACCATTATCATCAATGGTGACAAGGCATAAAAGTCAAATAGTATTCAGTGGAGTCGAGTCTACGACTCTCAGGGTTTAATTCCAGTCAATCGGGGTATCTATAACTCAATTCACGACACATGGTACATCTCACGTAACAATCTATATTTAACAAAAATATTAACATGTCATGATTATATCAAGTTTATGCAAAAAGGCGTAAGGATATAAAATGGACGTTAAACATCTAATAAGATATCAATATACAGGGCTATAGAAGATCCAGGGTAAGCAGGCTACGCTCATGTCAGCCTACGCTCAAGTCAACGTACGCTCAGGTCAGGCTACGCTCAAGTCATGCTAGCGTATGGAAGACATACGCTCAAGTCAGGCTAGCGTATGGAAGACATACGCTCGAGTCAGGCTAGCGTATGGAAGACATACGCTCGAGTTAGGCTAGCGTATGGACTCGCCTACGCTCCTTGTCACCCAAGTCAGCGTATGCAAGACATACGCTCCCAAAAGGCAGCGTATGGAAGACATACGCTTCCAAAAGGAAGCGTATGGGGACTGCGCTGCACTAAAGAGCGCACGCAACTCAGTGGCACAAGCTAAAAAGCTCGCGCACTGCTCACTGTCTTCTCCAAAACAGCATGAACTCCCTGGTTTGAACCCAAAGCTTCAAAAGTCCATAACTTGGTCAAAATAAGTCCGAATCCAACTTTGCAAAGGTCAAAATTGGGTAGAATAAAATTCTCTACAACATGGAACCATCAAAACTTGAAAACACAGAAGTTTAATAGATCAAAACCCCCAAAATCCAAAAATAACTCGTATCTAGATCTACAAAGATTAAGACTTCGAAATGAAAAATGCCAAGTTCTAAACTCTCTTAGAATCACAAGGGAAAAAGAATGGAACCATAAAAATGGGTCCTCATGAAGAAGCAAGATGTACTTGCCTACGGTTTGGTAGGTGGAGGGAGTGATGAGGAAGAAGAAGAAGAGTAATGGTGAAGGAAAAATAATGAAGAGAGAGAAAAGGGGGGGGGGTTGGCTTTAAATGAAAAGGTGGTGGTAGGTGGGGGTGTTAGGTTTGGTTCATGATGAACCAACTAATCCGAAAATAAACCAAGCCGAACCCAAGTCTAGCTAAAGCAGAGAATAAAAGCAGAAAGTAAAGTACAGAAAATTAATTGCAGGAAATCAATTAACATGAATTTAAAGAGATTTAAATACAAAACAATACATGATAAATATTAAATAAATACATTTAAGCAGTATATATATTAAAAATACGTATACTGGGAACGGAGAGTGACATCTCTACCCTCCTTAGAAGAATTTTGTCCTCAAAATTTCAAATCCAAGCAGGATAGGAATATCAAGGCCAAACTAGTACAAGCAATTTAAGCAAGCAATCATTTTATAATGTCCATAGCAAGTAACATATCTATATTTAACAATCTACGATATCAAGTAATTCTACCTATGGGGTGACAAGCATGCGGAGTTAAGACAATCAAGGTACACGGGAAGAAATATACCTTGTGAGTCAAAAGATGTGGATACCGTGATCGGATATCATCCTCACGTTCCCACGTTGACTCTCCTAAAGAGTGATGACCCCAAGCAACCCGGACAAGGTTAATTGTTCGGTTCTTGAGTATCTTCTCTCTTCGGTCCAAGATGGACACAGGCTGCTCCTCGTAAGACAAGTTGGTACCAACAACCAATTCAGAATGATCAAGGATATGGCTTGGGTCCGATACATACCTTCGTAACTGAGATACATGAAACACATCGTGTACCTCTCGTAACGAAGGTGGAAGGGACAAACGATAAGCAACATCGCCTACCCTATCAAGGATAACGAATGGTCCTACGTATCGCGGACTCAACTTCCCGCGAACGCCAAATCTAATGACCCCACGGGTAGGTGAGATCCGTAAGAATACGTGGTCCCCAACAGAGAACTCTAACGGCCTACGATGCTGGTCCGCCCAATGACGATGCCGATCCTGTGCAACTCGAAGTCGCTCCCTAATTTCCTTAACCAATTCAACTGTCTGAACAATCATTTCCGGGCCTAACATCTTCCTCTCCCCGATATCATCCTATGCTAGTGGCGACCTACACTTCTTACCATATAGTGCTTCAAATGGCGCCATCTGGATACTGGCTTGATAACTATTGTTGTATGAAAACTCAACTAAGTGCAGGTAGCCTTCCCAAGATCCTCCAAAATCTAGGGTGCAAGCTCGCAACATATCTTCTAAAGTCTGAATTGTCCTTTCCGATTGGCCGTCCGTCTATGGGTGGTAAGCCGTGCTAAATCTTAACTTGGTACCCAGACTATGATGTAAGCTCTTCCAGAAGTGTGACGTGAAACGGGTATCTCTGTCTGACACAATACTCACAGGGACTCCATGCTGCCTGACTATCTGTTGCATATATAACTCTGCCAACTTTTCTGTAGATTGCCCTACTCTGAAAGGAAGAAAGTGTGCTACCTTTGTAAGCCGATCTACTATCACCCAAATAGCATCTTTACCACTTGGTGATCTCGGTAAACCGGTCACAAAGTCCACTGTCATGTGTTCCCACTTCCATTCCGGGATAGAAAGCGGTTGTAATAATCCAGCTGGCTCTGCTGTTCTGCCTTTACTTGCTGACATATCAAGCAACGGAAAACAAACCTAGCTATCTCCCTCTTCATCCCGTTCCACCAGAAATACTGCTTGATATCTTGGTACATCTTGGTCCCTCCAGGATGTATAGAATACTGGGAACTGTGAGCTTCTGTCATTACTTCTTGTCTAATATCTCCACTAGGCACGCATAAGCGCGATCCAAACCTAAAGGTACCATCTTCATGAATTCTCATCTCCTTCCTGAGTCCTGACTCACATTCTGCCCTAAGCTTCTGAATCCTTGGGTCCTGTGCCTGGGCTGCCTTGATCCTGCCTACCAAGTCAGATTGAACTTGTAGACTTGCCAGAACTCCTACATCATTAGGAAGTATAACTTCGATGCCCATCTCCTGAAGGTCTTCTAAGATGTGCTTCTGCGTTGTCAACATAAATGCGCCGCCTCTTCTGCTAAGAGCGTCTGCTACCACATTAGCCTTGCCTGAATGATACTGAAGCTCCACGTCGTAATCCTTGATCAGCTCTAACCATCTTCTCTGCCTCATGTTCAGCTCCTTCTGAGTAAAGATGTACTTCAGACTTTTATGATCTGTGTACATCTCCACTCGGTCACCATATAAGTAATGCCTCCAAAGCTTCAAAGCAAACACTACTGCTGCTAACTCCAAATCATGAGTTGGGTAATTCTTCTCGTAGTCTTGAAGTTGCCTAGATGCATACGCTATCACCTTCCCATGTTGCATAAGGACACATCCAAGTCCTTTACCTGATGCATCACAATATACTGTAAAACCTCCAGGTCCAACTGGCAATGTAAGGATAGGTGCTGATATCAACTTTCGCTTCAAATTCTCAAATGATGCCTGGCATTCTGCCGACCAGACGAATGGTACATCCTTTCGTGTCAAGCGGGTCATAGGTGCTGAAAGTCTCACAAAGTCTGATACAAACCTTCTGTAATATCCTGCCAATCCCAAGAAACTCCGTACATCAGCTACGGTCCTGGGTACTGGCCAACTCTCTACTGTTTCTACCTTCTTGGGATCCACTGCTACTCCAGCTCCTGATATGATGTGACCCAGAAATGAAATATGATCCGTCCAGAACTCACACTTGCTGAGCTTGGCATACAACTGGTTCTCTCTCAGAACCTGTAACACTTTCCTGAGGTGGTCTTCATGCTCCTCTTCACTAGCAGATTATACGAGAATGTCGTCGAGAAATACCACGACAAACTGATCTAAATATGGCATAAAGATGCGATTCATCAAATCCATGAATATTGCTGGAGCATTGGTCAAACCAAACGGCATTACTAAGAATTTATAATGCCCATACTTCGACCTGAATGCTGTCTTGGGAATGTCTTCCTTTCGAACCCTCACTTGATGGTACCCTGAACGCAGATCTATCTTGGAGAAAACTCTAGCCCTGCTCAACTGATCAAACAAGTCGTCGATCCTTGGTAGTGGGTACTTGTTCTTTACTGTTGCCGCGTTAAGCTTTCTGTAATCGATGCACAATCTGGATGATCCATCCTTCTTCCCCACAAGTACCACTGGTGCTGTCCATGGTGATATGCTAGCTTGGATAAACTTCTTCTCCTTCAATTCCTCTATGTGCTGATACACCTTGGCCTGCTCCGAATCCGCCATTCTGTAAACCCGATCTGATATTGGTTTAGTTCCAGGTGCCAATTCTATGCTGAACTCAATATCTCTAACCGGTGGTAGACCTGGAAGTTCTTCGGGAAATACGTCTAGAAATTCTTCAACTACCTTCGGAACTTGAACTTCTTCCATTGCTGTTACTACTCCCTGCTCTTGCTGAGTTGCCTCTGATCTGACTAAGGTGAACCTCTTCATGCCTGGAATATCAAAAGATACACTCCCACTACGACAATCTATTGTCGCATGACTGTCTTTCAGCCAGTCCATGCCTAAGATAACGTCGAAATTTTCAACAGGAAATTCTATCAACTGGGCGGGTAAGGAATGCCCGCAAACTACAACGCTACACGCTAGAATAACTCTACTGACTCCTACGAGCCCATTACCAGTGAGTATATTCAACCTCCCTGGCAATGCCTCGAACTCCATTCCTAGTCATGTCGCAAATCGTGCAGATATAAATGAATGGAATGCTCCCGAATCAAACAATGCTACTGCGGGATATGAGGCGACGAGAATGTTACCTGCCACAACATCTCCCGATGCTAATGCCTCTTCCAAGGATAGTGTGAATGCCTGCCCTCGACCTCCTTGCTGGTTTCCATGCTGTGGCCCAGCCTGGTGCTGCTGCTGGCCCCTTCCTTGATGAAGCTGGGGTGGTCTATGCTGGTGTTGCTGCATCGACGGTCCCTGCTGTCGATACATCTAAGCCTGCGGACGCTGTGCCAACGGCCTTACTGCCACTGCTGGTCCTCGATACTGGCCTGCCCCTGGTGCTGGCAGAGCAGGAAACTGCTGCCCTGGTCCTCCTGACCTCGAATTCATGGGACATGTGGTAACCCGATGGTCTGGATTTCCACATATCAGACACAGTCCATTCAATGTCCGACACACATCTCTAGTGTGCCCCATTTTCCCACAATAAGTACAGCCCGCCGGGGGTTGCTGGTTCTTCCTCTGTTGCTGTTGCTGCTGCCTGGGTGGTGGTGCTGGTCCTCGTATCGCCACATCGTGGATACGAATGCCAGTGGATGGTGCTGTTGTTCGGGGCGCTGCTCTCCCTCCTCCTTCAATCTGACCGTGAGATCTCTTCTGACCTCCAGTCCTTACTGCAAGCCTCTGAATGGTGATCTCATGCCACCGGATTGCCGTCAATATCTCATCAAAAGTCTGGTAATTGTGCCCTTCTATCAATTGCAAGAGCTCAAGATGAAACCCTTGCTGAAACCTCATAGTCCTCTGGCGTTCCGTCGCTACCATCTCTGGGGCGAATCTACTCAATCTGCAGAACTCCGCTGCATAAGCATCTACGGTCTTGTCGGCCTGCCTAAGGCTGATAAACTTCTGTTGTAGCTCAAACTGCACCACAACTCCATAGTACTTCGTCTTGAATCTTGCTGTGAAATCGTCCCAAGCAACGGGACGTCTGATACCTACTTCCTCTGCTTTCCACCAATCACGTGCGAGATCCTGAAGTAACAACTTCACCTGATCCACACGTTCTTCTGCCGGTACCTTAGCCGCCGTCAAAATAGCCTCAATATCCTTAAGCCATGCATCTGCTGAAATAGCATCCTCCGTTCCCTCGAAACGACGGGGGTTGTACTTGCAAAATCTGGTTGATGCTCCAGAATCCGGCCTCGCCCCTCTTTCCAATGCCGTCTGCAATCTTTGGTTGAGTAGTACGTTCTGCTCTTGCAACTGATCGTGCATGCGCTGCTGGGCTAACATCTGATGTTGCTGAGTAGCCATTATTCCTCTCATGATCTCCAGAAGGGCTGGTGTGTCCACTTCCACAGGGGTAGGTGGAACTGTTGGTGGTGGTGGAACATCCGGATATTGCGATCCAGCTGCTGCTTCCACGATCACTTCTTCCTAAGTAGCCTCCTGAGTTAGTACCGGCTCTTGTTGCTGACCGACAGGGTCAGGTTGTCCATGTTGCTCCTGCTGTTGTCCAGCTCTGACCGATGCGGACGAAGTGCCCCTAAGAGAAGGGATAAGAGAACAATCAAACGACCGGTCATGAAGGATCAATAAAGTCAAAGGATACTGGAATGCCAAGCTAGAGTTGAGAGTAACGAATCATGAGATCAAGGAGAAACATGTGTGATTGAGACATCCTATTAAACACCCCACAAGTCTGAAATCAGACCTGCATGGGCCACCACTAAAACCTTGTCACGCCCCAGAACCAGAATACTGGAGAGCGGGGGAATGACTAGCCAGCTACGTATTACGGGTAGATGAATACCGTATAATACGATCAATGCTGTCTAAAAGACAAGGGGGTGCATACTACATGAAAGTCTCGCTATGGTTACTTCACATCTATTGTCTCAATCATTCAAACAAGAAACAGAAATAGAGAACATGTGAGATAAAGCAGTAAGGCGTCCCAAACGCTCAGTCAAAATGTTCTTGAGATATGGCTTTGCAAAACATAGCCAGATGGTATAGTAACATGTACACAATTGTTATCAGCTGCAGTCTGACTTAGTTACAATTATGCAAAAGTAAGTACAAGACAATCCGACTAACATGTCGGTGCCAAACGGCTAAGTATAAAGTAAATAACAAAACAAGCGATGAAGTAAGGAACCCACTCGAGTCCTCCTGCGATCATTCCCCTAGTATTGACCATCTTGGAGGTAGAAGTAAGCTGGATCCTCGGGGACTGGCTCTAAATCTGGCCATGCAAAACCAGAGAGGTTAGACCTCTAATAGCAAGTACCACAATGGAGCACGATATGAGGAATGAAGCCAGTAATAAGATAATATGATAATAGATCTCTGCTATCTACTAGGACTCACACAACATCACGACACTTCGAACCAACCTCCCAACCAAACAAGGACAGAAGTTGGCCCGTCATGTCCTGACATTCTGATCATCTCAGTTAAGTAACAGAGTAGGTGCAGTACACAAACAAATCATCTTGAACGGCCAATCAACTACTACGGCTTGCTATTGTGAGTCCCAAGTTATCCTGGAATTATGCAAATAGGGATTCCTCAGTTCTTACTATGCGCAAGCAAGGCTAGTCTATCCAATCAATCAATTGCGCCAATCATGTAATTAGACGAGTCCCAGCGGGACGTCCGCCGTTAATATAGCATGTACAATAATATAAGCAGATACTGTTTCCTGCCCGTGTGACAGATTTACAGTATCTGTGGGAACCAGCCGGCCCGTCGGGCACTTAATAGTCCCAAGGGGGCTGCCATGTAAGAACTCGAAAATCTATTCTCTCCATGCCATCATTATTTTATTTAACTTAATAGTCTCTACGTTGAGTGAAGTTCCATGCCGTGGATCATGGTCATTCAAATGAGTACTTTCGTACGGGGTACGATATGCGCAACTCTACAACGATACCCGTGGGCTAGGTTGTAGGTTTTACATAGCGTGATGCAACAATCAAATCTGACCACGGAGTAATCATGCCTTGACTATAAAGTACACATGCTATTTTTTTGTAAGATAGATAAATAACTAAATAATTAAATAATTTGAAGCCTGCATGTGCCTGTATGCCAATATTCGGGATTGGCTAATCGAGTACAATAGTTCATTACATGAACGTGTCTCATTCATTTCATTCAATAAGACGACTAGCCAGTCTCTTAGTTCCAACTAGGAACGCATGATCAATTTTAGTCAAGATAACCATTATCATCAATGGTGACAAGGCATGAAAGTCAAATAGTATTCAGTGGAGTCGAGTCTACGACTCTCAGGGTTTAATTCCAGTCAATCGGGGTATCTATAACTCAATTCACGACACATGGTACATCTCACGTAACAATCTATATTTAACAGAAATATTAACATGTCATGATTATATCAAGTTTATGCAAAAAGGCGTAAGGATATAAAATGGACGTTAAACATCTAATAAGATATCAATATACAGGGCTATAGAAGATCCAGGATAAGCAGGCTACGCTCATGTCAGCCTACGCTCAAGTCAACGTACGCTCAGGTCAGGCTACGCTCAAGTCATGCTAGCGTATGGAAGACATACGCTCAAGTCAGACTAGCGTATGGAAGACATACGCTCGAGTCAGGCTAGCGTATGGAAGACATACGCTCAAGTCAGGCTAGCGTATGGACTCGCCTACGCTCCTTGTCACCCAAGTCAGCGTATGCAAGACATACGCTCCCAAAAGGCAGCGTATGGAAGACATACGCTTCCAAAAGGAAGCGTATGGGGACTGCGCTGCACTAAAGAGCGCACGCAACTCAGTGGCACAAGCTAAAAAGCTCGTGCACTGCTCACTGTCTTCTCCAAAACAGCATGAACTCCCTGGTTTGAACCCAAAGCTTCAAAAGTCCATAACTTGGTCAAAATAAGTCCGAATCCAACTTTGCAAAGGTCAAAATTGGGTAGAATAAAATTTTCTACAACATGGAACTATCAAAACTTGAAAACACAGAAGTTTAATAGATCAAAACCCCCAAAATCCGAAAATAACTCGTATCTAGATCTACAAAGATTAAGACTTCGAAATGAAAAATGCCAAGTTCTAAACTCTCTTAAAATCATAAGGGAAAAAGAATAGAACCATAAAAATGGGTCCTCATGAAGAAGTAAGATGTACTTGCCTACGGTTTGGTAGGTGGAGGGAGTGATGAGGAAGAAGAAGAAGAGTAATGGTGAAGGAAAAATAATGAAGAGAGAGAAAGGGGGGGTTGGCTTTAAATGAAAAGGTGGTGGTAGGTGGGGGGTGTTAGGTTTGGTTCATGATGAACCAACTAACCCGAAAATAAACCAAGCCGAACCCAAGTCTAGCTAAAGCAGAGAATAAAAGCAGAAAGTAAAGTACAGAAAATTAATTGCAGGAAATTAATTAACATGAATTTAAAGAGATTTAAATACAAAATAATACATGATAAATATTAAATAAATACATTTAAGCAGTATATGTATTAAAAATACATATACTGGGAACGGGAAGTGACACGTACGCTTCGAATCGCCAAGGAACTCCGTGCCTCTATGCATCCAAGCGAGCTCCGTGCCATGAGCTTCTACCTGTACCTACACATAAAAACTATGTGGGTGTCAGTACTCAACTGTACCGGTGGAATGAGCTCCTCGTCCACCCATACAAATCTAACACGTTTGATTTACTTTGTGCAACATAGTCACTTCTTATCGATTGTCTTTCTAGTCTTGTCTTAGGATCAGTTTTATGACCGATGCCTTGTCTGTTTTGTGTCTTTAGACCATCTCGTGCTTGCAAGTAGAACGTTAACTTCATACCTTGCCTCAAGACCCTTCTCGTGGCAACAACGTTAACCTATCGAGTCGTGTTTGCCTTACGGCTTAAAATCAGAGATGCAATTCCGCGATGAGGCCCCATTTCCGTGTAACCGTGCTACAAACCTTTGCTGAGGCCGTGCCTCGTAACTCAAATCATAAGACTCAATCATATCGCGGCCTCGCGGCCCTTGCCGCCTCGCGGCCCTTGATACTTTGACCACCAACTGACCCAATCAAGACTTGTGGGCTAAGTGCCACTCGACCGACTTTGCTTTGTGGCATTCCTGACTTAAACTTAAGACAACTCAAACCATAACTTATGCAACTTACATGCCAACAACTTAAGGCCGATGCCGCATCTCGTGCCGTAGCACGTCGCCTATGTTGATGCCAAAACTTAGATCCAAACACTTGTGTTCCAACCATACACACATTCAACTAGACTAAGTCCAAAGGCACATACGCAGATTGTCGCTTGTGCCGACCCATCTATATAAATTGGTTACTAATACCACAAACTATCGTGGACTTATAGCCTTGTTATTCGAAGACCCTTTCATCTCAAGTAGCTAGCCCCGAAGAAAGTTTCTGAATAACCCGAGCGGCTCGTCCAGCTACGGCTATACCGTGTTTCCTTCCGGAATGACGCGGTCCCTCGACGCCCAGGGTTGTCGCGCGTGGAAACTCTACCTTGTCGACAAGTTGTCCAATGACCATGCAAGACTCGACTCAAACTGACGTCTCACACAGTCATCCTTCTTTCAATGTTACCATCTCTTTCAAACCAATATCAAAACTTTTATCATTTGAGACCCCTCGACGACCCACGGTCACGAGCATTCTTTCTTATCATTTGAGACCCCTCGACGACCCACGGTCGCGAGCATTCTTTTCATGTTACCATATCATTCCATTCAACTCAATGCCTATTCAATAGTCCTTTCTCCAAAACTCATTCAATTAACCGTGGTTCATGCCCTAAACACTAAGTCCATGCACCGTGCCTTAAGCCGATCATGCTCTACGCAACACTCCTGCCCAAGTTATACTTTATATGACGGGCCTTGAGACCGTAAGACTTTGTGGTCATACCCAACTGAGGAACTCGTAGGACCGTGCTTGCTACCACTCCGATAGCCTAACATAACTTGTCTGACTTAAACACACAACGACTCGATGAGCAAAGGCTACGTCAAGCCTCGTATTATAGAAAATGTGTCGCACATGCGTTCGACTTCTGAACGATCAAGTCATTTGGGCGCCTAGACTTATGCCAGCAGCCGTACGACGCAACTCATAGGGCGGGTCCAGGCTATGCCAAGCCTTGGATGATGGAACCGTGCATGCTTTATGAAGCTTTCATGCGGGCGACGCCTATGACTTAGGCTACGATTCATGACTTCACCTACTCAACCAACTTTTCTTCTTCCAAGCCACGGGACGAAGGACCGAGTGTCATTTTTAAAGCACGCCGTGCACTAACTCTAAGCCGACCGTTGAACCTTTCCATATTCTAACTCAATTCGACCCGTCATGATTATTCTCTTATCTATGTGGATTCATCTCTTTTATTATCAAGCCTACTTGTGCAAGTTGAAAACATGCGATTTATTATGTGAAGGCTAAGATGAGACAAGTTCACCGAAACTACCCTACCTGAGCGATCAGTCGTCTCGACCGAGCGATGTCTCTGAGCAGCCGTTGCAAGGCTAAGTTCGAACGCCGTCGGCATTTCGATTCCACCGATTGACTGAGCGGGACGGGGCACTACAAAGTCCGTCCAAGATGGTGTGTTGCCAGTGACCTTCATATAGATAGGTCCGGTGCTAATAATGTCTTGTGCAGGCAGAGTAAGTTATTACTCAAATACAGGAAAGGATGTCGGCTGTTGGTAAGAATTACCTGAACGGTGATATTTATATTGAATCATGATATTGTTCCTAACAATGTCTTGTGTAGGCAGAGTAAGTATTATAAAATGTGCAGGGATGGCTACACGACCGTGAGTAAGAATCACCAAAGGGTGATAACAGTATGCTTTAAATTATATTGGCTATACGATTTGCATGCTTTACTTCTTGTCGGCTATAACATGAAATTGACCCTAAGGCAACAAGAAAGACCACTGTTAATAATGTTCTGTAACATGATTACTTAGTGTTGTCTTCTTAGGTGAGTTGGGCCAGCACCGCTCGCCAGTACATTGATGATGTACTGACCCACGTTGTGGGCAATATTACAGGTGTTTACTTGGGGGAAATCCTGTAAATCAGTGCTTGGCATCGATGAATCAGATGGGTGTGCAGAAGCTCTTCTTTCAAGACGATATCTTCTGCTATACGGGACATAATGTATGGAACAGTGGAACTCAGTTGTACCAGTGAGATTGTAGCCAAATTGGCAAGTTCATTGTAAAGAAGTTGGTATATTCAGTTGTAGCCTAAAGGACAAGTGTATACATTCAGTTGGCTATTCAAGAGTCTTGTAATCAATTGTAAACTTTGTATTCCGCTGTAAGTCTTGTAATCCATTATGACTATCAATAAAGAGATACATTCTTCATATCTTATGTGACTTCAATTTATCTGCTTGGTTTTGCTGTGTTATCGATGTTTTCTGAGAAATACCAGAAACTGTAATGGTTTTGCCTTGTACAAGTGCAATCTAGACTTGTACGGCATCACGCCCAGTAGCTAGTTTTTGATCCACCGGGATCGGGGTGTGACATAATGGTATCAGAGCACGGCTTTACGTCCTTGGATTCTTATTCGATTTGTTTCAAATCAATGTTACTACTAAGATGATTCTAAGCTGCTTTCGCGATGATTCAAAGATTGCTTCTGCGATTATTCAAAGTTGCTTCCGCGAATACTCAAAGTTGCTTCCGCGATGAAATCAAAGTTTCCACTATGATGACTCATAGTGCTTCTTCGATTACTCTGTGTTGTTTCCAAACTATTCTAAGTTGTTCCCTTGACTGAAAGTCCGTTGATCATTCTAACCTCTCACTGGGTGTTCCAAATAATAAGTCTAAATATGTGGGCTGTGATATGTGTATTTTGTTGAATTTCTAAAAGATACCAAAAAGAATAACAACAATGCGATGCGATAATAAGTTTGTGATGTATGCTGGATATCTTATGTGTGGAATTCATTGAAGTCGATTGTTATGCAGCAATCGACCTTGGGTGGTGGTTTGGTATGTTGGAACAGAATGTGCATGGATTTCAGTGAATGGGAAATCGACAGAATCTTGAGTCGGTATTTGTGGTCAGCATAACCACTGCAGGATGGATTGTCCATATTGGACGTTGGTTTGATGCGAGAGAATATTGTGTCGGAACTTGAGCTCTGAGTGGTATATTACATATACCCTCGTAATGATAAGATGTCCCTTGACCCTTGATGTGTTTATGATTTTGTGATTGCCTTACCTATAAGGTATTGGATGGTATCGAATCGTAGCTGAGCTTACGATTGATACATGACGGCTAGGTGTGTTCCCTGATTGTTAAGTCGGACGACCCGTTGTGAGATTTTTGATGTGTTCGGATGAACCATCGCTAGACCTGGACGGTTAGCATTATGTTGGATAATAAGAGAATTGAGAATATGAAATGAATGCCTTGGTTGGAAGGAAAATGAATTTCAGATTCAAGCGAGTACTTGAATCAATTGGGTAAAAGGATTGTAGGCTTGGTAATGATGGTATGGTTTTGCTATCGAAAGATTTGGAAGAATAAGATGGACCGAATATTGAACGCTGTTGGAATTGAGTGAAAAAAATTGCATGCTGGATATCTACAAAATTGATGGTAATGTTAGGCGCTTATCGGGATGTACGAATGATTTAGACGATGCAGAGAGAGTTGCATCAACGACCGAAAAGATTGAGAATGGGATGGAGAAATAGATGATCTTAGCACGTGGTGCAGTTGTGCTTGAGAGAATTTGATGTGTTCCGAATTAACAAGTTATGACCCTTGACTATTTTGAGGCATAGAGAATGAGTACTTGTCCCTTGATGTATGAAAGAGTAGATGTTCCCTACGTGAATCGAATGGCTGGAATACAAATAAGTATCAAGGTACAGCGATATGCAATAGACCATGTCGGTAGATGATGTTGTCGCATGAATAACAAGTTTGGTGGAATATAGAATTGTAGGATTATGACTTAGTTAATTAAGTTATGTCATATTCAATTGGATGTTCGAAGTACGAATGCTAGACGATTGGTGCCATAGAGATTGGATCGATGCCTGAATAATAAATCTTCTTATGAAATCACAAGGAGATGATGCAAAATGAATACTGATGGTTAAAGTGAATTGCTAAGAGATGACCGTGTTGGGTGCTAGAAATTTTATAAATGATGCCTCGGAAGAAATACAATTTTATAGTTGCATATGTTATTGGTTAAGGAGTACATACCGTATCGATGATCTAAGAATGTGGAAAACGAATATGTCGCAAAGAGACCGTAGGAAGAGATCGTAAGTGATAAACTATTGAGATAGCAATGTTGGATGATGACTCAGAATAGTTGACCGATTGAATAGACAACTTGAGTACGATATGAGGATGCAAGTCGGATTGAACAAGTGATGCTATGTCTATGCAGGTAGAAATTGAAAGTTTAGATATTCGATTGATAGGTTTTATATGATAGCCTCGGGATTGTCCCATAAGAATTGTTGGATAGAATTGTCGGATAGATTTTGTCGTTTGCGGGTAAGTCTAGAATGAGACTTCGTTGGGTATGACCTGAGTATGAGTACGGGTAGAAAGACTTGACCTTAGAATGTCGGTTGGTTGCCTAGAGTATCGGTTGGTTGTCTAGAATGTCGGTTGGTTGTCTAGAATGTTGGTTGGTTGCCTACAGTATTGGTTGGTTGCCTAGAGTGTCGGTTGGTTGCCTAGAATGTTGGTTGGTTGCTTAAGTTTCAGATTGGTAGGCTATGCTCTTCAGTTTTCCGTGTTGGGAATAAGTTTATAAGATTGGGGTGGTGTCTCATGTCCCTAAGTTGGTCAGACCATAGAGTCGTCCCTATGATGAGAATTGGTTGCCTCTAAGATCAGAGATAAGTATATCCCTGATAGCTACTCATCTCATATGAGCTAGCGGAATGTTTGGTTTAGCTTAGATTAGCTGACCATAGAGACTTGACTGAATGCTAAGTTGACTGTTGGAAAATCGTAGGATGTCCCTATTGATGTTGCGTGAGTATAGTCGGAATGAGTAAGATGTGTCAGAAAGTAAACCTTGGAATGGAATGAAGATTGGAAATTTTGATGCTATAATGTTGGATGGGATGACGGATCATGTTGGTTTCGGAAATTGAGTTGCCTTTGTTGGAATGCTGGAAATTGCTGAAGCTGGTTGGATTGGTTGATTAATATTGAGCTGTGTAAATTGATAGTAGTGCCTTGAGACAGTTGGACAGTTGGGATAATTTCATTGATCGGATCAGAATTAAGAATAAGTGTAACGATGGAATTGAGTAGTGCATATAGCCGAGATCGACGAGAGCGAATGTGAATATGAATGACCCTCGAGATTAATGTTGCTAGAATATGAGAGTTGCTTTTGCGATAGGATAATTGTTGGCTTGATCAATACGAGAAAATGTTGGAGTACAGCGAAAAATGTTACTAGACTAGAATGGTGATACAATTTGATGGATGTATCATGATCGAGAAGATTATGAGTTGCAAACAAAGTGTATGTATACGAACGATAACGAGTACAAGATTTGATCGATGAGAATCGGATATTGAAATAAAATGTGGCTATAGGATTTATCAACTTTGGTGGCATGAATGACAATGAACTTGAAAGAAATACTTGGTACATCTAAGTCGAAATACTTTGGAGAATTTTGGATCGATTGTGGAAAATTTCTCGAGTTGGAATTGGTAACATCTATTGTGTTATTAATTGGTTGGTATATTGAATAAGCAAGTGGGATTATACGAGATGCTCGAAGAGAATTACTGATGTTCGGAAAAGGAAGGTACACCGTAGCTCGTTCGCTTTCTCTATCACTGAACTTGGCTGAAGTGCATGTATTTCGGGGACGCCTAAAATATGTGTATGATTCCAACTAAGTGGTATGCTGAATTCAAACGAAGCCACGGGAAGGATTATCATGTGCTAAGGATTTGCACGAGTGTCGGAGGAGAGATCAAAGATGGTAAACTATTATGAATCAATTGGGATACTGTAACGAGACGGTACATTACTTGAAATCAATCGCGAGATTGCGGAGAAATATTAAATAGTGCAGGTTGATCGTTGAGAAGTTTTATGAAAAGTTGGTTGAAGTTTTGGGGATGAGTTTTGTTTTAAGTTTCGAGGACGAAACTTTTTCTGAGTGGTATATATTATTGTGCCCCGTCCCGCAAGATACCTTTTGATGGATGGTTGGTTCGATGAAGCCTTGTTGGACTTGGGATTATGCGAAGGATCGCTTGGAAGGCTATGCGATCATGGCGGGAATCGTCCTATGAATGTGAGTAGTGTGAATCCTTCAAAGATCTTTTAGCTTCACGCTTAAAATAAGGATGAGTATGCTATGTTTCTTGTTGAGTTGTTCAATAACACCTTGCATAAAATTTGGAAAGATAATGAAAGATAATAATCACCTGAACGTAAACTGTTGTTGCTAGATGAATTGTATGCTTGTTGAGATGAAAATACATGACAGGTGAAGCAAAGTCCCAAATACTTGGGCGGTGAGTATAGCGAGCTTTGACTCAATGAATAGATGGTAAAACAGATGTTAAGACCCAGGAACTGGGCAATGAGTATGCTTGAATTGTATTCGAATGAATGTATGCTAAACAGATGCTAAGTCCCAGGAATTGGACGGTGAGTACATTGACTTTGGTTGGAAAGATGTATGGTATCAAAGATGAGAGAAAGGAATCACATTCTATTATCTTGTGCCGATGTAGAATGTAGATTTCCCTAAGACCCTGGATTGGGCAGATGATAAATGTGAGCATTGGCTCAAGGCAAGATGGTAATATGAATGAGAATGATGGGTTATTACTTAGTTTCTTTATCATGCATTATATGTTTCCTTATAGATAAGTTGCATATAGTTGCATGGTCATGGACAACTTGTCGACAAGGTGGTTCCTCGAACGGTATTCCTGGGCCTTGGAAACCGGTTCACCCTGGGGGGAACCAATGCTGAAGTAGTAGCAGTGCTGATGTAGTAGCACGGTATACGGGACTTGCAATGGGGCTAGCTACCTGCATTGTAAGGGTGCCGTATACCTGTAAGTCCGTCCAAGATGGCGTGTTGCCAGTGACCTTCATATAGATAGATTCGGTGCTAATAATGTCTTGTGCAGGCAGAGTAAGTTATTACTCAAATACAGGGAAGGATGTCGGCTATTGGTAAGAATCACCTGAACGGTGATATTTATATTGAATCATGATATTGTTCCTAACAATGTCTTGTGCAGGCAGAGTAAGTATTATAAAATGTACAGGGATGGCTACACGACCGTGGGTAAGAATCACCAAAGGGTGATAACAGTATGCTTTAAATTATGTTGGCTATGAGATTTGCATGCTTTACTTCTTGTCGGCTATAACATAAAATTGACCCTAAGGCAACGAGAAAGACCACTGTTAATAATATTCTGTAACATGATTACTTAGTATTGTCTTCTTAGGTAAGTTGGGCCAGCATCGCTCGCCAGTACATTGATGATGTACTGACCCACGTTGTGGGCAATATTACAGGTGTTTGCTTGGAAAAAATTCTGTGAATCAGTGCTTGGCATCGATGAATCGGATGGGTGTGCAGAAGCGCTTCTTTCAAGACGATGTCTTCTGCTATACGGGACATAATGTATGAGACAGTGGATCTCAGTTGTACCAGTGAGATTGTAGCCAAATTGGCAAGTTCATTGTAAAGAAGTCGGTATATTCAGTTGTAGCCTAAAGGGCAAGTGTATACATTCAGTTGGCTATTCAAGAGTCTTGTAATCAATTGTAAACTCTGTATTCCGCTGCAAGTCTTGTAATCTATTATGATTATCAATAAAGAGATACATTCTTCATATCTTATGTGACTTTAATTTATCTGCTTGGTTTTGCTGTGTTATCGATGTTTTCTGAGAAATACCAGAAACTATAATGGTTTTGCCTTGTACAAGTGCAATCTAGACTTGTACGGTATCACGTCCAGTAGCTAGTTTTCGATCCTCCGGGATCGTGGCGTGACATAATGGCGGGAATCGTCCATTGTAGTGCCCCGACCCGCAAGATGCCTTTTGATGGATGGTTGGTTCGATGAAGTCTTGTTGGACTTGGGATTATACGAAGGATCGCTTGGAAGGCTATGCGATCATGGCGGAAATCGTCCTATGAAATTGAGTAGTGTTGAACCCTTCAAAGATCCTTTAGCTTCACTCTTAAAAATAAGGATGAGTATGCTATGTTTCTTGTTGAGTTGCTCAATAACACCTTGCATGGAATTTGGAAAGATAATGAAAGATAATAATCACCTGAACGTAAACTGTTGTGGCTAGATGAATTGTATGCTTGTACGCTGTTGCGATGAATTACATGACAGGTGAAGGCAAAGTCCCAAATACTTGGGCGGTGAGTATATCGAGCCTTAGCTCGAAGAATAGATGGTAAAACAGATGGTAAGACCCAAGAACTGGGCAGTGAGTATGCTTGAATTGCATTCAAATAAATGTATGCTAAAACAGATGCTAAGTCCCAAAGGACTGGGCGATGAGTACCTTTAGTTGGTTGGAAAGATGTATGATATCAAAGACGTGGTACAAGGGATTGGGTAACAACATTCTATTATCCTGTCGTCGATATAGAATGTTGATTACGCCAAGATCCTGAAAAGATGGCAAGATGGCTAGATGGCATGATGGTAATATGAATGAGAATGGTGGCTGAATTACTTAGTTTTTCTTATCATGCATTATATGTTTTCTTCTTAGATAAGTTGCATATAGTTGCATGGTCATGGACAACTTGTCGACAAGGTGGTTTCTCGAATGGTATTCCTGGGCCATGGAACCTGGTTCGTCCTGGACCAATGCTGAAGTAGTAGCAGTGCTAAAGTAGTATCACGGTATACAGGACTTGCAGTGGGGCTAGCTACCTGTACTGGCAAGGGCGCTGTATACCTGTAAGTCAGCCCAAGATGGTGTGTCTTTAGTGACCTTCATATAGATAGGTCCGGTGCTAATGATGTCTTATGCAGGCAGAGTAAGTTATTACTCAAATACATGGAAGGATGTTGGCTGTTGGTAAGAGTCACCTGAACGGTGATATTTATATTGAATCATGATATTGTTCCTAACAATGTCTTGTGCAGGCAGAGTAAGTATTATAAATGTACAGGGATAGCTACACGACCGTGGGTAAGAATCACCAAAGGGTGATAACAGTATGCTTTAAATTATGTTGGCTAAGAGATTTGCATGCTTTAATTCTTGTCGGCTATAACATGAAATTGACCCTAAGGCAACGAGAAAGACCACTGTTAATAATGTTCTGTAACATGATTACTTAGTGTTGTCTTTTTAGGTGAGTTGGGCCAACACCGCTCGCTAGTACATTGATGATGTACTGACCCACGTTGTGGGCAATATTATAGGTGTTTGCTTGGGGGAAATCCTGTGAATCAGTGCTTGGCATTGATGAATCGGATGGGTGTACAGAAGCTCTTCTTTCAAGACGATGTCTTCTGCTATACGGGACATAATGTATGGAACAGGGGAACTCAGTTGTACCAGTGAGATTGTAGCCATATTGGCAAGTTCATTGTAAAGAAGTCGGTATATTCATTTGTAGCCTAAAGGGCAAGTGTATACATTCAGTTGGCTATTCAAAAGTCTTGTAATCAGTTGTAAATTCTGTATTCCGCTGCAAGTCTTGTAATATATTCAGTTGGCATGACATGGGCGGCCCCCTGGCAGTCTGCTGGTGGCGGCGCCCCCTCCGGCGGAGGGGGACGGATCTGACGCCAAGGGGGTCGGGCGTCCATCCTCGGGCGGTGGCTGTAGCGTCTCACCCTGTCGGGGGGGAGGGACTCGGGGTCGGTTCCAGTGCCTACGGCAGGGGATCGGACTCTTCGGAGGATATCTACCGTCCCGTATTTCGAATTCGGAGCAGGTTCTGGATCTCAGGGGAACCAGACGGAGGGAGGAGGTTGGACGACGGTTACGCGTCATCGCGTGGCGAAGAACGGAGGAAAGACAGGAGGTGGACAGGGTCATGTTCGGGATAGGCATCCGGCTAACAGTCGTCAGAGCGGGTCAGGGACGTGGCCATCGGCCCGTGGTCTTGTGGTGTCTGTGGAAAGATCGGTGGACTGGCGGCCAAAGGCGACCGCGACGGCCAAAGGGAAGGGTAAGGTGGTGTATGCCGGTGTTCCGAGATCTGGTCCATCCCGGCCGGAGGTTATTCCCAGGCCACAAGGGGCGACTATTCGGCCTACTGGACGGTCTTGGGCAGAGATCTGTAAACCTGTGGGGCTGAAAAGTCCTACATCGATGGAGTATGTGCCATCGTTCAAGGCAGGAAGGGATTTTTGGGCCTCGTTCCCTGCGGAGGAGATAGAGAAGGTGTCAGTATATTGGGAGAATACCCTCGTCCTGTATGTCTTATGCAACAAGCCTTTCTACGGACAGATCCGGGATTATGCAGCGCGTGTCTGGCAGCCTAAGGGGAGTATGGAGTTCTTTTTTCGCGAGAACGGCTTCTATTATGTGAAGTTTGGACTTGCGAAGGATGTCGCTAGGATCCTTCAAGGCGGCCCCTGGACGTTCGACGACAGGCTTATCATTCTAAAGGAGTGGACCCCGGAGCTTCGATGTGAGCAAAAAGTTCTGAATGCCATCCTTGTATGGATTCACTTCCCTGAGTTCCCTGTCCGGTTTTGGAGTATTCCTTTGCTGATGCGGCTGGCGAGCTTGGTTGGCACCCCGATCAAGGTAGACGAAGCTACCGCCTTTCGGTCGAGGTTGATATACGCCAAATTTTTTGTGGAGATTCGAGCTGGAGAAGAGTTACCGGAGTTGGTGGAGTATGAGATCCCTTCTGGAGAGGTGCTTACCCTGAAGGTGGAATACGAATGGGTTCCACCTACCTGTTCACGTTGTTCCTGTTTCGGGCATCTGGCCAATGCTTGTTCGACGGTCGAACCTCAGGTGGAGCCTACTAATCCCCTGAGTGAGGCCCCATACTCTCTCTGCGACATGGATTTCATAGATGACAGTGGACATGAGGTCTTGGCGGGGGAGGTCACTCATCTAGTGAGTGATGGTGGAATGAGCCTCATTGTCTCTACCCAGCTTGCTCCCACGTGTGGGGCGCTGACCACCTGCCCGGGGCAGAGTAGTATTGTTACTAGAGGCATGGTGCTTCGGGGATTGAGGCACGAGGCGGATCGGCTGAAGGGCAGATTTACTTTAGGAAGAGACGTGCTGTCGGTCCGCTGAGGGACGACCCCTCCAGGGAGGGGGCATCCTACTGACAGAGAGGAGGCGGTGTGTGTTGATAATCCTGTCTGGACGTTGGTGCTCTCAGGTTGTTCTCCAGCAGGTCATTCCGACTGGGATGGAGGAGGATATTTTAGCGACGGATGTGGCACATTCCCCAGGTGCTGATCCGTATATTTCTCCGGGGGATCCATCCTCTCATTAATTAATGGCTATTATCGCCTGGAATGTGAGAGGGACGTGTTCGCTAGGGAGATGGAGAGAGATTTGTGGGGTGCTTCATAGAGAGAAATGTGACATTTCTGTTCTTTTGGAATCTAAGATCAAAGGTGAAAAGACTCTTTCTCGGCGGACCCCATCTCATTGGGCCCAACTGTACAACCTGGCTCTATGTGATATGGCCAGGATTTGGGTTCGCTGGAACTCGAAGAGCTGGAAGGGTGACGTGATCTTGATGACGGAGCAGTTGACTGCCATCTCCTTCTTCAACAAGGGTGGCTTTCGGTTCTTGTTGGGGGCTGTTTACGGCCACAACGATAGAAGGAGAAGGGAGACCCTATGGAGCAACATCTTTCGTGTTGTTGCTGCTGCTGATTCGTCGTCCCTTCCACTTCTTCTGATTGAGGACTTCAATGCCCTTCTGCACCGGAGGGAGAAGGCGGTAGGTCGCCCAGTTCCAGACTCTTTCTGTACGATTTCCATAGATGCCTCCTCCATACGGGGTGTCACACACCAGAACCAGAATACTGGAGAGCAGGGGCGTACATAGCCAGCTACGTATATTGAAGTGCAATCCACCTCGCTATACGGTCACGGCTGTCTAGATACATGAGGGTTTAACTACAATCCATCAGTCTCCTATGGTCATGAACAAGCCTATTGTCTCAATCACAAGCAAGTAGTAACAGTCACAAGATATTAGAACATCAAATATACAATAGTAAGGCGTCCCATACATTACATATTGGATGATCATGAAGTTATTCGTACAAAATGTCAGGACTAGCAAGAGTTTTAGTCAATACATGATCAACCCTAGGATTTGCCAATCATATTACAGCCCGTAGGCAGACAGTAAGTAAAGGTAAAATCGAGCTAACACGTGCTCGTCGGCTAAACGCCTCAAAAGAATAATTTTACAATAAAGTGAGAGGACAAAAAGAAACCCACTCGTTGCCAGGGTTATGTCTGGTGGTCACCATCTGGCAGGAAGGTAGGTAGATCCTCTGGAGTTGCTCCGATATCTGGCCATACAAAACTAGCTGGGTCAGACCCCAGAAAGAACAAGCGCCACAAAGGAGGCTTCACTTAGGAACTAAAATCAGCATATCATAAATAAATAGTAAAGATAATTAAATAAAGAACTGATAATAATAGAGATAACAACAATATACTGAGTACGAGGAAACCATTCAAGTAGCCAGGTCACAACCCTTAAACCAAACAAGGACCGGAGTTGTAACCCTTCACCTGAATAGAAACCCGTCTCAAATACTATTGGTACAGTATAGACAATAAACGAAGAAAGGACACAAAACTGCTCCGGAAGCCAGGTTACAATCCTTAAACCAAACAAGAACCGGGGTTGTAACCCTTCGCCTGAACAGAACTGGACCTCTGATCTTTATTGTTAAGGCCAGTATAAATAATAATGTTGCTGAAATAAGTAAAATATGACGAGCATGGCCTAGGGTTACCATAAGACAATAAACGAAGAGAGGACACAGAACTGCTCCGGGAGCCAGGTTATAACCCTTAAACCAAACAAGGACCGTGGTTGTAACCCTTCGCCTGAACAGACCTGGACCACCGATCGTTATTGTTAAGGCAAGCATCAATAATTATGTCATGTCACAATCTTGTACAGGATCATGACAAGACTAAGCTGAGCTAGATTCCATCCAATCAATCACGGCCAAGCAAAGAGTACGGCTTGATACTTTAACTAACTAGGGTTATCACAGGCCTAGTTACTAGTAAGATGCAATGAGATTATCCTAACCACCGTAAATCCTGCAGACCATCCAGGTTATTCCGGTCGAATGTCCGTTTATGAAGAGTGCACCACTTGACCGTGTGCTGGAAATGTGCCCTACTCGTCGGTAGGCTACAAGTCCGTTAGTGCGCCCAGATAATGGGATTGCCTGTAGCTGGAAAATCTCTTCATGACTACTGAATTATTCTAGTTTATTAACCTTAGTCAATTGCAGTAGATATCCCTGACCGTAGTACTCAGGGATCCCTATCCTAGACATGATGCAAGACAGTACTGATTTATTTGTGTAAACACAATCGTCCACGGTGTCCAGGTCATTCATACTTGTCATGTCAGGCTAGCTGTCATAACAGCATGTCGAGATATATCATGTCAGTTTACTTGTCAAGAGGGCACCACAGCGGGTCACTATCGTGTTCTATTCTTACATTATCATGAATGAGAGAAACTTACATAAAATAACTAGTGACATATTCTTGAAGCCAAGGAAAAGATCTAACCCACCAGCTGCGGGCAAGATCCAACAACTGCAGGCGCACCACCGCCACCTTCTCGTCTTCTGGAGTCCTGGCTGCTTCTAGAATCACCTCTGTGTCCTGAAGCCAAGCATCAGCAGCGCTAGCATCTTTACTGCCATCGAAGAAGGGAGGGTTCAAGCGCTTGAAGCTGTTGGCCGTGGTGTTACCCTGATGACCTCCTCTGGTCAGAGCATCTGCCACCGCTTGGTGTAAGACATCTCCTCGACGATACTAGAAAGCTAATAATGACCTGATGAGACCCACGGGCTGAACTAGTGGCTCTCCTCCGATAGGCATGACTCTGGAGGCTACTTCTGAATGTTGGGCCTGATCTCCAGGTTGCTATTGGTCCATAGGATGTGCTTTGTCTTGCTGATCGGCAGGTCCAAGAACAATACCGCTGAAGAAGACGACCTAGGGAACAATAAGGAAGGACCAGGACAGATCAACGATACAAGCATGTGATCAGGTCAAGAATTCAGGGATTCAGAGGATACGAGTAGAGATCAAGGGCGAGTACTGATTGAGACATCTATTTGGTAAACCCTCACATATCTTGATTTATAAGACCTGCATGGGCCACCACTAAAACCATGTCACGCCCCAGAACCAGAATACGGGAGAGCGAGGGCATACATAGCCAGCTATGTATATTGAAGTGCAACCCACCTCGCTATACGGTCACGACTGTCTAGATATATGAGGGTTTAACTACAATCCATCAGTCTCCTATGGTCATGAACAAGCCTATTGTCTCAATCACAAGCAAGTAGTAACAGTCACAAGATATTAGAATATCAAATATACAATAGTAAGGCGTTCCATACATTACATATTAGATGATCATGAAACTAGTCGTACAAAATGTCAGGACTAGCAAGAGTTTTAGTCAATATATGATCAACCCTAGGATTTGCCAATCATGTTACAGCCCGTAGGCTGACAGTAAGTAAAGGTACAATCGAGCTAACACGTGCTCGTCGGCTAAACGCCTCGAAAGAATAATTTTATAATAAAGTGGGATGACAAAAAGAAACCCACTCGTTGTCAGGATTACGCCTGGTGGTCACCATATGGCTGGAAGGTAGGTAGATCCTCTGGAGCTGCTCCGATATCTGACCATACAAAACCAGCTGGGTCAGACCCCAGAAAGAGCAAACGCCACAAAGGAGGCTTCACTTAGGAACTAAAACCAGCATATCATAAATAAATAGTAAAGATAATTAAATAAAGAACTGATAATAATATAGATAACAACAGTAAACTGAGTACGAGGAAACCATTCAAGTAGCCTGGTCACAACCCTTAAACCAAACAAGGACGGGGGTTGTAATCCTTCAACTGAATAAAAATTTGTCTCAAATACTATTGGTACAGTATAGACAATAAACGAAGAGAGGACACAGAACTGCTCCGGGAGCCAGGTTACAACCCTTAAACCAAACAAGAACCGGGGTTGTAACCCTTCGCCTGAACAGAACTGGACCCCTGATCTTTATTGTTAAGGCTAGTATAAATAATCATGTCGCTGAAATAAGTAAAACATGACGGGCATGACCTGGGGTTACCATAAGACAATAAACGAAGAGAGGACACAGAACTGCTCCGGAAGCCAGGTTACAACCCTTAAACCAAACAAGGACCGGGGTTGTAACCCTTCGCCTGAACAGAACTGGACCCCTGATCGTTATTGTTAAGGCAAGCATCAATAATCATGCCATGTCACAATCTTGTACAGGATCAGGACAAGACTAAGCTGAGCTAGATTCCATCCAATCAATCACGGCCAAGCAAAGAGTACGACTTGATACTTTAACTAACTAGGGTTATCACAGGCCTAGTTACTAGCAAGATGCAATGATATTATTCCAACCGCCACAAGCCCTGCAGACCATCTAGGTTATCCGGGTCGAATGTCCATTTATGAAGAGTGCACTACTTGACTGTGTGCTGGAAATGTGCCCTACTCGTCGGTAGGCTACAAGTCTGTTAGTGCACCCAGATAACGGGATTACCTGTAGCTGGAAAATCTGTTTATGACTACTGAATTATTCTAGTTTATTAACTTTAGTCAATTGCAGTAGGTATCCCTGACCGTGGTACTCAGGGATCCCTATCCTAGATATGATGTAAGACAGTATTGGTTTATTTGTGCAAACACAATCGTCCACGGTGTCCAGGTTATTCATACTTGTCATGTCAGGCTAGCTGTTGTAACAACATGTCGAGATATATCATGTCAGTTTACTTGTCAAGAGGGCACCACAGCAGACCACTATCGTGTTCTATTCTTACATTATCATGAATGAGAGAAACTTACATAAAATAACTAGTAACATATTCTTGAAGCCAAAGAAAAGATCTACAACTTTCATGTTTTGAGTTTTTCAAGATTCTAGCTACAAAACAACTTAAACAGGCAAAACAGTGAAATAGAGCAATTTTGGCGCATGAGATTCCTGCACATCGGCGCGTGGGAATTCCTGCACATCGGCGCGTAGGAATTCCTGCACATCATCGCGTGGAAATTCCTGCACATCGGCGCATATCGGCGCGTGGGAATTCCTGTACATCGACGCATGGGAATTCCTACATAATGGCACGTGGGAATTCATGCACATCGGCGCATAGGAATTCCTGCACATCGGCACGTAGGAATTCCTGCACATCGGCGCGTGGTAAACTCACGTTGCGTCTTCAGTACATGCGCGTAAGGAACCTACGCGCATGACACGCTCGGAGTTAAGGGATGCGTTGCCGGGACTTCACAGCGCATGGCCTCCCGGCTCATGGCCTTCCGGACGCATGGGGGCCATCGTTCCCAATCAGCAAGTTCAGCCATAAAAGTTCCGAAAACTTGCCATGGCCATAACTTTTTCATCCGAAGTCGAAATCCAGCGAAAGGAAAGCCAAAACTGCATGAAATTGAATTCTCTACAACATAGAACCATTAGTTTTTGAAAATAACCAAGTTTTAGAGATCAAAACTAAGAAAAACTAAAAAATTACAAGATCTATAAGAATCCATCCATCAAATCCAAAAATACTAAATTCTAAAGAGGCTTAGAATCAAGTTAAAAAAAGAATAGAACAATAAAACTTGAGATCCATCATGAAGCAAGTTGCACTTGGCTAGGCTTGGTAGGTGGGAGGAGTAAATGAAGAAGATGAAGAAGTAAATACAAAATAATAGAGGAGAGAGAAGAAGTTGACTTATATAGCAACCCCTCTCATTTTAACCCAAAATAAACCAAACCAAACCAAGCCAAGTCAAGTCAAGTTGAACCAAGTTGAACCAATCAAGTCAAGATTTAAACCAAGGATAAGCTAAGCAAGATAAGTCAAAATACGGGTCACATGACAATTGTCAGAAATTCGTATACGTATCCTAAAAAATACGTATAATAGAAAACATGAGTGACACGGGGCTCCAGGGTTTGTCTCGTACAGGCTTCATCTGGACTTTGCACAACAAAGCTACCCGTAATAGGGTTGCCTGCCAGCTGGATCGAGCTCTGGACAATGGGGATTGGTTCCGGCACTTTCCAAACTTGTCGGTCGAGGGTATGGCCGCTGGGACGAGCGATCATTCCCCCATCAGGGTTGGCTTCACCTCTCGATCTTCTGGAAAGTTTCGTCCTTTCAGGTACAACAACAGTTGGTATCTTTCGGAGGGCTACCTGGAGGCTGTCTCGGAGGGGCTTACTAGCTGTCAGGAGGGGACGGCCCAGTTCTGCTTGGTTCGACATCTCAAGGCTACGAAGAAGGCTCTTCGGAGTTGGGTGAAGGGGTTTCCCAAGTCTACCTTAGAAGATAAGGAGGTGGAGTTACGGGCCATCCAGCAGGACATGCAAGCTGACATGATTAATGGGGACCTGGCGGCTAGAGAGAAGGAGCTGATCGAAGAAGTCAACATCCTGAGGCTACAGAAGGAGATTAGCACGGCTCAGCGTGCCAAATGTTCCTGGCTCAAGGATGACGACCGTTGTTCCAAGTTCTTTTATGATGTTATCCGTACAAGACAGCATATGAATCACATCTTCCAGCTTCTTGATGCGGAAGGCATTCTGGTGGGGACGCCGGCTGAGATCCAGGACGAGGCTGTTAGGTACTATTCTGAGTTATATTTTCAGACTAACTACCTGTCTGTGTTTCTAGAGATTGCTACGAAGAGATTGATGACTCCGTATGGGAATAGCATTCTTCTTGCTCACGTTACTTTGGAGGAGGTAGAATCTATTGTCAAGATGGCAGATCCCAACGAGACTCATTGACCGAATGGTTTCAGCAGTGGATTCTTCAAACGCCACTGGAACATTCTGAAACATCAGGACTTGGAGGTGGTGCAGGAATTCTTCATTGCAATGGGAAGCTTCTGAAAGAGCTCAATCATACTTTTCTGACCTTGGTGCCAAAGAAGGAGGGAGCGACAGCGCTGATGGATTTCAGACCGATTGCGTGGTGTAATTATCTCTATAAGATAATTACGCACCTTATGTACCGGCGGATGGAGGGGATCATGCATGACTTGGTATCTCCGAATCAGGCTGCATTCAACAAGGAGAGATCGATTGCTGAGCACAGCCTACTAGCTCATGAGATGGTGAGGGGTTTTAGCAAACCCGGAGGGGAAAAACTGTATGTAAAACTGGACATGAGGAAGGCGTAGGACATGGTTAATCGAGACTTCCTCTGTCATCTGATGACAGCTATGGGATTCGCGGACCACTGGGTTGCATTGATCCGGGAGTGCATTACGTCTCCCACTTTCTCGGTCCTCATCCAGGGTGTTCCTTATGGGTACTTCCAGAGCAATCATGGGCTTAGGCAAGGTGACCCCCTGTCCCCTGACCTGTTCACGCTTGATATAAAATACTTTACATGCCTAATGGACCTGGCTGTGCACCGGGGGAGGCTGGTTCCTTTGTTTTGGAGGGTGGACCCCCAGTTACCCACCTTATATATGCAGATGATCTCTTAGTGTTCATCCAGCCATCGACGGAGGGCTTGCAGACACTTGCGACGATTATGGAAGAATTAAATTCCTTCTCGGGCCTCTAGATGAACAAGAATAAGAGTCGGGTTTACTTCAACTCCCTATGTCCCCAGAAGGAGGAGCGGACCGCTGTGCTGGATATCGCGAGGATTGATCTTCCGGTGCGTTACTTAGGAGCGCCTCTCACAGTTAACTATGCACGGGATCAGGACTGCCATAGTCTGGTGGAGTATGTCCAGAGGAGAGTGGAAGGTTGGCAAGCTGCCGGTTTATCATTTGGTGGACGCATCGAGCTGGTCAGATCGATGATTTCGGCTGTAGCCCATTTCTGGCTACAGTCTATCCTCCTACATATTGCCACTATTCGAAAAGTGGAGCGGCTATATGCAGATTTTATTTGGAGGTGGGGTATGCATGTGATCTCCTGGGAGCAGCTCTGTCAACCCAGGAAGGAGGGAGGAGTTGGACTCAGGCCGTTGCTGGAGATTAGGGAGGCCTCCGCGCTTAAGCTGGCTTAGAGATTCATCAACAGGGAATCTCTTTGGACGGACTGGATGCATAGCAGATACGTGAAGCAAGGCAATTTTTGGATGTGTACTACTGACAACAATCACTCAGTCACGTTCAAGACTGTCCTGCGACACAGGGGGTTCTCAAATCTGCAATCCGAAAGGTCATGAAGGATGGGTCTGGAACAGACCTCTGGCGGGATCCTTAGATAGATCGACGTTTATTTTTGTACATCAGGGATGTCCCGACTCATCAGGAGGACATGCGTGGTTTGACGTGTAGTCGCATCATTCGCGATGGAGAGTGAAGGTCGAAGTCGTATCGATTTACTGAGGAGCTGGGCGGGATCATTAGTACTATTGTCATTGATCTAGCTTTGCCTGCTGATCGATAGATTTGGGAGCCGTCAGGAGCAACTCCGGGAACTGGGGAGTTCCAATTCCGTAGCTGCTACAGCCTCATTCAACGTACCTTCCCTCAGAGTCCTGACTACGAGTTCGTTTGGTGCAATGGTCTGTCCAGGAAGATACATCTCTGTGTCTACAAGCTTCTATTGGACCGTCTCTTGACTAGGGATCGCCTGAGTTCGTTTGGAGTGCCAGTTTCGGACCCCAAGTGTGTGCTATGTTGTATGGAGCAGGAATCTATTAAGCATATTTTCTTCGAGTGCGCACTGGCTTGGCAGATCTGGTCGGAGCAGAGTAGAGTGTTGGGAGTGTGCATCTTCGGGAAGGGGATTGGAGACATCATCACGGTGCCCCGGGATAGTAGGGTCGAGGGCATGACTGGTTCCGGACCGCCAGAGTTCGTCTAGTTGCTTCAGTCTGGCATATCTGGCGGAAACGAAATCATCGAATATTTGAGGGGCTGGTCACCCCTCCGGTAGGCATTCTTTATAACATCGATTTTGATGTAAATGCTATGGAGAATTGATGAGTGGGAGTCCCACTTTGATTGTATGTTGTAAGATTATTGCTTTACTTTTGGAATAAAATTTACCCTTTTTCCAATATATATATATATATATATATATATATATATATATATATATATATATATATATATATATATATATATATATATATATTGTTTATCTAAAAAAATATTTAACTAGTATATTTACAATTTAAAAATTATTAGACCACTAAATATCTGACTAGATATGTAATTTTTACGTTCTTGAATGATGACTTCTGTAGTCAGTCCACCAGAAATACGCCCGTCATTTTGGTTAGCCATCTTTTTTAATTAATATCATTACCAATATAAGTACTTATAAAGTATCTAACAGAAAATAAAAATAATAATGTTATTACTCATATTTGATTTTTCTGGCCGTCAAATATCTTTCCTGACTATGTATGTACGAGGGAGGGAGGAGATGGTTGTATGTACGAGAGAATGGAGGAAGGTGAGTTTTGGTTCTGTATGTGATGGAGGAAAGGGGCATGTTTGCTTCTGTGATGGAGAGGGGATATTAGCTTCCGTGAAGAGGAGAAGTTGGGTTTGGGGGCTGTTTATAGGGGTGAGCGTTATGGGGAAGAGGCCAGAAAGTCGGTCACAGGGAGGGTAGTCTTCGAGGATTCAACGAGTGAGTCAGCGTGGAAATGTGTGGGGGTGGGGCATGGTCATCAAAGAAGAATCTCATACGCTCGCCAACTGACTGACGAGCACCCAACGATCAGCCCAGCCTCGTCAAGTGACTTGGTAGCGCCACAACGCCTAGCCAAGTGACTTGGCGGCCCTACCGAACGCTCAACTCAAGCTCTCCAACCCCGTCAAAGTCACTTGGCGGTCCCTCCCTACTCGCCAAGTGACTTGGAGAGTTATCCCCCATTCCTAATTTGCCTAATCTTCTCACTTTACGTAGAATTACCCCAAACTTCTTTACTCTATATAAAATTTTCTGATAAATAGAAGTCTTGTTATGAAGAACCCTACCTATATATGAATTACTCAATATGAAAAGGTTAATATTTCGGTATCTTTGTTATAATTTTCGTTTATTTATTTTTTAATAATTTTTTTCCCTTTGAAAGTTCTGTTTTCATTTTTTTTGTAAACAATAAAACATGTTTGGTACATCTAGTTGCTATTTGTTTATAAAAACAAAAAAACATGTTTGGCAAGCAATTCTTTGTACAACATTCTAATATCTTTTGGTCTCATTTGGTTCGCGGAAAGGAAAGAAAAAGAATTCAATTCTTTGTAGTATACTTTTTTTTTTTTTAGGAAATTGCAATTCCAATTAATTTTATTTTCTTTGTTTGGAAAAGCCAAAAAAATTGAGAGAGAAAGCAAATCCTTGGGTGGGTGGGAGAACCATTTCCCCTAGTATGATTACATTCCTTGTCTGTATATTCTGGTCTTGATATATGAGATACTCCAATGATCGACCGTGGATATTGATATATGTAGCATATACACGATTTTACCGTTATCCCTATCTTATACATTGTACTTGTACTGTCCTATACCAGGCTATCCCATAGGGAACTGGTCCTGTCTGTTGTACTAGTATGTGCCTAATACCTATGATGTTTATATATTTCTTTAATTACCTATACAGATACCCCTATAGTAGTCCAGTATGGTAGTATAGACTAAACATAGGGCTTGTCTATGTTCAACCAGTGTTATATAGATTACTGCATTTGTGCTTAGGACAAATCTAGGTTGGTACCATCTTAGAAACCAACTAGAGTATGCTTTTGACGTACACGTACTCTGTTATGACATCGAGGATGGATTATCATGTGCATCGAGGATGGATTATCATGTGCCCACGCCACGGACTCCATATGATATTATAGGGTTAATCAACTAGTCCAAATCACTTAGTATTGGGAGTAATACGATTCTGATTTTCGTACGTCGTTACTCGCTAGCCTACCAGATATTGTCACAACTGCCTATATGATGCAATATTTGTTATCTACAGTTATCTACCTTTACCGCTCGATTGCCCATACGTGAAGTGTAAGCCCCCTAATTTTTTGGATATTAATTTAATTTATTTTTTATTTATTTAATATAGATATTTAATATTAAACTATATTTTATAATCAATATTGATTATAAAGGTACTTTACCGTAGCTTTGATTTTTGAAGCACACCAATTATCGATTTCTTAAATCTAGTTCTATATTCATGTTCTAGACGAGTGTACTTTCATTTTGCTATATCATGTCCCACTCAAACATGTTCTCTTGTACTATATATTTCTTGTACAACTTTGGGGGTCAAAATAGTCATTTTGTCCTTTGTCGTAATTTTGATATATTTTTTCACTTTCGATTTGAGGCCCAAATCTGATCCAAATTTTTTGACCCAATATATAATTTTGACATATTTTGAGCCTACTATACACATGCCAATAGCGTTCCACTAAATTGAGTTTTCATGTGCTCTGTATTTTTAAATGGCACACAAGTCTCAATTATTAGACTTTCGGAGTATATTTCGGTTCAATAAATCATACCGACCCAAAACTAGTCCAACTAGCCTTGATAGAGCATATACTAGGTTAACATAACCTAGTAGAACTAATTTTAGACTAGATTTATTCAATATTTATCTAGCCATGAGTGGTCATTGGAATTAATTCCAAAGCTTGGTTTCCATATTAGGAAACGTAATAAATCTTTTAAGATTCACCTTGACATATCTTGTATGTTGGACCACCAAAACTTATCCAAACCTCCACCTATCAAACCCTAAACCTTTAGCCTTTCAAATATTATATATAGATGCATATAAAGTGGCCACAACCTCCCTTTATCCTCATAATCCCAAAATTTTTTCAGTCTATACACCTGCCGACAACTTTCAACCACAGCAGCAGTTTTGACCCATTTTCGACCTCCCGTAATGCTTCACGAATATTTGTTGCAAAGCTAATGGGACCCTCTACAATTCTATTAATCCTTTATACGTTCACAACCTCTTCCGGTACACCAAAATAGCCCTACAAATCATCTGAAGTCCAAAATCCAAGTCTAAATTCGTTCAAGCAGGTATGCTGTATTGCATTTAGGATTCACGTACTTTTCAATCTCATATTTTCATAAAACCATAACTATTGGAAAGATCTCTATGTCTATTTTCATATTCAATTAGTCACCCAGACGGTTCCAAACGGTTTGACCGGGACGTCGGTTCTACGGAAAGGTGTCCAGAATAAACCTGTTCTGTTGCGAGCCAATTTTTATCCACTTCGGGCCACTTCCATCTTCCGTATATTTTTGTAAGAAATTAAACTTCCTAAGTTTTCCAACGCATATACTTCTGCAGCATTTTGGTTTTGTTTGCTATTTATCAAAAATATGTACATTTTATCGTAATATCAAATACCAAAATTCATGAGTTATACGTGTCTAATTGACTTGAAACTTCGTATACCATTACCAGAATAATTGTTGTGCATGTTTTGATAAAAAAAATCTTTTTACATAATTAATAGTACTTTTCAGAATTAATATTCATTAAGAATTTGTCATTTAGGAGCCAAACCATCTATGCGTATTGATGTAGAGTCAATACAAGACTTGCACACATATTTTTATATGAATAAAATATAATTAATATTATCATAGAATATTTATAAATATTTTTCAGAATTAAAAGTGATATATTTATGTTAATAATATATTATTTTTATAGGTAGATTTAATACTATATATGTTATATTAAGTAGAGTAGTCAATATGACTAGTTTTGATATAAATATATTATTAAGGTCTATATATGGTAAGTCCATATATACTAAGTTATTAGTATATTATTAATAGTAGAACATTTATTATAGGCGTATCACGTATATGACGAAAGTAGGAGGACTGAAGTTGGTCAGACATACACGCACAAAGAGGTTACAGGTAAGTGTACCTTGCCAATATTTTAGTACCTTTATTCTTTTCTTTTATTGTTGCATATTTATTTTCTCGTTCGTAGAGGACATATGGTTAGTTGATACTTAGCGTCCAAATTGATTCGGATGTCGATGTCAGTATATTGACATCGGATATCTGTTGACACAAAGTCACAGTCAACCAAATATTGATAACATTGACTAAATAATACTTGTAATATTTCAATACGACACACGACGACTACATCCAGCTCAAGCCAGATGACAGCTCAGTTTTGCAAATGCAAGTTATTTTTGAGTCTGTACTTTTATATTTATTGAGTCTAGAATGATTGTAAGCTGAGTTGTGCTTAGCTCTTGAGACTAAATCCATAACCTATCCAAAATTCATAAAGCTCCACATCCAAAATAAGCCTATTGGACCCTTAGACCTATTCTGTGCTCTGGAGACATAGTTCGGGCCGAACTCTGTCTCCACACAGAGTTTGGGCCGAACTCTGTCCTCTAAAAATCAGCACCCTAATTTTTAGGGTTGGCTGGTTGCTAGTTGTCCAACGGCCAAATTTTTGAAAATTCCTACCAGAATTTTGGCCGAATTCTGCCTGCTAAAAACCTATAAATAGGCAAAGAATTCTCTCATTTTCATCCATCCAATCTTCTCTTCTCTTCTCTCTTAAGCTCAATATAAGCCATACCCTTCTTCATCTACTAGCCACAAGCTTCCTAAGTCTCGAGTGCTCAGCATCTCTCAGTTAGGAGTCTTGTGCAAGAGTTCAAGAAGTCGCTTGAAAAATTTCAAGCATCGCCACTGCGATCCTTTGTAAGAAGTTGACGTGCTCTTCTGAAGAAAAGGCACGAGGTGTAACTACTATTTCACAAATAGTAGATTTAATCTTGAGCTAGAGTTCTCAGGCCTGGACTAGTCCTCCACGAGGGAAACCAGGTTAAAATCGGCTGTGTTTGCGTATGCTTTCTTGCTCCTTATTTATTTTCGTACTTACTCCGATTATTCTTAGATTGTGAAAGAGTTTAATTTTTTAATTGGCTATTATCGCTATAAACTCTATTCACCCCCCTCTAGAGTTGCCATCTGTTCTTCAATTGGTATCAAAGCTCTGTTCTCTTTACAAGGACTTACATCCTAGAACTGATCCATGGCAACCACACAATCCTTGATTTCCAATCACGGTGAAGGACAGTCCACTCATAGGCCTCCCCTATTTGATGGAACTAACTACACGTATTGGAAAACAAGGATGAGCTTTTATCTCAACTCGCTAGACTTTGACCTGTGGACTATCGTCACTGACGGTTACAAAAAGCTCGCCAGGATAGTTATCAATGGTGATCTTGTTGAAAAATCATATGACAAATATTCTAACGAGGAGAAGACACAGGCAAGTCTAGACGCGAGAGCTATTAATGCTTTATTCTGTGCTATAGACATGAATGAGTTCAACAGGGTATCTACATGCACCACATCTCACGAAGTATGGAGACTTCTAGAAGTGACGGATGAAGGAACCACCCAAGTCAAGGAATCAAAGATAAGCCGTCTTACTCAAGAATATGAGGCTTTCAAGTTGAAGCCAAATGAGACGATCACGCAAATGTTCACAAGATTTCTCGACATCATCAACCCCCTGTCTTCGCTCGACAAGCAATATTTAAATCACGAGAAGATTCGCAAGCTACTTAGGGGGCTACCAAAAATTTGGAACCCTAAGGTGACAGCCATCATAGAAGGAAATGATCTCACAACCATGTCCATGGAGACCTTGATGGGAAAGCTGATGACTCATGAGCTTGACCTCAAGGACTTCGAAGAGCCTGCTCCTAAGGCTAAGGAGATCGCACTCAAAGCTCACCAACGGAGGGCTGAACCCGAAGAGACGGATGACGACAACTCAGAAGATGATGATCAAGCTCTTATGGTCCGCAACTTCAAGAAATTTCTTCGTTTCAATCGAAGAAAGAAGGAACCACAAGAAGATGGCGAAGAAGAGCCAACCTGCTACGGTTGCAAGAAGACTGGACACGTCCAAAAAGATTGTCCATTCTTGAAGAAGAGCAACCGCTATGAGAAGCCATACAAGAAGACTTCCTCAAAGAAATATGCCAACATAAGCATTTGGTATGAAAGCGAAGCTAGTGACTCCGAGGAAGAAAAGAACTCTCCTCAAGATACGGCTAATGTGTGCCTAATGGCGACGTCCGAAAAGGTATCAAACGAAACTCTTGACGACTTCACTTTTGATGAACTTGGCGATGCTTTCACCGATTTACTTAGTGATCACAAAAAGGTCATTGGTAAATACAAACATGCCAAGGACAAAATCAAAAGTCATGAAGTCGAAATACAAAGACTTTCTCTATTACTTGATAACATTAGAGACACTTCACCCACGGATGTCACTGATGAGGTATCTAAGCTTAAAATAAGCTTACATAATGTCGAAGCACGTATTGAACAACAAACACAAGAAATCACAACACTCAACACGGAGCTTGCAGAAGAAAAGAGTAGACATAAGATTTCTATTACTAAGATGCATGGTTTAAATGCTAAGATTACTGAATTGCAAGCTGTCTCTAAGAAACTGGAGACTAAATTGGGAAAACAGGTTGCTCAACCTCAAACCCAATCACATGAGACACACACAAAGCATGACACCACTCATACTAGTCAACCACGTCATCCACATGCTGCTCATAATCATGCTTACATATACACACACTTTCACAAAGGACACAAACCACATGCACGTAGAAATAATTATCATATGTCACAAAATCATCATGCTACACACAGATACAATCATCATCATGTTGCACAAAAACCACATCACCATCACTTTACATATAGACATCATCACCATGCTAATTCTACATATCATCATACTTCTTCTTATCACTCTACTTATAAACATCATCAGCATGCTCCTAATATAAATAGAAATGCTACATGTACTTATTATGGTCTACATGGACATATTTTACCACAATGTAGAATTAGAAGATTAGTAGATAAAAAGATATATGCATGGTTTCCAAAAACTAAATTTTCAGGACCCTCAAGAACTTGGGTACCAAAGGTCACATCTACTCTTGATGTAGGTGGACCTTCCCTCCTCAACTAAGATTAAGTGGATTCTCGATAGTGGATGCTCGCGGCATATGACGGGAGACGTAAATCTTTTCGTATCACTATCGATGAAGAGAGAAGGATATGTATCCTTCGGCAACAACCTAAAAGGTTATATTATAGGTAATAGTAATATTGGTTATCCTCCCTCTCCTGTAATAAAGGATGTCTGCCTAGTGACCGAGTTAAAGCATAACCTGCTCAGCATCAGTCATCTTGCTGACCATGGATATGACATTAACTTTGGACAAAACAAATGTCTTATTTATGATAGGTCAACAGGAGACATTGTTTTTGAAGGGATAAGAGAGGATAATATTTATATTTTATATTTGTCTATAGATACTAACAATGCAGGTAGATGCCTATATGCTCATAAAGATGAAAGATCACTATGGCACTAGCGTCTTGGTCATGCCAATATGGATACTATATCCAGGTTATCGACCAAAAAGCTAGTTAGAGGCTTGCCCGATATCACATTCAAAAAGGACACCGTATGTACCGAATGTGAGTTGAATAAGGCAACCATGTCCTCTTTCCATTCCATTAACTCTGTAAGTACTACTAGACCCCTACAACTTTTCCATATAGATTTATTTGGCCCTAGTAGAGTAGCCAGTCTTGGTGGAAAACTCTATGCCTTTGTTATTGTTGATGACTTTTCAAGATTTACTTGGGTTTTCTTTCTTGCAAATAAAAGTGATGCTATTTCAGTTTTCAAGATTTTTGTTAAGAAAGTTCAAAACGAAAAAGGCTACATGATTACTCGTATCCGAAGTGATCATGGAGGCGAGTTCGAAAATTCTGATTTTGAAAAGTTTTGTGATTCCAATGGTTTTGATCATAAGTTTTCTTGTCCAAGAACTCCTCAACAAAATGGTGTTGTGGAGCGGAAGAATAGGACTCTTGGCGATATGGCTATAGTCATGTTGAACAAGTTTTCACTTCCGAAATACTTTTGGGCTGAAGCTGTCAGTACAGCATGCCACATTTTAAATAGAGTGCTTATTCGTCCTATTACGAAGAAGACACCCTATGAGCTTTGGTTTGGGAGAACCCCAAATATTTTTTATTTTAGAGTTTTTAGCTGTAGATGTTTTATCCTTAACACCAAAGATAACTTAGGCAAATTTGATGCCAAAGATGACGATGGTATTTTCCTTGGCTATGCGGCCAAGAGTAAGGGATATAGAGTTTTTAACAAATGCTCATTAATTGTGGAGGAGTCTACAAATGTGACTTTTAATGAAGATAACAGTACAGCAGCTACTCTTGATGATGATGTTGAGCCATCAACTTCTACTCCAATGAATACCACAACCGAAACTAATTCTCTAGAAGGCTTGCCAAAGAAATTCTCTTTCAAGCCATCACACCCAGAAAATTTGGTGATCGGTGAGGTGTCACGTGGAGTAACTACTAGATCATCATTAAGAGACTCTATTGCTAGCACTGCCTTTATTCCATAAATTGAGCCGAAAAATATTTTAGAAGCTTTCAATGATGAATTTTGGATTTCTGCTATGCAAGAGGAACTCAACCAATTCGAGAGGAGCCAAGTATGGGAACTCATTCCTAGACCGGCTAATCACTCGATTATTGGTACTAAATGGGTTTTTAGAAACAAAGTGAATGAAGATGGTTTAGTCACACGCAACAAAGCTCGTCTAGTAGCCCAAGGATACAACCAAGAGGAAGGTATCGACTACGATGAGACGTATGCTCCTGTTGCTAAATTAGAATCCATTCGGATGCTTTGTACATTTGTAAATTTTCAAAATTTTAAATTATTTCAAATGGATGTTAAGAATGATTTCTTGAATGGATTTATTAAGGAGGAAGTTTATGTGAAACAACCTCCTGGCTTTGAAAATCATAAATTTTTCGACCACATGTTCAAGCTAAAAAAAGCGCTGTATGGCCTCAAACAAGCCCCTAGAGCTTGGTATGAACGGCTAAGCAACTTCTTGGTTGAGAAAGGTTTTTCAAAAGGAAAAATTGATACTACACTTTTCATAAAATCTTTCAAAGACACTATTCTTTTAGTACAAATATATGTAGATGATATTATATTTGGTTCTACTGATAAAACCCTTTGTCAAGATTTTGCCAAGTGTATGCAGACCGAGTTTGAGATGAGCATGATGGGGGAGCTCAACTACTTTCTTGGGCTGCAAGTCAAACAAATGTCAAATGGAACCTTCATATGTCAGTCGAAGTATACAAAGGACATGCTGAAAAAATTTGACCTTGACAACGTCAAATCAATCAACACTCCAATGGCTACTTCAACCAAACTTGAACCAGATGATAGCGGCAAACTCGTAGATCAACGTAAGTATCGAGGTATGATAGGCAGTCTACTCTACCTTACTGCTAGTCGCCCTGATATTATGTTTAGCGTTTGCCTGTGTGCTAGATATCAAGCTAATCCTAAGAAATTGCACATGACCGCGGTTAAGCGTATCTTTCGATACCTTAAGGGTACGGTTACAGTGGGCCTATGGTATCCCAAGTCAACATCATTTGACCTCATTGGTTACTCTGATGCTGATTTCGCCGGATGCAAGGTCGACCGTAAAAGTACGAGCGGTACGTGTCATTTATTAGGAAAAGCTTTAGTCTCTTGGTTTAGCAAAAAGCAGAATTCTGTCGCACTATCCACAACAGAAGCTGAATACATCGCAGCTGGACGTTGTTGTGCACAAATTCTGTGGATGAAGCAAACCCTTGAAGACTATAACTTATCTTTCATGAACATTCTAATATTTTGTGACAATACTAGTGCTATAAATCTTACTAAGAATCCTATTTGTCACTCACGCACGAAGCACATTGAAATACGTCACCACTTTTTGCGTGATCATCAGCAAAATGGCACGATTAACTAAGAATTTATTGATACTGATCATCAGTTAGCAGATTTCTTTACAAAACCATTATCCGAAGAGCGCTTCAATTTTCATTGTCGTGAACTTGAAATTTTAGATGAAGTTGTTGTAAATTAAAATAAACCTACGTAAATATCGAGTATATCTTGATTCTCTTGTAATAAACTTGCTATGGGTACAAGCCGAAAGGGTCCTTCTGACAACAAGGTGTAAAAGCCTAAGCGACACGGTGCACTAGTCCTATGGACTACCGCTAGCTGGGATCCGGCCCCTGCAGCTACCCCATGACAGCTTCAAAATATTGAATTATGATATAATTCCTTGTCTATTATACGGTTCACTTTTATTTATCACATACTGAAATACTAATTTTTCAAACTTCATATTGCTGCTTTAAACTAACTATCTGTTATTCTTTTGTTTACCTATTGGATTTTTTCTGTAATTATACTCATGTCTTATATTGGTTTTTCTTTTAGTTAACCAATATTTTTTTATTTTTCTGCCTGATTCCTGTTCTGTGACCAGGATCCAGAATTCGGGCCGAACTCTGCCCCTACCAGAGTTCGGGCCGAATTCGGCCTGACTGTTCTAGAACCGGGAACAGTCTCAGCCGTTGATCAAAAATTAGATCCAATGGCCATGATTTGCTCCGACCAAGAAAAACCCTCACCATATTTTTGGTTTCTCTTCCCTCTCCTTCCTCATTACCACCTTCTCCACTTCTCCAACTCAATTCTCTCAAAACCCTAACTCTAATTTCTCCTTTCTAGAGCTCCATTCTTCCCCAAACTCAAGGAGAAGACTTATTTTTCACTTCTCTTTCATTGTTCATCACTAGTTTGAGGTATAATTCCTTACTTTTCTATATCTCAATTTCTTTCATTATCTATTGTGTTATGGCTCCTCGTCTGTTCAACAGCGGAAAGAGACTTCGGACAGAGGGAGCATCCTCGTCGAATGCTCCTCCACGTGTTGAACCGCCCGTTGCACCACCCGTTGCACCGGCCATTGAACAACAAATCCATCCGTTGTTCAATCCTCCACGTCCACATGATCCAAACACTTACAACGATCGAATTTTTGTATCACTAGACGCCTCAAATGATTGGTTTAGTGATTTTCGGACACGTCCGGTGTTTGTGGGACACCCCATCAATTTTACTATATTCTCACAATATGATGCACTCTTTAATGACCTTTGCCTTGATGAACTTGTTACCACAAATTCGGTCATTTATCGTAGTGTCATTCAAATGTTTTACTGCAACTTAACCCATGATGATACTCATATTTACTCACGAGTTGCATAAATTGATATATCATTTGATGATTTTGAATTGGCCGAATATCTTGAACTTCAAGAGCCAAATTCCTGGAAAAAGCTTGTTGAAGCTAGATCATTTCAATTTCCCAAAGGAATTTCACTTGAAAGCTTCAAGGACGACTTGTGTAGCCCTAACCCTCGTCCTCGTAAGCTTTTGGCTAAATTCCTCAATCCCTATTTCTATGAACTTCATCGGATCATATTCAACACCATTCTACCCAAAGCGGATTCTACCGATGAAGTCACTTATTTTGAAATCTCGGCCTTATACCATCTCCACTTCCATGTTTCCTTTAATCTTCCACGCACAATGATGGATTGGATGATCAACAGTAGGAAGAAACCAAGATCTTTGGTTTATGCATTATACCTTTCTATGATCTTTCGTGCGTTTCATGTACCCCTTGATGAGTGTCCATTCTTACCTGCCCCTGCCTTCCTCTCTAAGGCAAGGAGGCTTCAGGCGGCCATTGGCTCACCAATAGTGTCTGAGCATTCTGATGATGAGCCAGATGCCCCTCCTCTTGGACAGGATCCTCCTCCTCCTCCTCCTGCCACCCTCGAGTCTCTTCAGACCATGCTCCGAGATCGCTTCACTTTGGAGGACGATCGATGGACTCAGCTGGATTACCGAACTACTTTGCAGATGAGTGCTATCAGCAACTCGCTGCATGACATTGGTATTCCATGTCTCGCCATCCTTCCATGCCCATTCCTATGGAGCGAGACCCCGATCGTGAGGGATTTCGTATTGATGACCCTTGGGTTCGTCGCTACATGGATCCGGATGCGGCATTTGTGGACCCACGTCGCTCCTTTACTAATCCATCGGACGGCGCCGGGCCCTCTCATGCTCGATGATGGATATGGACTACTCTTGATGCTGCTACTGAGGATCTTAGATTATGGTTTATGCATTTTGCTTTAGTCACTTTTATGTACTTGGTTTGTAGTAGACTTATTATGAGTTGTGACCTTTGAGACTTTGGTAGTTCTATTATCAGTTTATATGACTCTTGAGACATTTGGTCATTATCTTAGTTTATATGCAGTTTCTTCTCCTTTGGGTGTGTTTGCCAGTTATTATTTGTTATCTCATATTGCTAAATGCCAAAAGGGGGAGATATATGTATATTCTGTGCTTTTGGTTTATATGTGCTTTTGGAAGAATATTCTTTACAGGCCAACAAGATTCACAGCATTATTTATGGAGGAGCTATTCTTAAGCTCGGCACTAATTATGGGGGAGCTATATTTTTTTGTCGCCTCATGTGTCCAGGTATGAATATTGAATATACAATTATTATTTTTGTCAATTATCAATATGGGAGAGATTGTTGATACAAAGTCACAGTCAACCAAATATTGATAACATTGACTAAATAATACTTGTAATATTTCAATACGACACACGACGACTACATCCAGCTAAAGCCAGACGACAGCTCAGTTTTGTAAATACAAGTCATTTTTAAGTCTGTACTTTTATATTTATTGAGTCTAGAATAATTGTAAGCTGAGTTGTGCTGAGCTCTTGAGAGTAAATCCATAACCTATCCAAAATCCATAAAGCTCCACATCCAAAATAAGCCCATTGAACCCTTAGACCTATTCTCTGTGCTCTGGAGACAGAGTTCGGGCCGAACTCTGCCTCCACACAGAGTTCGGGCCGAACTCTGCCTCCACACAGAGTTCGGGCCGAACTCTGTCCCCTAAAAATCAGCACCCTAATTTTTAGGGTTGGCTGGTTGCTAGTTGTCCAACGGCTAAAATTTTGAAAATTCCTACCAGAATTCTGGCCGAATTCTGCCTGCTAAAAACCTATAAATAGGCCAAGAATTCTCTCATTTTTATCCATCCAATCTTCTCTTCTCTTCTCTCTTAAGCTCAATATAAGCCATACCCTTCTTTATCTACTAGCCACAAGCTTTCTAAGTCTCGAGTGCTCAGCATCTCTCAGTTAGGAGTCTTGTACAAGAGTTCAAGAAGTCGCTTGGAAAATTTCAAGCATCGCCACTGCGATCCTTTGTAAGAAGTTGACGTGCTCTTTTGAAGAAAAGGCACGGGGTGTAACTACTATTTCACAAATAATGGATTTAATCCTGAGCTAGAGTTCTCAGGCCTGGACTAGTCCTCCACGAGAAAAACCAGGTTAAAATCGGCTGTGTTTGCGTATGCTTTCTTGCTCCTTATTTATTTCCGCACTTACTCTGAATTCTTAGATTGTGAAAGAGTTTAATTTTTTAATTGGCTATTATCGCTATAAACTCTATTCACCCCCTCTAGAGTTGCCATCTGTTCTTCAATATCAACCCTAGGCATTGCGATATATCATATTGTGTTCATTGACACGATAGACCACAGGACACGAACACGACGGATGATGATGATATGATACGAAGTCTGACATGAGATATTCGTGGATAGGGACTCTGTAATAGCATATAGTACTAGCTCGCGTGACTTGTTACTGGTATATGATTCATACGTGACTCACTTGTTAGTTTGAGAACATGGGATGGGGATGACTCCTGCCGAAATATTCGGTCGTCTAGACTCGTGGTCATGCTTCCTTGTGTGGAGCATGTTTACTTGCGTATTGACATGGTCTCTGTAGCAGAGCTATGGTATTGTTTAATTGTTTACCTATCGGTATCACAGCACGGTGCCATGGATTATTGTCTTTACGACTAGGCCTGATATTAAGATTGTCCTCAACTGCATTTTGTACTTAGATGGTTATGGTAGTAACCCTTCATTATATAGATATTCTTTTTACTGTTACTTGGAATATTTTTCTGTACCTTGTTATGTCCCTTGAGGATCTAATGATCCCTCCAGGTAGTTGGTCATACAGAGATAGTCCGCTGATCATGGAGGTATTGATGTATCTGGCATGTATCTGGCTCAGATATTTTGTCATGCTTTATATTTATTAATTATTTCTATTATGATATTTAGTCTTGTTTTGTAGACCCATATCGTTTATCGGGTCTAATCGAACATATATGCTATTGGGATGCAGACCATGGCATATACTGTTTATTCTTGTTGTTACTTATCCCGTGGATTGAGATAGATATAGTTATAGTTGATTTATAGATAGAATTAGAACACCAAGATAGCTTATACATATTTGAGCCAGACTGGAGTCCACTCTATACGTAGCTAGCATGTATATGATCTCCTAGTCCTACGTATTTTGGGATTGGGCATTACATGGAGAACAACGACACTAGAGCATAGCGAGTGTCCTTTCTATCTCACTCTATAATGTATATCTTTTTTGGCGTTTAGCTAGGATACGTGTTAGCCAATGTATTCGAGAGCATGTACATTCTCATTTGTCTATGGACTCCATGATTATAGATGAATTAGACCGCAACTAGTTTTGTGATCATGTATGGTTGATTAATATACTCTAGTATCTCATTTTATAATACTAGGTTTATGATCATTTATGTTATAGCTTTTGGGACGCCTTATATGTGTGTGTGTGTGTGTGTGTGTGTGTGTGTGTGTATGTGTGTGTGAACATATATAATTTAGAATAATTTTTTTTTGGGGGTGTGTGTGAAGTAAGTCCTTCGGCTATGGGTGGTGGTTGTCTCCAGAGTTAGACCTAGGTTTAGGGTTAGAATAGTGGGTTGGAAGAGAATATGGAAAAGAAGAAAGACAATTTAAAAAAAAATGATTAAAGGGTTAAATTATTCTAAATTATTCACGTGCATGGCAAATAACGATTAAATGTGACCGATGGTTGATATTAGGTACCTAAGTTCATATATATTTGATATGAAAGTATTCTAGATTGTGTACTCGTGTATTGCTTATTATATCGTGTTTCGTGTGGTTCAATAACACTATGAGTTATGTCTATACCTCTAAATACATATAGGAACATGATGTAATTTAATTTTTTAATTTTTTTTATTCATTTCATCTTCACAAATCTATCTAGTTCCAAAATCCAAATTCTTAAATATACATTACATGATTCAAGTAAAAAAAAATTGATACTACCTATCATCTGCCTAACGATATATTATTATTGTTATAAGACATATTATAAGAACCTAACGATATATTATTATTGTTATAAGATAAATCGTGGTAGCAGTTTTCAAAAACTTTATAGTTGATGATATTTAAGTGCATTTGGCAGGAGGTGGAGCTACCATTGGGCATGGTCGGACTATAGCCCGAACGAATTTTTTATTTATTTATAATTTTTTTGAAGTTTATTATAATTTTTTTGAATTTTAAATATACAACAATTAAGTGATAAATAAATTCTCAAAAAATTGATATTTTAGACGGTGCGATGCTAGCGTCCTTGTGTCGTTCAAGCTATACCTAAAGTTCAGCCCTCCCTAATTTTAGAGACTAGTTCCGCCAGTGGCATTTGTTGTTACGGAAGTTGTGCAGTGGATGTTGTAAAACCTTATAAACCTCGATATTGATCCTAGTCTCGCGGAATTCTTTTTGTGATTTCCTTTCTTTACAATGTGGCCTGTCTGATCTTTGTTCAACTTCAATAATTGCCCACCATTTTGTTGTGCCATGAATGTTCTCGATCGTCGGGGACAAGATTCTTGGAATATACCGAATATTTCCTCCTTTATCCCAACAAGATGAGAGCAAAGATGAACTTGGTGGTAGATCATAGTGTACCATTGTAGGTAAGAAGCTAGAAGTGAGTTTTGGTCTATACTTTCGGAGTGTGAGAGAGCATATATGATTCTGCAAATATAGGCCATGAGAAAGCGAGTGGGAGGGAGGAAGGGAGCTGAGGGGGCTTTGGCGGGACACAGAGAGGATAAGCGCCAAATTATTGTACATGGCCTCGTGGACACATGTAGCAAGGGTTTTTTTTTTTTTTTTTTTTTTTTTTTTTTGGCAGCCTTTAGTGTACACAGTAGTGACTACTGAACTGACAGAAACAAAGCCAAAGTTTTGGTGGGCCTAATCCTCACTCGGTCATGTCCCCATCAACAACAAGCTACCACCACTCCATAAAACCTAACTGTAATTTCTTCTTCCTTCTCCTCTCAACTTGTTCAGTAGAGCTCTACCACACCACACCACACCATGGACATTGTGCTAAGCCCTTCTCTCAAACTCGACAACTTGTCCCCCTTTCCCTTCTCATATTCATCACTCCCGACGTTCCCCCAGGTCGACGAGAGCTTCAGCGACATCATTTTCAGTACCACTCAGTTCAGCGAAGCCGCCGACCGCTCAGCAGCACAAGCTGCTGCTGCTAAAGAGTACACGTCAGCTTCTCCCAACCGACCAGCAGCATCCGGCAAAAAGACGGGCGGCAGCGCCAGGCCCGGCCGCAGGAGGTCGGTTCGGAAGGACCGGCACAGCAAGATACGGACCGCGCAGGGCCTGAGGGACCGGCGGATGAGGCTCTCCCTCGACGTGGCGCCGGAGTTCTTCGACATCCAAGACATGCTCGGCTTCGACATGGCCAGCAAAACCCTCCGCTGGCTCATCACCGCAGCCAAGCCTGCGATCCAGGAGCTTATCGCGGCCTCTAGGCCCGAAACCATGGCCACGGACAGCAGGGGCAGCTCCAAGAGTAGCATCGAGTCTTCCACTCTGGAGGAGTTGGAGTCCGGAGACATGATCTCCGCGGTCTCTCACAAGCGCAAATCAGCAGTGCGGGCGCAGACGCAACAGGAAGCCGACGCCGCTCCGAAGGCTAAGAGAGCGCGTTGGCATCCGCCGCCTTCAAGGAGAGCGGCACTCCCTGCTACGATTGCGAGGGAAGCGAGACTCAGAGCACGAGCGAGAGCGCGGGAGAGGACCGAGAAGAAGAGCTTGTTGCAGTCTTCTTTCGACCGACTTCCTGTAGCGGACGCCAACGAGGACCACTCGTCGTTAGATCTGCTGGTAGCTGAAGCGGAAGAACATTGCTCCCAGTCACCTACTGGAAGACCAGACGAGCTTGGAGTGACCATCTTTGATTATAACCAGAGTTTGATGTGTCCGATCGATGACACTACTGTTAACCTATTTCATGAGCAGTGGGACACGGAAATAATCCTCCAGACATGGGAGGCCTAAGCGCAGTAAATCTTTAGGTTTGTCATGTAACTTCAGTAATGTATCTAATTGTTTTAACTTTCATGTGAATTTGAGTATTTAAATTTAGTAATGTTATATTTTCTTGAAAATCGTAAGTAATTGTCATTTAAGGCATTAGTAGCATTATTTTACTTCTTCAACTTTTTAACCATAAAATTAAATCATTATATTGAAGCTGTTTATAGATTTCTACGAAATAAAATTTAATTAGTTCATACCATATGATCTCGTCTGAAACCGACGGAGTAATTTTTCATCTGCACCTAATTATACAAACTAGTAAATGCACGTGCTTTGTACGTATAATAATGTATAATAAGAACATTATTTAATAATAGTCAAATATTTCTTGAAACTCATGTGGTTAAGGTGGGAGGTATTCTTCTTGTTTGGTTGAGTTTGATTCTCCCTGTTGAATATATATAACAATTTCTAAACTTTTTTCGTCATTTGTTTACATAATTTATTTTTTAAAAAATAAAATGAACCGTGATATAATGACGGCTTAGACGGCTCACTTTTGAGCCATTTTGAAGCCTCGTTATAATAGTGGAAGATGTAACGAGTAATTAACTTCAGCAAGTATATCATCCCTCTGACCAAATTATATATCAAGTTTTCGCCAACCAGTAATGCTGTTTCTACATACATTAACTAATTCTGTAAATTCATAGGGTCTGCTTGGCAATTGTAGGAATAGTGGTTATGAAGTATGTCTAGAGTATTGGTTAATGAGCGGTGATGAAAGGTCCGATTTTTGTGGTTTTAAGTAACGGTTTTTAAACCAGTCAAACCTATGTTTGGTGATTTATTAACAAACGGTTCTGAAATTACACGAATAAAGTTGCATATATGCCCATATATAAATAAAAGTTATGCCAAAGTTTCATCTCTGATGCTGAAGTCTGTTTGATTTTGGGAATGGATCTTCAGCTGATTCAGTAAAGAAGAGAAACATAGATTAGAAAGAAAAAAAATAAGGTATGACATTAGTAGTTATTATAACTATATATTTTTGGTGATGATATAAATGAAATAAAATAATAAAATCCTCAAAATCTACAGACTTGAGGTGTTTATAATGACATCCAAAATTATATTACACCACTTTATGAGGTTTTTGAGCCTACCAAAACTAGTGACTCAAAAAAATTAACAAGCGTGAATTTTTAAAACACTTCATAAACGATCGGTTCAAAAACATTCCAAAATCGATAAAAACACAGTTACCAAGCAAACCCTTAGTGTATGGAAATACAACTACTATTATAGTTCTAACTCGTAAGGTGTTGTTACTAGTTCAACTACTTAGGTCTAAACCAAGTTTTATTGAGATAGTAAAAGTAGTAAAGAAGGACGATTTTTGTTAATGTTATAGAAGACACGACCCACAATAATGAATATTAAAGGAGGTTCTTACCTAGTCATGCTAACATAGATGAGATTGCCCACAAGACATGATGGGATTTTGGAACAACAGATCGGAGAAGGAGCAAGGTGAGAGAGACTCAGATGTTATGGATCCATGGAGGGATCTTTCAAAACTAGTCAAGGATGTAATGTTTTCCTCTTTTCCTAAATACACAAATGTGAGAAGTTCACGAGCCTAGACAGTGCAGAGGGGATCCCGCATGTAAACGCCACCAGAGAAATAATTTCTGTTGCCGTTATTGCATAAAATAATGGATTCAGATTTTAGAGACACTGATTGGGGGTGCTGTTACTAGTGTCGTTCTAAAGGTAAGCCGTAAAGGTCACCAGTTTAGGTTACGTGCTCTCGAGGAAACATACCTTTCAAGCTCTCCATACATGGTTGGACCTACACAGAACATATAATTAATCCCAGAATCTCTGTAAGAAATAGCAAAAATATCTAGCAATTGTACCAAATAGTAGAATTATAACCCAAAAAAAAAAAATCAGGGACGGAGCCACCTTAGGGCTATGGTGGGCTCTTTCTTCATATGTTTTTTTTTTGGTTCATATGAGTCTGACCACGCTTCAGCCCACCTCAGCGTAACCTAGTCCACCTAGGTTGAATTTCTAGCTCCGCCATTGCAAGGAAATGTTACTAATACAAAGGGATATTAACACATGACACTTCATATATTACATATGCGAAACTTCATGTTCCATCCTACAAGTAAGTGTGGCTTGAAGGCTATTGTAAGGCGACAAGATTTGAAGCACATCAAGAAAGACTCCCGGTTCCAACAAGCAAGAACATATGAAAAATTACTCTAGTATGCAATGCCTTCTTTGTAAGGCATATGGGCATTTAGAGAAGTTATGTTGGGACAAAACTAAGGATGAAGCCAATTTTTTTTTTCAAGAATAAGAAAAAGAAAGCTTGATGTTTCTTACCTATTTGAATGGAGAAGAAATTCTGGACGACAATCTGGTTTATAGACTGCAGTGGTTGACGTAATGATATAAAAATGTGAGAAACTATTCAAAACATTCCAACAGGAGATGTTGTAGTAGAGACAGAATTAGAAAGATTATAAAGAGGGGTCCCCAAGAACTCACAATGCCACTTATAGAGTTGGAGTAGGGATATATCAGCAACAACAACACATATTGAAGAAGGCCCATCGGTGGCAGCCCCTGCTGGTTTAAGGGGTGGTTGGATCTTTGTGTCAAACACATTAGAAGGCCAAAACTAAGCAAGTAGGGGGGAGAGAGGAAGATCCATTCAAAGCAGATACTTCAACTTCACTAGCTAGTTCACGAGGTAAAGACCAGGTAATATGTTGTAAATTAGTTATCCTGGGCCTCCGGCACTCATTCATATCAGTTCTCGAAATTGATTATCATTCATACCATTTTTAAAATTATTAACCTACCTTTACATTTGATTAATTACATATGCATCTATCGGGAAAGACAACTCTATTTTAATCGCGATACTTCATATTCTATCGAGATACTCCTATTAGTTAATCTCGACCATCCTTTGTTATGATATTGTCTTTTGTAGCAAAAGACAACCATGTTTTGTTATATATGGTGTTTAGAAGTACTTTACATTTACCTATTACTTGATGTACCCAGTATGGCCTAGGTAGAAAAAACCAAGTGTCATGACTCAACCAGGAACAAAATCTGGATATCCATTTTTTTGGGATATAGATCTAGTTATTCATTCTATATCTACTAAGGCCAATATATGGTATGTAGTTATTTGATTATCTAGTAAATATATTCTTCCAAAGTTTCATTATCTAGTAGGATATCTTTGCCACTTCAGGATAGTCTCATGAGGATGCATCTTGAAGCAATGCCAATGTTTACTTTTCTTTGGTTTATGAATATAGGCAGGTGCATGCTAATCTTGAAGCAGTATAGCTTATAATGACACTTTCATTTTATAGCATTGCATGGAGTTTATTTTTGAAATAACACAATTATGTTTATTGGTGCTCAACTTTCATTTGGAGGATTGTATGAAGTTTCTTGGCAATGACAGTACTTCTGTTTAGAAAATGGCTATTATATAGTATCATGTAATTTCTCCTCAGAAAGTTCAGGTAATTTGTACGTGTTATTGCTCGAGTTACAAAGATCCTACAAAGTAGGTAAAACCGAAGGTTACATTTGATTCTTGAAACCAGAAGATTAGCAACAACAACTTGCTAGAAAAGAACGCTATAAAATCTCTTGCAAACACAATTACTGCAAAAGATAGAACATAAACTCGATGAAGAAGAATATAACTTGCTGGGATGATGAAGATCACCGTTGATATAAGCAAGATTCGACCAGTTCTTTTGATCTGTTCCCAGGAACCATCAAGTTCGTAGATGAACTTCTGGAACTCTCTTATCACCCTTGCCGTGGAGCTCGAACTGGACGAACAGACATCACTTTGTGAATCTGCTTTGGTTGTTATCCCTTCTCTTATATCAATATCTTTTTTTTCTTTCAAAAGAAAAAAAGAGAATATATGCTGGAGGGGAACAAGCCAAACCTTAATCAGCCGCCACCCAATTAATCCGAAGATAATCTCCATGAATAAGGAGCGATACTAACCATTATCTCCAAATTTCAAAATTAAGGAAAGATTACAACATATTAGCCACTTAAACAGCCTCGTGGCCCAATTTTCGCAAAAAAAATGCTTTGTGCGGAAATCAGCGTAGCATTTGCGCTGCACTAGCAAAATGGAAGCCAACACTCTAATGCACTAGCGGAGTGAAAGCCAATGCTACACTACACCAACGAATGGTAGCACTGCGCCCACATTGCGCCCATGAGAGAACAAAGCACAAAACGACGCAATGATGCGCAAACGTGTCCGATGCGTACGTGCAAATGCAAAGTGCGTCATCAAAGAATCCTTCGCCCTAGCCTGTGCCCGAGTCGCTAAGCTCCTTCGGGGTTTAGCTCCTAAGGAAAATACCAAAGAATGAGTGACAAAAACCTAAATGTTTCTTGTCTACCTTGATCCTTGCCCTCTAAAAAAAATCCCATCATACCAATCACATGGGTTACAACTTCCCATGTGCACAAGTTAACAAAGGATATTATATTGAAATACACACTTGGGGTTGCCATATGGATGTGAAAATATGTTCTAGAGTTCAAGAACAATACCCCAACAATTTCACACATATTTCAATATATGGGTTGAACGTTTTCCACAATAATTGTACATCATGCATTAGGATAGATGTCACTTATGACTTGAATTTTTCTGTATGAATCAAACAACAATACGATATTGAATGAACTATGCCTTAAATTCAGTACCATAGCTACTATCCTTCCTACTCACACAATGATATTAACGGTGCCTCTGGTCGCACATTAATGATATTCGTGGATGTACATATCTTGGGTGTATATAAGTTTACTCTCAAGTGACGGTATGCATCTCAGTTTATTCACATAGGTGAGTTCTTTAAAGAGTTTAACTTTTCCTAGCATGAAGCCTTTTGCCTCCCTTGCATGCTACGTTGCTACGACATGGCCAAAAGTCGACATCGAACCTCTTCGTGGTGTCATATACCACTGAAGCATGAGGTCCCAGCCTCTTTGTAGTACTACACTACTACTCTCTATATTTTAGCATTAGACTATCTGCCTCTGTGTAGTGTTATGCCACTGCGACATGTCCCGAAGCCGAGGACGCACCTCATGTGGTGTCACACTGCTATAGCATATGGTACTAGCCCTTTTGTAGTGCTGAGCTACCCGTGCTTCCTGTTAAGCATGTCGAGCATTCTAAATGCCCAAAAATTCATCTTAAAGTCGTACTCTCACATGACTTGTTCTATATAAAGAGCAAATAGTACACCACAGAGGTTCCAGGATGAAATCCTGATAATGTCCCAAAGGACTAACCTCTGTACCTGAATTTTTTTTAATTGATTATCCTTCCTAGAACCAAAAGAAAGATGCTAGTAGATTTTTCTTTGAACTGATAACATAATACTTTATGATAGAATTATAATTACATAATATCAGAAATCATTCAAGTCCAAATTTCTTGTTGGGTCCTCGACTAATTAACGCTTGAGGCTTTGGTGAACAGATCTGTCGGATTCTTCTGACTTCGAACATCATCCACTGCAATAATGCACTAATTCAGTACTGTGTGACAAAGTCGCACGGGCCTCTTCTTACTATTAAAAATATTATTAGATGCCACTTTTGCAATCGTCTAGTAGTCGCAGTATATTGGTATAGCCAGAATCTGAGTCCCAACCAAAGAAAGATCATACATGAGCGTCCGAAGAAATTTTGCTTCATCTACTTCACCCGTCAGAGTATAGAACTCAGACTCCATAAATGAGTGAGAGAGCAAAGTCTGCTTCTTGGACTTCCACGATATAACAACCGACCCATGGAGAAGGCATATCCTCCTATGGACATTTAGCTCTCTACTTCTGAATACCAACAAGCATCACTGAAACCTTCCACTATAGCCGGATAATCGATGTAGTGCAATATAAACTTCTGAGTCCTTTTGGGAACTCTTATAACTTTTTTCACAACTTTCTAGTGTTCTACACATGGATTGCTCGTGAATCAACTAGGCATCTCCCTACGCCAAAAATGATGTCAAGCCTGGTGGCACTCGTAGCATATATTAAGCTTCTATTGACACATGGATACTCCAACTGCCATACACTTTCTCCTGGATTTGATTTCATCACACCTATAAGGGATATGTCAATTCCTGAAAGATCCTGATATCCATAACGTATGAGCATCTTTTATATGTAATGAGCTTGTGGTAGAGCAAATCTAGCTTCCGTCCGGATTATCTTTATCCCCAGGATAATATCGACATCTCCCATATTCTTCATACTAAACTTGGACTAAAGTAACTTCTTTGTCTTTATTATAATGTCTCACTCCGTTTGGTGCTTGAAAATGGTTTATTGGCACGATGAGTCGTTTGGACTTGGTTTCATGTCGAGGATGTTTCATAGATCTGCTCGGTCGAGGCAGATCGATATTTCTTCAGGTAGATGGTTTCGATGATCCTTCATTTTTTTACCTTCACACTTAACGATTGGATGTTGCATGTATGTTTCTTATGCTATGATTAATGTTGCATGCTAATAATAAAATACACGAGAACTAAGATAAAGATGTAACTAGTGTGTTATCAACTTGCTATATAGAATATGGAATATTAACTCACTACGATAAATATCCGTTTTATTACTGCTACTATGCGAATAGATATTGTACTATTTTAGTTATGTATCATTTGTAATATAGTTATGTAGTTTTATATCATGTGGAATATAGCAATATGATTATTTTATTTTATGGAAGTAGAATGATGTGGTTCAGATGGTTTGAAACATTGAAGGCTAGAGGTCGCCAAGGGTGTATTGGACTTGGAGTTGCATCGATGTGGTAATCCCTGGACTGAGAAGAATGAGTCGAGCGATAGCTCAAGGGTGTATGATAGTAGAAAGAAGAGATGTGTTGTGTAGCTATTTCAACTTTTGTACTATATATTTGCTTATTAGTTTAACACACGCATTTGTATAGTCATGAACAACTTGTGTACATGGTTTTAGTTCCTCAAACGATCGTCGAGACATTGGGATTGTGTCGATCTGGGGAAAACGATGATGACGTACTAACACTAGCATTGTAGGATCTTCAGTAGGGTGTGCGATCTGGACTAGAAGGGCACATCACAATAAAAATATTTTGGGACATTCAGTGGGGATCGCACCCACACGCGAAGAGATCACCATTTTACTAGATTATAGTCCAAGATGGCTTGTGGTGCCAGTGACCTTAATATAGTTAGGCCGCATGCTAACGTTATCTGCTTGCAGGCCTACTATCTTGGCATGAGAACATGATACTTGATACGATTATATTTTCATGATGGCTAACAATGTCTTATCAGGGATACGCATTATGACACATTCTTTTATGCATTATGAATTAATATTGTTGTATTGACTTTTATGGATAATGAACATGTCCTAGTCTATTGGGCCACAACTCAAGAGACCAAGAAAATACAAGCACTTGATTAACACTTTCAAAAGAAGTTACAAGTTGTAATTTAAATATTCCTTCGGTACAGAAATCCTTCTCGGAGTATGCTTCTTTGTAGAACATCACAATCTGGCCAACATCGATGTACATCCTCAAGCCTGCATTGCACAGTAGAGTTCCTAAGATCATGTTTTTGGTAATGACTGATACATGCTTAACATTTTCTAGGGTATGCGACTTCCCCGAAGTCAATTTTAGAAGCACTATCCTGATTGCTAAAACTTCATGTTGAGACTTGTTCGCCATCGAGGCCTTCTCAAAAGTAGGTTCGTAAGTGGTGAACAACTCTCTTTTTTGAACGCACGTGGCAATATGGGCCCATTTCCACCCACCAATCAATGTCTTCTTCAAATGAGTCAAGTTGCAAAATTATAGCGACCAAGTTAAGCTCATCTTGCTTTTTTGGTTTGGGCTTGGACCAACAATATTTCTTGAAATGAACCTTCCTACTACAGTTAAGAAAACCCCACCGTTTCTGGACTTTGGCTTAAAAGAAGTTGACTTCACCTTCAGATGGTTGAAGTCATTTTTCTATTGTTGTATGATGGTTGAAATCATTTTTCTATTGTTGTATGACTTCTGCTTCCCCTTCGAATCTCCAAACTATACTATATTTTCCTTAACAAACTGTATGGACAAAGTGTCTATTTTCAATTGGTCCCTTGCTTCATCTTCAATATGAATCCAGTACAGAAGATCTTCTAGCTGGATCTCGACCTTTTTGCGGTACATGTCAGTTGTAATTTGTTCCAACTAGGAGGGAGCTTGGAAATGATGACTACCACAATGAACTTGTCTTCTCGGGGCATACCTTCCTCGTCAAGCTCTTTTTGCAACTTTAGTAGTTTTTTAACTTGAGGCAACATTATCTTCTCATCTTCAAATTGTATCTTGAAGAATTTATTGATGAGATGTATCTTTGACATCTTCTCGTCATCTTTGTACTGTTTCTCAATAGACTTACATGCATCTCTTGTAAACTCCTTCTTGCTGTAGGACTACGTCATAGAATTATACATGGAGTTGATGGATCCGTCAACACATAGTTTACGTTGACCATTTGAAGATTCAGAGATATCTTTCTCTTCCAGATGTTGTAGTGCTCTCTATCGGACTTCTAAAGTTTGAGAAAACTTGTGTCGAGAAGACTTGTACAATTTTTTATCTTACTCGGATCTTGCTTTGAGATTGTTATTGCATAGGTTACAATGATCGTTTAATGTATGTAAAAAATTGAAGATTACAATTGATTTGAATATAGAAACTAGCAAAAACAAGTTGATGGAAAAGAACACTATAAAACCTCTTTGAAACGTAGTTTCTATGAAAGAAAGAACAACAACTTGATTAATAAGAAGACAACTTGCTTGGGTGATGAAGATCACTGTTTCTCAAAGCAAGATTTGATCCTTTCCATCGATTTGCTTTAGGAACTAGCAAGTTCGTAGATGAACTTCTGCAATGCTCTTGTCACCCTTGTTATGGATCTTAAACCGGATGAACGGACAACACTTCGTGGATCTACTTTGGCTGTTGATATATTTCCTCTCGTATTAATATATTTTGTCTTAAAAAAGAAGAGAAAATAAGATATATAGGCGAGGCACAAGCCAAACCCTAATCAGTCGCCACCCACTTAATTTGGAGATAATTCCTACATATAAGGGGCGGTTACTAACTATTATCTTGAAGTCCCAAAATATAAGGAGTAGTTACAACAAATTATCCACTCAAACAACCTTATGGCATAATTTTTGCTTTCATGTAAAAATCTGTGCCACGTTGTGCCTGTGCCGAAGCCCACGCGACACCCGTACTACACCAGCAGAAGCCAACACTACAATGCACCAGCAGAACGAGGCCAATGATGCACTACACTAGTAGAAGCCAACATTGCGCTCGTACTGCACCCGCGTTGTTCGTGTACTGCTCTCGCGTCGAGCCCTTCGCCTTAGCCCGAGTCCGAGAATCCAATCAACCACAAAAAAAAGTCCCAAATAAACTTCTACCATCAATTGCATCCAAAAATCCCATCAACCACAAACACAAACACAAAACATGATCATTCAAATTAACACCTATACATCCATATTGAACACAACAAATTAAGGGCGTCTATCAAGGATTCAATTAAAACTTCCAAAAGTGATACGATTAACTAGTATACCTACATACTAATTACATGAACTTTCTGACGTGAAGTTACATAACACTATAAATATACAAGGAGAGATTGGGATCGGGATCCCTGCTTATAAGCATCCTAAAAATCTTCAAAAATAGCAGTAGTTGGATTGTCTTTTTTGACTGTTCAGGTTAGATCAAAATCTTGCAAAAAATTGGATAGTTTAAGGTTCTAATTTGAACGGTCGAAAAATACAATCCAACGACTGCTATTTTGGAAAACATGCAAGGATGCTTAACAACGGAGATACCTCCTCCTCGTCCTTCTCTCTCTCTCTCTTTCTACCACTACCACTAGGCTATGGGGTCATTGGCTATATAGATAAATATAAAGGCTATAAAAGATAGATCAATTCTTCTCTTTACAATGGCAATTGCTACAATGGGAAAAGATTGTTTACAAGATCTAGATTCAAAGACAAAATAATAAGCAGCTTGTTAGGGGTGATGAAGACCACCATTGCTCAAAGCAAGATTCACCCTCTTTCGATGATCTGCTCTTAGCAAGTTCCCGTGATGAACTTATAGATTCATTGTCACCACTGGGAAGAACTTGAATAACGAACTCCTTGGATAGAACTCTCTGGATGTATAGGTGGCGGTCACACACTCCTCTTCTGTTATCTTTCTTATTTTGTGCCTATATAAAAAACAATAACAAAAAAGAATATAAGGAGAGGTGAAAGACCTAGCCCTAATCTAGCTGCCCCCTGTAGAAGCATGGAATTTCACGATCAGAAATCCTATGCGCCAAACACTACATGCGCCAGGAAGTTCAGACAAAAGTACTTGGACACAGCAAAACAAGAATAGAGACATTAAAAGAAGATTTTTATTTCATATAAAAGTCTATTACGTGTCTTAAAAAGGGCTGTACAAAGGAGAACTTCTACAAAAAGAAAAGACCCTAAGTTTACAGCAAGGCGCAGCATCATCATGCGCTCTCGAACAGGCGCATCTTACCATGCGCTCTCAGGTGCATCCCACCATGCGCTTCCAGCCTGGCGCATCCCTTCAGCAGCTCAGTTATGTGCATCCTCAGTTATGTGCATCCCTTCAGCAGCTTAGTTATGTGCCACCCTTCCAGCCAGGCTCACCGCCGTCCAAATGCTTCGACTAATGAAGCATTTATTGAGCAGAACGAGGGTGGCAATCAACCCTCTAGCTGGAGGAAGAGCTCCCCAAACCGAGGAAGAGAAGAGCACCGCAAGCCAACCTGTGGCCAGGGGAGGCTTCGAAAGAGCCTCCAAAGGCGAAGGAAGACCGCAATCGAAACCACGGCTAAAGGAGCAGCTTTTAACACAACCAGAATGGGCAACACCCACTTTGAAGGAAGAAAGAGCCCCCAAAGCCGCAGTACCGCAATTCCGATCTGCGGCTCTTTCCACATGACGGAGACGAGGCTCGTATATCCCGATCTTTGGATGCAACAGGCACCTTCTGCCTGCCTCAGAAGCCCTCGACTCCGACTTTTGGATGTAACAGTCACCTTCAAGTGCATCAATAAAGACAATGCGTCGCATCTTCACCCTCGGAAGCATGTCATCAACAGAATGCACTCGAGTAAACAAGTTCATTTCGGGAAGACGTGAGAGAACGAGAAGTAAACTCTCTCCATGCCACTATTTATAGGCCGGGCAAATCAAACCCATGCGCCAAGTGGATGGCTCTCCGAATCTCGTGCAATGAATTTGCATTAAATGGATGAACCTGACGCTTCGAATTCAGCCAAGTCAAAAACGGCTATTTAAAGCACTCGAAGAACGTAACAGTCGCACCAAAAGACGTATCAAGCGAAGCGGATGCGCCGGCCAGACCGCACATCACACAGACGCGCCCCTCAGCACCAAGCGCTTCACAAACATGCGCCCCCATGCGGCCCCATGCGCCTAGTAGAACGTCGATCGATGCGTCCACTCAACAACCTATCACCTGTCAAAGAACATTAAATGCTGAAGTCTGACAGAGTTGGCAGCACGTCCCCCGAAGACTGCAGTTGACAGCTTTTTCAGAAAATGAAGCGTCGCCGACGTCAGCATCATCATTACTTTTCTCCGGCAGTTACAAGCCACGTGGCCACCCAACCACTTGCATGCGCCTCCACGGCCATGCGTCCAAAGTTCTGCATGCGCCTCAAAAGCCATGCGTCTCAGACTTTCTCTCTGATCCCTAAAGACAGAAGTAAAGTCACTACTGAAGCTCTGCATGCGCCTCAAAAGCCATGCATCCCAGACTTCTCTCTGATCCCAAAAGACAGAAGTAAAGTCACTACTGAAGCTTCGTATGTGCCTCAAAAGCCATGCGCCCCAAATGGTTCGTGACTCCCAAAGGTTACGAGCCAAAGTCTCCTCATGCGCCCAATCCCAGGCGCATCCTACCAGATCATTCTCCACCAAATCCGAGATCTCCGAGCCATGGGCCGATGACACGTATCCTTTGACTCGATTCACCCAAGATCTCAGCAACAGAAAAATCCCCTTCTCTGTTACGTGCCGACCCACAACAGCAGTATGAAGAATTCAACCCCTCAATCAGGGCGCATCGTCCATGCGCCTCCATCAGCAATCACTACGTGGCGTCCCCGCGTCCAGACGGATCCTACATATGCGCGCATGAGCAGCCAGCCTGCAGACTATATAAATAGAGAGATCATTTCCTTCTTCCACACCTACACACACACAGAGACGAACATTCGTAGACAGACAGAGACATCGCACAACCAGAGAGGCAGATACAGACACTCAACGTCTTCTTCCTCTCAGCAAGCTCCGGCACCCAGAGCAATCCAAACCTTCAGAGAACCGATAACCGTCGTCAGATCGTCAACGGAGTCAACGCATTACCACTCGCTCCATCGGCACAAGGGACCCAGATAAACAAAAGTGTACTCCTTGGACTACGTCTAAGTTCTATATTATAACACTGTTCTGTTTGTATTGAAATTTGCAATCAAAATATTTTAATGGCAAACAAGCTGGCGACTCTGCTGGGGACCTCTTTCTCCTTCACTGAGAAAGCTGTGTCGCAATCCGACAATGTGAAGGTGGGCTCCTCCCACAAGACGCTGGTCGTACGCCTCAATCAACAGGCGTATAAGGAGTTCATATCTGAAGGAAGTACGAGTCCTTCGAAGCGGCTGCCAAAGCCGAAAAGGACCCGCCGAGTCTGGGTGCGCAAGGTCGACGCCTCTGGCACCACCACCGAAGGGGATGCGCCGATCCAGCCTTTCCTTCCTGCGGACGTCCTCAGCAACCGAGATGCGCCCACCCGTGTAGCGCATCCCTCGGGGAAACGTACAGCTGACCACATTCCCCAGCCATCTTCCTCTAAGGCGAGGAAGATGCGTCGACGGAGCAGGGGCGCAGCTAATGCCCCACGCATCACCTTCGATGCGCCACAGAAGGTCTCTATCTTTGACAGACTCACTCGCTGTAGTGGCGAGGAGAATTTGGATTCCGAGTACTACGCACCCCAGCGGGCTAGTACGAAGAAGTCCAAGGCAGCACGGGCCATGCGTCCCAAACGTGCTATGCCAGCAGCAAGCCAGAAGCATGCGCCCACAATCATACGCGCTGCTGATGGTAAGCTGTATAAGGTTGACTCAGGTACTGTGGCGACAGAAACGAGCCAACCTTCAAAGTCCTTATCTCACTTGGGCGCATCTGTTGCGTTCGCAACCAAGTCGAGTAAGGCAAACCCAGTGGTCTTGAACCCCCGTGCCCCCTCGGATTGTGCGTCCGAGGTTCGTTCAAGTCACTTTAAAGGTTGTTCCCCCACTACTGATCTGAGCACCTGTTTGGTGTTGGACCAGGGGGCGCAACATTCACCTGACCACCCCGGCGCTTGGCCTTGCCATGCGCCTGAAGGGGGTACGAAGGTAGCACTCTCCTCCAATGGTCTGCGTAACGTGATCACTCACAAGCGCCGATCAGGAGAGTCAACTGTCAAGCACGATGCGCCTTTCACAGGGCACACTTGTGCTGTGGTCACCATCAACTGCTGTTGCAAGTCAGCAGTCCCGCCAAGACAGTCGGTGTTCCAGCGGCTGCAGTCATCGACACCCCTCCGACGTCGTCCCAGAAAGAAAGTGTCAACAATAGAGAAGCCAGAACTAGAGGTTGCTTCATGCAATGTAATCTCCAACTCCTCGTCAGTCCGAAAGATGACTGGCATTTCCTCGTCCAAGAGCCAGCCGAGGAAATCCAAAACAACCGTCTCGTCCTCCGGAGTGTTCGAAGGCACTCGGGGGAGGAAGAAGCTCTTGGAGGAAGCTGGGGGTAGTCAAGCCCTTGTTGATCCTCCTTCCGAAGACGAGGGTGTCCTCCAAAGCACAGCTGGGGTCGATCTTCATTCTCAGGGCGAAGTCAGCCTCTCCGACATAGCTGGGGGTCGTCTAGCCCCTGTGGACCTGCATCTCGAAGATGAAGAAGTCGTTCAAGACATGACTTGGGGTAGTCAGGCCCTTATGGATACTTCTTCCGAAGACGAAGGCGTCCTCCAAAACTTACCTGGGGGTAGCCTAGCCCCTACGGATCCGAGTCTCGAAGACGAAGAAGTCCTCAGGAACATAGCTGGGGGTAGCCAAGACGAAGCTCCGGAAACAACAACTCCTCTACAGGAGAGTGAGGCTGAAAGCAAAGCCTCAACTCAGCCATTCGACACCAGCCGTGTCATGACAGTCTATATGGCTGGAGGTGATACCGAGTCTGATGCGCCGCCACCAGACCTCGTCCAGCTCATGGATACCTTGGAGGGAGGACTCAAAACCCTCTCTGCCTCTATGCAAACACTGACTCAAGCAGTGTTTGAGATACGGTCAGCTTTGGCCACGACACCCTTCTACCGGTCCCGACCCAGGGGCCAATGGAGAGTCAAGTGTACCCCCTTAACGGGTATCCTTGGATATGGATCGTCGCGAAGCCCCCTGGACGTCGGAGCCCTCAAATGCTCAACTCCAGGTGGTACCACCTTTCCCGACTCCCAGCTCCACGGAAGACGTGGTCGAGATGATCAGGGACTTGCGCAAGCGCTTTGAGTCCAAAATGAGACAAGAGGAGCGCCAAAAGATGGGCATCCCCCAACCTTATCCCCTCGAATGGAATAAAGTGGTTTATCCTCCCAAATATAAACCACAAACACTGACGCCATACAACGGAAAAGACTCTCCGCGTCGCTATCTGACGTATTTCCAGTCTCAGACGGGACATCTCCCGAAAGAGGATGCGCTACTCACCAGCATATTTGTCGGCACACTGAAAGGAGTGGCGTACGACTGGTACTGCAGCCTCCCCAACAATTCCATATCGTCCTTCGACGATTTGACGCGCCTTTTCCTCAACCATTTCTACGACGGCGGGAAGGACATGACAATGATGTCCCTCATAGAGATACGCCAGAAGGAGAAGGAAACAGTTCGGGTATTCATCGAACGCTTCCGACAGGCCTGCTTCAGACTGCCCCCGGGCATGCCAGAACATGCACTCCTCTCCTCCTGCAGCATGAACATGCTACCTGCAGTCAAACTCTGGCTCAACTCTACTCCTCATTCCGACTGGAGTTCCCTGATCATCGAAGCCGAGGCCGCAGAAAAGAAGGCGGCCAATGTTCGTCTTCTGGGAGTCAGTTTTCCCGCCTTTGAAGACAAGGGTAAACGGCCTGTAGCCAACAACCCCGGACGAGAGACGAAGGGGAAACAGGCATTGACTGTCAATGCCTCAAAAGGTGCATCAGCATCTACTCAGAAGCCTCCACTTGCACCAAGGCCAAAGGAGGTGTACTCTTTCAACGATGAAGACACCCTGCAACTCTTTGAGATAGTGAAGCAGGGTGACAAGATCAAGTTGCCGGACCCGAAGCGTCCGGACGAGGTTGGAAAAGTGGACAATCCGAGGTACTATCACTACCATCGGTTTGTCGGACATCCAACTAAGGACTGCTACGTCCTCAAAAACTACATCCAGCGCATGATCAATACGGATGTTATCTCCGTCGACTACGAGAAGAAGACGTTTTCGGCCAACGTGGTGTCGCTCCAGTTCGGTACCTTGCCGCCAACTACAACACAAGATGGCGTCGTCCCCATCCCTAAGGCGACAATGGAGGTGGTTAACTTACCACCTACTCGTGACAACGTGAGTGGACTCATCCCACTCACCACATCTCGGGGAGAGATCTTATGGGTTCACCCTGATCTCGTCTCCGAGGTTACTCAACCGGAGGTACGCTCTGCCTCCAAAACTAAAGGCAGAAAGATCAAGTCTTGCCGTATGGTCTCTTCCTATGCAGAAGAGGCTCTTCCGGTACAAACGCGTTCACAACAGAATGCCCAACCCGATGAAGCTACCGTCGAGGTGGTGCCTCCTTGCACCATCCCTACTACCGAGGAAGGGGGTCCGTCCAAGCCTCCAGCAGCTAATAAGCAGAAGCATGTAGAGGCTCGTTTCGACAGGCCTCTGCGAAAGGAGAATACTTCGGGGCTAGCCAAGCCCCACAACTTCGACATACTGGCACAACGTGCTAGTACTCCTGCCCGCCTTTCTCTATTTGAGCTCCTTCGTCTTTCCAAGGACACTCGCGAAGCTCTCTGTGAAGCCCTGAAGGATGCTGAGTCCTTCATCAGTCAGGTCAAGCAGCCTGAAGATCTTCCAACTGCATGTGCGCACTGTCATTGTGCGAATGAGGTTATCCCCAATATAATCTTCACCCAACAAGACATGCTGCTCAAGCACAACCGACACAACAGGCCGCTGTATTATACAGGGTATATCGGTTCTGTCAAGGTGAAGCAGATTCAGATCGATCCGGAGTCTTCCCTCAGCATCATTTCGAAGACGCTGCTCTCAATATTGGGGATCCCAATGTACCGACTGGCGCCATCCAACACAACAATCAGTGGCTTCAACGCTAGCAAAAGCGAGCCACTGGGCAAGATACGTCTAAAGTGCCACATCGGTAACCTCAGAACTGAGATGACTTGTTACGTCGTGGACGCCGACGTCAACTACAACCTTCTGTTGGGTCGACCATGGCTGCATGAGTACATGGTGGTGCCATCCACACTCCACCAATGTATGAAGTACGTGTCCACCAACGACGTCATCCGGACGGAGTTTGCGGACATTGACCCTTTCAAAGGGGTTGAAGCCTATTTCACTGATTCCAACTTGTACAAATCACCTGACGAGGAGGAAGCCAATGATGCTGACGACGAGGCAGAAACAGCAGCAGAGCCGGACATGGAGCCTGAGATGACTCCCAGCGCTCCTTTGAAGATCCGACTCAAAGGCAAACCGCCTCAGAAGTTGTCTCCCATGAACATCAAGCTACCCGGGAAAGCATCAACTGCTCCTGAAGCTCCCTTAAAGATACGACTCAAGGAAAAGCCGCCTCAAACATCGGCTCCCCTCGTGGCAAAACTACAGGGGAAGGCACCCATCACCGAAGGCGCGGTTGAGGCACCTCTGAAGGTACGTCTTAAGGGCAAGCCGCCGCAATCCAAGCTGCCAGAGAAGGCCCACATAGTCCTCTCGGACCCCGAAATCAAAGCTGTGGTGGACTCTCCCGATCCAATCCCAGTACTCACAGATGAAGAGCTAGGGAAATATATCTCTGCTGATGTAGACGCACCTTCTCTGGACAATGTAATCCCGCGGGATAAAATCTCGTATTTCATCAATAATAGAGTGTCTTTTAATTATTCTAGTCTTCCACATTGGAATGCCATGTATACATTAGATAACGCTCTACGGTCGTTGCAAACACAAATAACGACCGTCAATCATGTAAATCGAGTAGTCCCGTTCCAAGGGGTCTGTTCTGTAGTCCCACCGCGAAATCGAGACGAAGAATCCATCATTTTCGGCAAAGTTGAGCGTCATCAAGACCTCCCGCCACTCGAGCCAGAACCAGATACCGGCAGAATATAAGTCTATCGGTACACGGACAAGGCAAAGTACCTCATCCAAAAGATGGGTTACGACCTAAAAAGCAACAAAGGCCTGAACTACGGCAAGGGTCGACGTCTTTCTCTCCGGCTTCCAACACCTAAAGGAAAGCCGTATGACTACTATAATCGGACTCGACGGGGGATAGGCTATGTCACGCCTCCATCAACTCCAGAGAGTTCGGACGCAGAAGAAGTAGAATATTCTCATTCGTCTGAAGCGTCAACTTGGGATTCCGATACCAGTATCGGCTCAGTCTTTAAGAGAGTGCTGTCAGCCAATATGACATCTGCACAACCTCAAGAAGATGAAGGCGAAGACCAAGCACCGGAATTCTTCGAGAAAGAACCCTGGGCGCAACGCTTAGGAGATCAATGGGAGTCTCGTTTTGAGCTACGCGAACCCCCTACCGAAGACGAAGTCGAGCAGATCGACCTTGGGGATGGATCTTCTTCCAAACCCATCTTCATCAGCAAAAGCCTAAAAGGAGAAGACCGGGAGTCTTTAATCCAACTGGCTAAAGAATATATTGATGTCTTTGCCTGGAGCTACGAAGACATGCCGGGACTTGATCCTCAGATCGCGATGCATAGGCTCAATATCTTGCCCGATGCCAAGCCTATCAAACAACAAAAGCGACGCTTTCGTCCGGACATCATGAATGCCATCGATCAGGAGGTGGACAAACTCTTGACCAGCGGCTTCATCCGTGAAGAACAACACCCGGTTTGGGTGGCCAACGTTGTCCCTGTCACCAAGAAGAATGAGAAGATTCGAGTCTGCATCGACTTCAGGGATCTCAACTTCGCCTGCCCGAAGGACAAATTCCCGCTTCCTATCACCGACGTGATGATCGACAACACATGTGGCTTCGAACGCATGTCTTTCATGGACGGATATTCGAGCTACAACCAGATCAAGATGTTCTCCGATGACGCAAAACATACGTCATTTAGGACTCCAAAGGGCGTTTTCTGCTACACAGTGATGCCCTTCGGCTTGAAGAACGCTGGTGCTACATACCAACGAGCTATGAGCACTATTTTCCGTCAGCATCTTTGTAAGACAGTCGAATGCTATGTTGATGACATCGCAGTCAAGAGCCGTCTCAAAGGAGATCACCTACAAGACCTGAATACATTCTTCGATCTCATGCGGGTGTACCAACTCAAGATGAACCCCGCTAAATCCTTCTTAGGGGTTTCCAGCGGAAAGTTCTTGGGCTTCATTATCACGGCGAAAGACATTCATGTCGATCCCGAGAAGACCAAAGCCATCCTTGACATGGGCCCTCCGAAGAACCTCCGAGAACTTCGAGGCCTGCAGGGGCGTCTGGCATACATCCGGAGGTTCATAGCAAACCTTTCTGGAAAATGTCGACCCTTCACTCATCTTATGAAGAAGGGAGCCTCTTACGTCTGGACAGAGGAATGCCAAAAAGCTTTCGACGACATCAAAGCTTACCTGACGAGTCCGCCAGTCCTAGTGGCGCCCGTCGCCGGCAAACCATTCCTCCTCTACGTCCGTGCCATGGATCATTCCCTCGACGCTTTGCTAGCTCAGAACAGTAATACAGGCAATGAGCAAGCTATCTACTACCTCAGTAGAACACTGATCGGGGCCGAACACCGGTATAACCCCGTCGAAAAGGAGTGCTTGGCGTTGGTATTTGCCATCCAGAAGACTCGCCATTATGTCTCGGGCCAGACGATTCATGTCATCTCCCGAGTCAATCCACTCAGAGTTCTCATGACAAAGCCAGGGTCATTAAATTTTCGGCTAGCTACGTGGGCGATCCTGCTAACACCATACAATATGGTGTTCGTTCCACAAAAAGCCGTCAAGGGTCAGGCTCTGGCCGACTTTTTAGCTGCATACCCCATCCCGGAGTCCTCAAGACTCTATAAAGACATTCCAGATGAGGTCCAAGAATCTAACGTCACCAAAGAAAGCTCCGTCTGACGGATGTTTTTCGATGGCGCTTCAAGAACAGGCCCCAAAGGCCAAATTATCGCAGGAGTGGGAGTAGTCTTGGTCTATCCCGATCAGCTGGTCATCCAGCGCGCCTACTCCCTTTCGAAGCCGTGCTCCAACAATGTTGCCGAGTACAACGCTCTCATCATGGGACTCCAGTTGGCACAACAGCTGGGGGTGGATCATCTGGAAGCCTACAACGACTCATAACTCGTCGTAAACCAGATCAGAGGGCAATACGAGGTTCGCCATGAAGACCTGATCCCTTACCTTGAAGTTGCGTTGAACATCATTTCAACTTTCGCCGAGTTCTTCATCGAACATGTACCTCGTTTATAAAATCTGGAGGCTGACGCTCTGGCTGGCCTCGCAGCCTCGTTAGCAGCACCCCTCGGGACTCAACACTACGTCATGGTAGTTGGTCGAGACTTGGTCTGTCCTAAAAATAACCTGTGCTCACAAGTGACCCATGCCATGTCAACAAGTGTTGGTGTTAATGTCCGAGACTGGAGATTCCCGTTCATCGACTTCGCTGTCTACGGAATTCTTCCAGAAGACCCAAAAGAAGCCGTCTCAGTTAGGAGATGCTCCCTTCGATTCTACTACGATACAGCTACCAAAATGCTGTACCGACGCTCCTACGATGGACTTCTCCTGCGATGTCTGTCCAACGAAGAAGCAGCCGAAGCTTTTCGAGAAGCTCACGATGGGACCTGCGGAGCCCATCAACCTGGCCCTAAGTTGTAGGATCGACTGCGACGCATGGGCTACTACTGGCCAACCATGACCGCTGACGCTGTTGACTATGCTAAGAAGTGCCATGCGTGCCAGCTTCACGCAGACTTCATCCATACACCGTCAGAACCACTACATCCTACAGTCGTCTCTTGGCCTTTCGAAGCTTGGGGCATGGACATTGTAGGATCGATCACCCCTCCTTCATCGAGAGGACACCGCTTCATCCTAGCCATCACCGACTACTTCTCCAAATGGGCAGAAACAGTCCCACTGGCGGAAGTGAAGAGCTCTAGGGTGATCAGCTTCATCAAGCACCATGTCATCTACCGTTTCGGGGTACCCCGGAGGATTATCCACGATAACGGTCCTCAGTTCATCAGCCATGTTTTCAGCAGATTCTGTGACAAGAATTGCATCCAAAATGTGGCCTCAACCGTCTACAATCCGGCAGCAAACGGATTGGCCGAGGCGTTCAACAAGACCATCGTCAGGCTACTCAAAAAGGTCGTGTCATCCAACAAATACGACTGGGACGAAAAGCTCGGCGAATGCCTTTGGGCCTACCGTACAACGGTATGGACCCCGACGGGCAACACACCATTCTCCCTAGTCTACGGGAGCGAAGCAGTACTACCTCTCGAGATCCAGATACCCTCACTCCGCGTAGCAATCACAAACCAACTCACAGAAGAGGACAATCAACGTCGTCGTCTGCGGGAACTGGAGGTACTTGACGAAAAGCGTCTCCTAGATCAACAACGCATCGAACTCTACCAAGCCCGTATATCATAGGCTTTCAACAAGAAGGTCAAGCAAAGGACTTTCCAAGAAGGCGACCTGGTTCTGGCAGTCAGGAGGCGATGGTGTTGACTCACAAGACACTAAAAAAGTTCGAGCCCAAGTGGGAAGGACCTTTCATCATAGAGACGGTATACTCAAACGGTGCTTACCGCCTCGCTAAACCCAATGGAGACTTGTTCATGATGCCCATCAACGACAAGTTCCTAAAGAAGTACTACTCTTAACGTCTTTCAAACATGTACTTCCATAAAATCAGACGCTTCCAGAACCCAGCTGTTCCGTGGCATCCTCCAGTAGAAGGACAACCACGTCCACATCACCTCTGAGTTGTCCCCCTACGCCCTACAAAGAGGAATCTTACACTCCGTGAGACTACGCTACCCATCATGTTTACTACGTCCACATTACCTCTGAGTAAACATCCCGTAAAGACAACCCCTGCGTTGCCGTATATTGATTGCAGAACTTCCACGTCCATATTACCTCTGAGTAGTTCCGCATATTCCCCAGAGTCATTCCTACCACGTCCATAACACTTCTGAGTAGGAAGATTCCATCATTTGAATCCCATATTTGCCACGTCCACATCACCTATGAGCAAATATGTTGGTTCTCTCAAACTTATTATCTGTACCTAAAAACCAAGGTACGCAAAAGATAATAGGTCCACACAAATCATCAAGTTCATGACAGCAAAAATGAACACATCACAAAAATTTTGTATTTCTTTTTTCTAAAGAGTAAAGGATTACACCCCCAGCAAGAGTTGTAAAAATACAAAAAGAAGAGACTACAATTCCTAAACATCCCCAGGGTTGGCTGAAATCTCTTCAATCCGGCGCCTCAAGTCTGTCGCTCGAGTCTCCACAGTCGCCAGGACCCGACGTTCAGCTTCTTGACGCATCGCCTCTATGGCCTCTGGAGAAGTGTCATCCTCATGCTTCTCATCCAGCTGCTGCCGCTGCTGAGCTAGAATAAGAGCCCGGTGGGTGAAAGCTGCTTCCTCCTTCTTGAATGCTACCTGTTCAGCCTGGGCACGCTCAGCATCCAATAGAAGTCGGGCCCGCTGGTCCTCAAGATGGCGAATCTGGGCATCAACCTCTGCGATACTAGCGTCCAACGCAGTTCGCAACTCTACCTTCTCCTACGTAGACTGAGACAACCGCTCCACTGCAGCTTCAGTCTCAGCCACTTCGCGCTCCCAGACACCCACGGTGGCCTGATAAGAGGACTCAATTTCAGCAATCAGCTTCTCCTTTTTCGCGTCTATCAGGGCGAAAAGATCATTCTGCTGGATATGCTGAAACTCGGAAAGCAGTTAATCCAGCTCAGTCACCGAGGCCTCCAGAATATCGGCCATATGATCATGGCCCTGGTGGAGACGTATCAGGTTGATGTGTGAAAGCGCCATGGATTTTGCCACCACGAAACTCCCATTGGTGTTCATCACTGTCGACGCACCCTTCTGCAGCATCTTGTATACTGCCTCAACAATGAATTTTATGTACTCATCCATATTCGCCAATACTTGTGGTGTCATGGCAGGAGTTGGAGGAGTTACCCTGGATGGCGGACCTGAAAAAGACCCGCCGATCTCATTCTGCGAGGTTTGAACATCGACCTCAGCAGACTCTCCCGCACCAGAAACTTGAATTCCGCTACCAGCGCCAGATGCCAAGAGTACAGAAGGAGTTGGGTGGGGTGTCGATATCGTCCCCCAAGTCGAAAAAGCAACAAAGGGCTCTTGTATCAGCAAGCCATTGTCCTTTCCCGGCTCAAAGGGGCTATCAGCATCCGGAGCTGCCTCCTCCACCACCGAGGTGCGATCTATAACCAGCGCGGAGCCTTTCTCTGGCAAGCTAACCGGATCAGCTCCCGTTTCCTGGCGGGGAACGTCTTCTAGGGTCGGGCTCGGCAGACGAGTCTCCCCCTCATCATCGAATCCCTCCGCGGGGGCCAAATCTGTCGCCACCTCCCGGCCGGCAGCCACCTCAGCTTCCATTGCTGAGCCTGGGGTAGGGCTCGGCAACGCTACAGCCGACCTCCCCGCATCATGACAAGGAGGGAAATCAACCCTCTCCTCTGTTGCAATCACATCTGTTGCCCCCGCAACAGACTCACGCATCGCTGGAGGAATGTCTTCCGAAGACGACGAACTCCCCCCCACTTCATCATCAGGAAGCCCCGTGTCCACAGGACACTCAACGTCCAAGGCCCCCACGGCGGCTTGCACCATCCCGGAAGTTGCTGCAACTTCAGCATCTCTTCCGACAAAGTCCGGAGATACTAAAATCTCTGCAGGAATAACATCTTCAGGATTCTCCTCCATTGGAGACATTACCATCGGAGGAATTCGCTCATCAGAGGAGCTTGTCACCTCCTTCGGTTTACTGACACCCGATTTCGAAATACGGGTTCTCTTCTTCAACGATCCCTATAAGAAGAAAAGCACAAGTCACCAAAATGACATGATGAGCCAGATTACGGAGGACTCTTTACCTTAGCAGGGACTGATTCTAGTGACGCAGTCGTTGGAGTCGTCACTTTTCTCGGCCTTTTTGGTACAGACGAACCGGCCTCTGCGTCAGCCCGTCTCTTCCTAACAGGGGGATCTCTTACTGATGCTACAGCAGCAGCCCGATATCCCGCCAATTCTGGTGGACGATATGACCGAGCCGCCACCAACATATTTGTTGTAGCCTCTAGCTGAGTTCCAATGATGAAACTGGTCTCCCTATCATAACCAGGAGACACAGTATTCATGGTGCAATATAGTTTAACGGCTGAATACAGGATTTGTGGCCGAGGGTTGCGAACTGGCGTAGTAAAATGAACACCAGTGCACCCGGCATTGTAATATTGCCAGCCCCGGGCTCCGTCCAGCAAACTCCCGGTAAACCCCAAACTGTTACTGGGGTTCCGTAACATTAATTAGGTGTAGCCGAACTGGCGAGCAAACCAGCTTGGCAGGTATGGCTCCAGATGACACCTATTCTGGTTGCGGTAGAGTAAGTGGGAAGGCCGAATACTTTGCAACCAACGAAAACCCCATTTCGGCAGAGTAATCGCATCTTCACCAAAGTCGTCTAAATCTTGGTCGGTCTCGAAATCCTTGAAGATGGGACCAACCTTGACAATCTCCCACCCCTGAAGATAGGACAAAATTCTCCTGCAGACGGGGACACCAGTGTGCAACCACTTCCTCTTGTAGAAGCGGCGGATAAAGGCGTCACCTTCAACGTGATCCTCCTCCGAGCCTGGACTCATCACATTCTGGTGATGAAGAATCAACCATCCCATCAGATAATGGAATGGTAGTTCGGCCCGGGAAAAGTTGTCATTTCTACCTCTCTCATGGATCACGTCCTCAGCAAAGGTCCTCATGCCCCGCAACAGGTTATACACCATCGCGGGGAGAAGAGCCAAAGGACGACCAAAGGCCAATTTCACTGCTGGCAAAATGAGGTTCCGGTGTACCCTCTCCACGGAACCCGATCCGCCCGCGAACACACAATCCCGGAGCCATATCATCAAAAAAACAACCAATACTGCCTTAGATGACATCCGGTGCGCACAATGCCAGAAGCAGCTATACGCATTTTTGCCACTCTCATTTGAACGAGGGGCCCTCTCGTCCAACCGGCTCATTTCAGAGGTCAACTCCGCGGGTTTCAGCCCTTACGGAGTCATAAACCGGATCTTCGAGGAATCCGCCAAATCCTGTTTGAAGATATAATCCCTCCAAGCAGTCACATGAGGTTGAGACTTGCCTTTCTCCCTCCGTTGCATCAGATAATGATGGCTCGCTACCTCTTTGAAAATAGCCATCATCTCCGGGTCCTTCTTTTCCAAGACAAGGATCTCTTCGTTCGACGGAAAATATTCCTTGTACGGTTCAGATCCCCAGGGAAGCCTGGATACCTCGTACATTTCGTGGAGAGCCAATCCCAACTCTCCCACTGGAGTAAAGAAAGTGCCAGTCTGGGTATTAAACATTTCCAAGAGAGCAAGAAACATATACTTATTGAGATCCATGCCAGCCTGTATGGCACGGACAGCGGCCGTCAGCCCAATCTCTTTAAACTCAGCCTTGAACTTCGACAATACCCAAACGGTCAAGTCGTCCCACTTCGGCATGTGGTGACACCAACCTTCAACCCTAAAGCTACCTTTCGGATATATGACCCTCGATGTTAGCATCCGATTTGCAAAGGTCGAAGCACTGAAGACAAAGGTGTCATTAGGAACCTCACTATAAAGGCTCCCAAGATGCAAAGTTCTGCAACTAAACGAGGGTCCGACTCGCGAAGCGGCCAAGGTATCCCTTTGATTCGAAGTAGCATCAATCGAAAGAGTACCTCCCAATGCCCCTCCTTGAGAAGGAGTAAGTTTCCAGGGCATCCTTCTCTTGGAAGCTAAACGGTAGAAGGCCGTCAACGGCAACTGGCGATCAAGTTGTCATATATACAGAACCATGCCCTTTGCAGAGAAGAACCAGTCTTCTTTGATCTTCAGTATCTTCGCCTCAGTGGAGATCAGGCGGTCACCGAACAAAAAGGCAGGTTTTAAGAAGGTCACATCCTCGGATTCAGCAGATTTCAGTTTACCGCTCTCCATCATACTCTGAAGGAAAATCGGCAACTGATTCTGGATCTGCAGTATTCTCTCGGGAGGTTGATTCTGTAGGATAGCATCCTTCGTATGGTTGATAACCTCCTCGTCAAAATCAACTCCCATTTGACAAAGAGAAGCATCCAGAAGGACTTCATTCAGCAAAAGGATTGTCATCAACACTGATACAATAAAAACAAAAGTCAGGCAAAAAACTAAGACAAAGTGTGTCAAGCAACCTGGCGCATCATCAGGGTGCAAACCCATGCGCATCAGCAGTATCACTTCGACGCATCAACAGGGCACCCATGCGCATCAGCTGAGAAGCTTCGGCGCATCATCAGGGTACAAACCTATGCGCGTCAGTAGTGAAGCTTCGACTCATCAACAGGATGTAAACCCATGCGCATCAGCTGTGAAGCTTCGGCGCATCATCAGGGTACAAACCCATGCGCGTCAGCAGTGAAGCTTCGGCGCATCATCAGGGTGTAAACCCATGCGCGTTAGCAGTTAAGCCTCAGTGCATAATAAGGGCCTAAACCCATGCACGTCGGTAGGATAAAACCTCGGCACATCATCAGGACAGAGGTCCATGCGCTTCGGTACCAAAACTCGCCTGAACAAAAAATAAGGGAAAAGACGACACCCATACGTCACCGCAGGCCAAACGTCGGCCGGAGTCACAATGGTGACAGGAGCGTCTTCCCCGGCGAACTCCGCAGGCTCCTTTCCCTTGTCAGCACCGCCACGAGGAGTCTTGGGAGCCATTTTTTGAAAGGAGAAAGTTAGGGTTTTTTTCAAAGAAGAACTCTAAAAAACAGAAGCAAAGAGAGGACTCTCTCTCTCTTCTCCTCACGCCTATTTATAGGCTCAGTCGCACGCGTGAACCGATGAAGTGTGACCGCAGCCGCCGCTTCGAATTCTGTGAAGAGATAACTGCAGATAAAACCAAAAAGATCATCATTAATCTTCTTGGTTATCGAGGCGTTATCATTTGCATTAACTGAGAAGAGCATGCGCCCCGTCACTGATGCACGGAGTATCCATGCGCCCGAATAGACATGCGCCCAAACCACCATGCTTCTTATTCAAAGTATTCCAAAACTTGACAAAAAAGTTTTGAAAACTTTGAAGGGGGTCTTGTAGAAGCATGGAATTTCACGATCAGAAATCCTATGCGTCAAACACTACATGCGCCAGGAAGTTCAGACAAAAGTACTTGGACACAGCAAAACAAGAATAGAGACATTAAAAGAAAATTTTTATTTCATATAAAAGTCTATTACGTGTCTTAAAAAGGGCTGTACAAAGGAGAACTTCTACAAAAAGAAAAGACCCTAAGTTTACAGCAAGGCGCAGCATCATCATGCGCTCTCGAACAGGCACATCTTACCATGCGCTCTCAGGTGCATCCCACCATGCGCTTCCAGCCTGGCGCATCCCTTCAGCAGCTCAGTTATGTGCATCCTCAGTTATGTGCATCCCTTCAGCAGCTCAGTTATGTGCCACCCTTCCAGCCAGGCTCACCGCCGTCCAAATGCTTCGACTAATAAAGCATTTATTGAGCAGAACGAGGGTGGCAATCAACCCTCTAGCTGGAGAAAGAGCTCCCCAAACTGAGGAAGAGAAGAGCACCGCAAGCCAACCTGTGACCAGGGGAGGATTCGAAAGAGCCTCCAAAGGCGAAGGAAGACCGCAATCGAAACCGCGGCTAAAGGAGCAGCTTTTAACACAACCAGAATGGGCAACATCCACTTTGAAGGAAGAAAGAGCCCCCAAAACCGCAGCACCGCAATTCCGATCTGCGGCTCTTCCCACATGACGGAGACGAGGCTCGTGCATCCCGATCTTTGGATGCAACAGGCACCTTTTGCCTGCCTCAGAAGCCCTCGACTCCGACTTTTGGATGTAACAGTCACTTTCAAGTGCATCAATGAAGACAATGCGTCACATCTTCACCCTCGGGAGCATCTCATCAACAGAATGCACTCGAGTAAACAAGTTCATTTCGGGAAGACGTGAGAGAACGAGAAGCAAACTCTCTCCATGCCACTATTTATAGGCCGGACAAATCAAACCCATGCGCCAAGTGGATAGCTCTCCGAATTCCGTACAATGAATTTGCATTAAATGGATGAACCTGACGCTTCGAATTCAGCCAAGTCAAAAACGGCTATTTAAAGCACTCGAAGAACGTAACAGTCGCACCAAAAGACGTGTCAAGCGGAGCGGATGCGCCGGCCAGACCGCGCATCACACAGACGTGCCCCTCAGCACCAAGCGCTTCACAAGCATGCGCCCCCATGCGGCCCCATGCGCCCAGTGGAACGCCGATCGATGCGCCCACTCAACAACCTATCACCTGTCAAAGAACATTAAATGCTGAAGTCTGACAGAGTTGGCAGCACATCCTCCGAATACTGCAGTTGACAGCTTTTTCAGAAAACGAAGCGTCGCCGACGTCAGCATCATCATTACTTTCTCCGGCGGTTACAAGCCACGTGGCCGCCCAACCACTTGCATGCGCCTCTACGGCCATGCGCCCAAAGTTCTACATGCGCCTCAAAAGCCATGCGTCTCAGACTTTCTCTCTGATCCCTAAAGACAGAAGTAAAGTCACTACTGAAGCTCTGCATGTGCCTCAAAAGCCATGCATCCCAGACTTCTCTCTGATCCCAAAAGACAGAAGTAAAGTCACTACTGAAGCTTCGCATGCGCCTCAAAAGCCATGCGCCCCAAATGGTTCGTGACTCCCAAAGGTTACGAGCCAAAGTCTCCTCATGCGCCCAATCCCAGGCGCATCCTACCAGATCATTCCCTACCAAATCCGAGATCTCCGAGCCATGGGCCGATGACACGTTACCTTTGACTCGATTCACCCAAGATCTCAGCAACAGAAAAATCCCCTTCTCTGTTACGTGCCGGCCCACAACAGCAGTATGAAGAATTTAACCCCTCAATCAGGACGCATCGTCCATGCGCCTCCATCAGCAATCACCACGTGGCGTCCCCGCATCCAGGCGCATCCTACATATATGCGCATGAGCAGCCAGCCTGCAGACTATATAAATAGAGGGATTATTTCCTTCTTCCACACCTACACACACACAGAGATGAACATTCGTAGACAGACAGAGACATCGTACAACCAGAGAGGCAGATACAGACACTCAACGTCTTCTTCCTCTAAACAAGCTCCGGCACCCAGAGCAATCCAAACCTTCATAGAACCGATAACCGTCGTCAGATCATCAACGGAGTCAACGCATTACCACTCACTCCATCGGCACAAGGGACCCAGATAAACAAAAGTGTACTCCTAGGACTACGTCTAAGTCCTATATTGTAACACTGTTCTGTTTGTATTGAAATTTGCAATCAAAAGATTTTAATGGCAAACACCCCCATAGTCCTAAGAGATCATATCAGATCAGTTTAAAACCAAATCCCAAAAAATAAGGAGCGATTAAGTTGACCATCCACTTAAATTTTACACTAAGCACAATCAACATAGATTCAGCACAGTCTGCTCAGATCTCATTGTTGCTCAGGCACTTAGGCTCGCAATCGTACATGCTCGCAGGCACACATGGGTGTAGACAAAGGCTAACATCCGAACAACCAAGCTACTGTGCAGCATGCACAACATCTGTTGCTTCTGTACAGCACCCGTTGCTCCCGTACAGCAACCACACTACAACATGTGCAGAAGCGAGCGTAATAATGTGTCCAGTGCGTACGTGTGAAGTACAAAGTACACCATAAAAGCATCATTTTGCGTCCTTTGCTCGATCCCGAGTCTGAGTCGCTAAGCCCTTACGGGGCTTAGCTCATAAGGGATATTACCAATGGGTGTGGAAAAAATATACATATTTTCTTTGAGGATTTAAACTTAGTCCTCTAGGAAAATACTACACCATGGCAACCACATGGGCCACCATATCTAATGTGCATATCTTAATACAAAGCATAGTTATATACTGATGTTCACTTGGCATTTTTCTAATGTGTGACTAAACGTTCCTAGTAAACAAGCAAAAACTCCAACAATCTAAACGTTCCTAGTGAACAAGCAAAAACTTCAACAATCCTCCATATATCTCAATATACGGGATAAGCTTTCCCCACAGTGATTATACATCCTATATTAGAATATATATTGCTTACAACTTGAATCTTCCTGCATGAGTTAAAACAACAGTATGATACGGGATGAACTATATGACTTGAATTCAGTACCATAACTGCTATCCTTCATACTCATAATGACATCAACTATGTCTCTTGTCACATTTTAAAGGCCCTATGCTGACCTAGTATCGATACATGTAATTTGGGTGTCTATAAGCTTACCCTCAAAAGACGCCTACGTCTCTGTTCATACACTTAGGTAAGTTCTTTTCAGAGAGTTTAATATTTTCCAGCATGAATCTTTTCTCTTGGTGGTGTCATATTACTGTAACATTTAGGTCCTAGCCTCTTTGTAATGTTGTAATACTACTCTCCACTCTTCAGTATTAGGCTAATTGTTATATGTGGTGCTACACTACTGTGACTTGGCCCGAAGACGAGGTCCTACCTCATATGGTATCACGTTATTATAGCATGGAGTAATTGCCCCTTTGTAGTGCTGAGCTACCCATGCTTCCTGTAAAGTACATCGGCATTACAAATGCCCAAGAATTTATCAAGACTTTAAAGCCATCCTCCCACAGTACTTGCTCTATACCAAGAGCAAACAGTAGACCACAGAGGTTCCGGCATCTAATCCCATTAATGTTTCCAAGGACTAACCTCTGTACCTGATATTTTCTTAATCAATGATCATTCCTTGAACCAAAAGTTAGATGTCTAGTAAAATTTTCTTTGAACTAATAGTATAAAACTTTATGGTAGAATTGCAAAGGCATAATATAAGAAATCCTCCAAGACCATTTTTTGTTATGTCTTCTGTTACGCCCCGCTCCCGTAGGAGCGATCGTCCTCGCTAAGGCGTGATGCCGCACGAGCCTAGATTGCGCTCGTCCAAGACGGGTTCCATAACGGCCGATTTCAGCGGCTGCGACGGGGTCGTCGCACAGAAGTCCCATGCAGAGACATTGAATAATAGCAGCAGAAATTTGAAGCAAAACACAAGTCATTCCAAAACACTCTTTTATTGATATTGAAACAAAGATTACATTGGGGCACAAGGCCAAGATTACAATTCTCTCAAGCTCACTCAAGCTCACATTACAAGTCACTCAGCTCTCTCTCATCTCTCAATTACAAGTCTTGATCCAGCGGAAGCTTCGGAAGGCGACGTCCATACATTAGGTCCCGTATAAGTCTTTAATCCATGCGGCTGCACGCTTCGAGTCGCCAAGGAACTCCATGCCTCGATGCATCCAAGCGAGCCCCGCGCCACGAGCTTCTACCTGTGCCTGCACATGTAAACTATGTGGGTGTCAGTACTCAACTGTACTGGTGGAATGAGCTCCTCGCCCACCCATACAAACCCGACACGTTCGATTTACTTTTGTGCAACTTAGTCCCCTTTATAATTGTCTTTCTAGTCTTGCCTTAGGATCAGTTTTAGGACCGACGCCTTGGCCTATTCCGTGTCTCTAGACCATCCCGTGCTTGCAACATCGATGTCGACTCAACAACGTTAATCTATCAAGTCGTGCTTGCCTTTCGACCAAAATCAGAGACGCAACTACGCGATAAGGCTCCATTCCTTGTGACCGTGCTACGAATCCATCATACCGTGCCAACAACTCAATGTGACTCAATCGTATCGCCGCCTTGCGGCCCTTTGCTACTAAACCATTATTCGACCCAATCCAAGACTTGTGGGCTAAGTGCCACTCGACCAACTTTGCCTTGCGGCAGTTCCTGACTTAGACTCAAGATAACTCAAACCAACTTATGCAACTTATATGCCGACATCTTAAGACCCGACGCCACATCTCGTGCCGAAGCACATTGCCTATGCTGTAGCCATTCTTAGGACCAAACCTTGTGTTCTAACTGTACACACATCCAACTGACTCAATCCAAAGGCACGCACGCGGATTGCCGCCCGTGCCGACCCATCTATATAAATTGGTCACTAACATCACAAGCTATCATGGACTATAGCCTTGCCATTCGGTGACCCTTTCAGCGCAAGTAGCTAGCCCCGCTGAAAGTTCCCGAATGACCCGAGCGGTTCGTCCAGCTACGGCTATACCGTGTTTTCCTCCGGAACGTCGCGGTCCCATGGCGCCCAGGGTTGTCGCGCGTGGAAACTCCTCCTTGTCGACAAGTTGTCCAATGACCATGCAAGACTCGACACAAACTGACATCTCACACAGTCATTCCTCTTCCAATGTTACCATCTCTTTCAAAACCAATATCAAACCATCTATCATTTGAGACCCCTCGACGATCCACGGTCGCGAGCTTTCTTTCTAACATTTGAGGCCCCTCGACGACCCACGGTCGCGAGCATTCTTTCCATGTTACCATATTATTTCATTCAGCTCAATGCCTATTCAATAATCCTTTCTCCAAAACTCATTCAACCAACCGTGGTTCCTGCCTTAACACTAGGTCCGTGTATCGTGCCTCAAACCGACTTTCGATCTACACGACGGTATCGCCCATGTCATAATTTATATGACGGGCCTTGGGATCGTGGGACTATTTAACCTGACAACCGCAGAATGAGCGGGACAGCACTTTGAATGACTTAGGTCGACCGACATAACTTTGCCTAACTTACTCAAGCCTACAACTTAACGAGCAAAGGCCGCGTCAAGCCTTGCCTCGATGGAACGTGCCGTGCACGCGTTCAACTTTGAACGACCAAGTCATTTGGGTGCCTAGACTTATGGCACAAGCTGTGCAACGCAACTTAACTCCTGGGGCAAGCCAAGGCTATGCCAAGCCTTGGACGACAGGACCGTGCATGCTTTATGAAGCATTTATGCGGGCGATGCCTATGACTTAGGCTACGTTCATAACTTCGCCGACTTTAACCAACTTTCCTTCTCCCAAGCCACGGGACGAAGGATCGAGTGTCATTTTCAAAGCACGATGTGCACCAACTCTAAGCCGACCGTTGGACCTTTCCATATTCTAACTCAATTCGACCCGTCGGAATTATTCCCTTTAGCTATGTGGATGTGTCTCTTTTATTATCAAGCCTACTTGTGCAAGTTGAAAACATGCAATTTATTATGTGAAGGCTAAGATGAGGCAAGTTCACCGAAACTACCCCACCTGAGCGAGCGGTCGCCTCGACCGAGCGATGTCTCTGAGCAGCCGTTGCAAGGCTAAGTTCGAACGCCGTTGGCATTTTGATTTTGCCGATTGACTGAGCGGGACGGGGTACTACATCATACACCACTCAAAAAAAGTTTCATCCTCGAAACTAACTGAGTACACTTATCGACTTATCACTTATTCAACATTCAAGAACTCTCGCACACAATACGCCTATGCGTTTCCCAAATCCGAGCCACGCTCGTGCTACCCTCAATCCTTTCTTCAAAACTTATGATCTCAAAATCCTCGATACTTCCCCGTTCCTCAAGTCTCACTTGATTCAACGTATCACTTAGTTGGATCGTGCACACATTCTAGACGTCCCCGACATACATGCATTTCAACCAAGCCTTGTGATAGTGAATCCAATTCCGCCTATCGATTCATCCACTTGATTCCAAAATCAATCACACCGATGCTAACCCTCGCAACATGGACATCTCGCCTAGCCGCTAGGCAATCTCTTTAGGCTAAAGTCAATTGTCAGTATTGGAATCACAGTTCCCAAACAACGATATCAACACTGACCCCATCCTAAGGTCAACCAAGTTGATAGTACGGGGTTTTCTACCCAAGCTCGCATCACTCCGATTTCTAAACATCGAGCATCGATTCCCTACACACATCCCAATAATCATCGCACGGGGTTCGAGTCATTCAGCAAAGCCATCCTACGACAACTCACATTCTACCAATTTCACGACGTAATAAAATCGCCCGTTCAACAAACCATCTTCACATAGTCAATCTCTTCGAACACGTTCGACATAATCCGCCTATCAATCCTTCCAATTCAAGCATGCTACGACATAATTCATCGCTAAACCATAATTTCACATTCCTCATTTCCTAAGTCATCTATTCCAATTCACATAATCGATCATGGGATCGTCTAGCTTAACAATATGTTGTGCCCCGATCTCACGCGAGTCAGAATATCCACGGTGGGCACGAATCACCATGCACGCTCCCGCGAGATAATCATTCTCATCGGGAAGTAACTCTTGTTTTGCGTCTAGACTAATTCATTCTCGATGCGCGGATTGGACTTACTCCATCCTCAAGTTTATTCAATTATCAATCGCAAGTCCTATAAATTCTCGAATTCACCTTCGCGTCAAACCAACGAGTCAAGACAATCAAAGTTGCCGCGTCCTGATTCTCCGAGTTCGATCATTCCCACGACATGAATCACCATGTCAACGCTCACGCGGCATGATCGTCTCAAATCCGATGCGACGCATGTGCGAGGCTAGAGTTGCGCTCGCACAAGACAAGAATGTCGAAGCTGTGGTTATCTGCGTAACCATCAAGACACTTTCATTTTTATCCGACATTCATCTCCATCAAAATCCAAAGCATAGCATCCAATCGAACAATAACACTTGCACGATCGTCCTTCGCCGAGTCAGAGTATCCCCGAGTTATCGCATATCGATCTTTGATACGCCTCAATACCATCGACGATATGCGTAACCTGACGATCTTCCTTTGCAACCAATTTCGAGTCGTGCGAATGATGCTATCGTCCGACTGGATAATCTCCTCGACATTCAATTCAAGTTCGATCATTATCCCTCGAATCATTCACAATATCAATTCCTCAATCAATCGATCGACATTCCTGAGGCTACCGCATACACCACTCAGGGATGAAGTTATTCAATAAATCCTTAACTTATCATTCGAATCAAAATTCACTTCTTCAAATTTTTTGTTCGAACCATTCCTCAATTTCCAAGCACGCTCATCTATATCATACCGACGATATCGCCGTTCGATAGCACCCCTATCGATAGTCATCTCAATTTACTCAATCGAGTTCAACTCATTCTTGTTCGACACTATTCAATTCCCGTAATCGACTTTTCTAAGGTCGACGCAACTTTTGGTGTATATGCCCAGCCCGACTTAGCCAACCGTACTTATGCAAACCACCTTTTATTTCTTATCAAAAATTGTTCTCCTACGTTTTGCAAAATAGTTAGACTTATTGTATGGACATCCCGTGGGACAATTGAAAGAGAGCGCACCAACGATAACACTTGCAAAAGCAACAGAGTTTACGGAAACAACGAGTTAAAGAATTCAATCGATAGTTACAAAGACGTAAAGCCGTGCTCTGATACCATTATGTCACGCCCCGCTCCCGTAGGAGCGATCGTCCTCGCTAAGGCGTGATGCCGCACGAGCCTAGATTGCGCTCGTGCAAGGTGGGTTCCATAACGGCCGATTTCAGCGGCTGCGACGGGGTCGTCGCACAGAAGTCCCATGCAGAGACATTGAATAATAGCAGCAGAAATTTGAAGCAAAACACAAGTCATTCCAAAACACTCTTTTATTGATATTGAAACAAAGATTACATTGGGGCACAAGGCCAAGATTACAATTCTCTCAAGCTCACTCAAGCTCACATTACAAGTCACTCAGCTCTTTCTCATCTCTCAATTACAAGTCTTGATCCAGCGGAAGCTTCGGAAGGCGACGTCCATACATTATGTCCCGTATAAGTCTTTAATCCATGCGGCTGCACGCTTCGAGTCGCCAAGGAACTCCATGCCTCGACGCATCCAAGCGAGCCCCGCGCCACGAGCTTCTACCTGTGCCTGCACATGTAAACTATGTGGGTGTCAGTACTCAACTGTACTGGTGGAATGAGCTCCTCGCCCACCCATACAAACCCGACACGTTCGATTTACTTTTGTGCAACTTAGTCCCCTTTATAATTGTCTTTCTAGTCTTGCCTTAGGATCAGTTTTAGGACCGACGCCTTAGCCTATTTCGTGTCTCTAGACCATCCCGTGCTTGCAACATCGATGTCGACTCAACAACGTTAACCTATCAAGTCGTGTTTGCCTTTCGGCCAAAATCAGAGACGCAACTACGCGATAAGGCTCCATTCCTTGTGACCGTGCTACGAATCCATCATACCGTGCCAACAACTCAATGTGACTCAATCGTATCGCCGCTTTGCGGCCCTTTGCTACTAAACTATCATCCGACCCAATCCAAGACTTGTGGGCTAAGTGCCACTCGACCAACTTTGCCTTACGGTAGTTCCTGACTTAGACTCAAGATAACTCAAACCAACTTATGCAACTTATATGCCGATATCTTAAGACCCGGCGCCACATCTCGTGCCGAAGTACGTTGCCTATGCTGTAGCCATTCTTAGGACCAAACCTTGTGTTCTAACTGTACACACATCCAACTGACTCAATCCAAAGGCACGCACGCAGATTGCCGCCCGTGCCGACCCATCTATATGAATTGGTCACTAACATCACAAGCTATCATGGACTATAGCCTTGCCATTCGGTGACCCTTTATGCGCAAGTAGCTAGCCCCGCTGAAAGTTCCCGAATGACCCGAGCGGTTCGTCCAGCTACGGCTATACCGTATTTCCCTCCGGAACGCCGCGGTCCCATGGCGCCCAGGGTTGTCGCGCGTGGAAACTCCTCCTTGTCGACAAGTTGTCCAATGACCATGCAAGACTCGACACAAACTGACGTCTCACACAATCATTCCTCTTCCAATGTTACCATCTCTTTTAAAACCAATATCAAACAATCTATCATTTGAGACCCCTCGAGACCCACGGTCGCGAGCTTTCTTTCTAACATTTGAGGCCCATTGACGACCCACGGTCGCAAGCATTCTTTCCATGTTACCATATCATTTCATTCAGCTCAATGCCTATTCAATAATCCTTTCTCCAAAACTCATTCAACCAACCGTGGTTCCTGCCTTAACACTAGGTCCGTGTATCGTGCCTCAAACCGACTTCCGATCTACGCGACGGTATCGCCCATGTCATAATTTATATGACGGGCCTTGGGATCGTGGGACTATTTAACCTGACAACCGCAGAATGAACGGGACAGCACTTTGAATGACTTAGGTCGACCGACATAACTTTGCCTAACTTACTCAAGCCTACAACTTAACGAGCAAAGGCCGCGTCAAGCCTTGCCTCGATGGAACGTGCCGTGCACGCGTTCAACTTTGAACGACCAAGTCATTTGGGTGCCTAGACTTATGGCACAAGCTGTGCAACGCAACTTAACTCTTGGGGCAAGCCAAGGCTATGCCAAGCCTTGGACGACAGGACCGTGCATGCTTTATGAAGCATTTATGCGGGCGATGCCTATGACTTAGGCTATGTTCATAACTTCGTCGACTTCAACCAACTTTCCTTCTCCCAAGCCACGGGACGAAGGATCGAGTGTCATTTTCAAAGCACGACGTGCACCAACTCTAAGTCGACCGTTGGACCTTTCCATATTCTAACTCAATTCGACCCGTCAGGATTATTCCCTTTAGCTATGTGGATGCGTCTCTTTTATTATCAAGCCTGCTTATGCAAGTTGAAAACATGCGATTTATTATGTGAAGGCTAAGATGAGACAAGTTCACCGAAACTACCCCACCTGAACGAGCGGTCGCCTCGACCGAGTGATGTCTCTGAGCAGCCGTTACAAGGCTAAGTTCGAACGCCGTTGGCATTTTGATTCTGCTGATTGACTGAGCGGGACGGGGCACTACATCTTCGACTAGCTGACGCATGAGGTATTTGGTGAATGGGTCCATCAGATTCTTCTGCCTGCGAACATCAACCACTACAATGATGCTATCTTTAATGTGCTGATTCAAGGATGTATGATAAAGTCACACAATCCTCTTCTTCCTATTGAAAAGTTCATTTGATGCCACATGTAACGCCCCAGACCCAAAATAAGTAGGACTAGGAGACCGTATACATGCCAGCTCCATATCGAGAGGACTCCAGCCCAGCTCGAGTATATTTATGATGTATAGTAACGACCAACTATCTACACTTAATCAATAGTATCTCTATGTCTCAATCCACAGTAATACATAATACAAGAATGAACAAGATATAATATAGTATGCACCCTATGCTACATTTGTCCAAATAGACTCGAAAGAATAACTTGAGTCTACAAATACTAGGCTAACAAGCAGAATATAATTAAACATATATGAATATGTAACCACATGAGATACCTGAAACAGTAAATAGCAACCATCATGATCAGCAACCAACTCCGCTCAGTCGAATACCTGGAGAGATCATCAGGTCCTCAGGGGACTAGCAAGGTACATAGTATACATTCCAAGGTACAGTTATGAAAATATAATCTAAGGGTATCTACTATATCCGGTCTACGTGATATGCATATGAGAATCTTTTCTAGAATACCAGGTCTCTTCCACTAAGGCTCACAAGCAACTCACCAGGATATTGTCCCAGTACCTTGGGACCAAGGACAATTAATCTCGACAGTGATAATCCTCTACTCTGTTATAGAGCTAAAGGGTCACTAAATAATGGGCCACATGATAAAAGGTCTGATATTGTAGTCAAGTTCTCTCCAATTCCTATGTCTAGAATCTAGCAATATCAAGTGTGTACAGTCATCTCGATAACAATAGCAACAATGATAAAAAATCTAGAATACTAGTACAAGGTCAATACCATGAATAGTCACGTAAATCTCGTATCATAAATGTGTCGGTGTCCTGTGGTCAATCGTGTCAATGGATACGTCAACATGCACGTGATATCGGTACCCGTCTATGAAACAGACACTAAGTATCGACGTCCCTACGTCATGTAATGCTAATCAAAATAAATAACAATAAAGAAAATGGAAACCATCTGTAACCACGGCAAGGTACACTTGCCTGTAATTGCTGTCTGCGGGTAGGCCTGACCAACTCCGGTGTCCTCTTCACTCCTTCCAAGCTATCCTATAATAATACACTATATTTAATATTCTATACCATCTTACCATATATAGATTATATTAGCATTTACGTCTACTAGTCTCCATATCGTTGATACAACACTATATTTAACATATAAGTACCAACTCCTCTCATAAAATAATTTATAACTACAAAAAGAATAATAAGTTTAAAATCTGAAAATTATTTATAAATACCTAAATATTATCAAAATTACGTTTTCAATGGTAGAAGTCTTCCACAGCAGGGCCTATGTGAATACTACACATTGATGCTAAAATTCGACCTACTAATTTAGCCCCGAAATAATAAGAAATTAAAATTATTAAATTCTATAAATATTCTAGAGGTTTGCTAAAATAGTGGTTTTAACATTAAACCTTGCATAAGAAATAGTTTAATAGAGTTTTATGAAGTATTGACACTTTTGGACACAAACAAGACACAAATTTTCGGAGTTCGATGATACGACAAATGTCACAATTTTTAAAATAGCAAACGAATTTAAAACCTAACAAATAAATATGATTTGGAAATCTCTCGAGTCTAGATTTGGAATAAAAATATTAGACGAATTAAAACTGAACTTAGATAGGTGAAAAATGGCTTGCAACAGAACTCGTCGGTTCTGAATACCTTGTCGTAGAATCCTCGCCATGAGCAAACCACTTGGACTTGTGTGATCTAGCGATCAAAAATTGGAGTAGACACATAGAGGTAACTGAGTTTCGGTTTGAGGTGGATTGGATAAGAAAAAGTAGATGAAAGCTTGTCTACAAGTCGACTAACCTAATGTGATGTTTCAAATTTCGATTCGACAGAGTTTCGACCCAAGTAGTGCATCGTGCACCTCTCTAACGGCCACAAGATTGCTTATACAATTTCTATGGTGGAAGAGAACGTCGAGGGAATCGCGTGAGTGGTGGTGGTTGGCACAAAAAGTAGTAGAAAAATTGGGTCTTGGTGAAGGGGGGTCGGCTATGCTCTTAGTCTTGGGGTTGTGGCCGCGCGCAAGAAGGGGAAATTTTGGGTAGTGGTTATGAGGAAAGAGAAATAGGTTAGGATTTTATTGGTATTTAAGTCATGTTGGGCTCTGGTTTGAACTAATTCGGATAGGATTTAGCCCTCCAAAGTATACTAATGGTACGTAATAGATTTCCAACTTTAGAAGGTTGTTTGACCAGGTCAAAGATCGATAATATATTGTACATGGCTACAATTTAATCTCTAAAAATCACTTAAATATATGTCTACTTGGTTTTGGTACTCTTAGTTAGGCTCTAATTAGTAGGGTTGACTAGGTTAAGGTCCGAGAAGTATTTCTAGTCAAATTTGGACTCAAAAACTAATTTAATGAGTCTCATGTGTGCCATTTGCAAATAAGTAGCACATGGAAACTCGTTGGATGGTACACCCTCGGCATGCACGTTGTAGACTCAAAATGGATCAAAACTATATATTGGATCATACGGCTTCGATCTATGTCAAGTTCCAAAATTAAATTGAAAGTTGGGCTAGAATTACGATAAATGATCAAATGGCCTAAGTTGGCCCGAAGTGCGAAGTTAAAAGAATGTGGGAAATAAATTTGGATGTGACATGATTTATCAAATTGAAGGTGAATGTGTCTAGAATCCAAATATAGAATTAGATTTGAGAAAACGATATTTGTTGTGCTTCAAAAATCATAGCTACGGTAAACTACTAATATAGTCATTATTGACTCTAATATTTTAAAATATCCATATAAAACACGCTGACTAGGAATTATGGTATGGTTAGTGTAGTCGTGTGTCCTGACTAGCATATTAGCCATGGTAGGAATGACCTAACCATATTCATATTCCGTGTATGGTAATAAGTCAAGTTGTGATTTAAATGATATTTTTATTTTAATTAATTATTTTTATAAGCTTTTGACTTTTTAAGGAGACCTGGTTGTAAAACTAGCCTAAACTTGACCCGAACCAAACCTAGATCTGTGTAGGCATGTAGTGCTTCCAAATACATTGTAGTGCCCCGTCCCGCTCAATCAATCGGAGGAATCGAAATGCCGACGGCGTTCGGACTTAGCCTTACAACGGCTTGCTCGGAGGCATCGCTCGGTTGAGGCGACCCCTCGCTCAGGTGGGATAGTTTCGGTGAACTCGCCTCGTCTTTGCCTTCACGTAATAAATCGCATGTTTTCAGCTTGCACAAGTAGCTTAATAATAAAAGAGACGAATCCACATAGCTAAGAAAATAATTCCAAGTCGAGTCGGATTGAGTTAGAATATGGAAAGGTTCAATGGTCAGCTTAGAGTTGGTGCATGGCGTGCTTTGAAAATGACACTCGGTCCTTCATCCCACGGCTTGGGAGAAGGAAAGTTGGTCTTTGATACAAAACCATGAATTTGCCTAAGTCATAGGCGTCGCCCGCGTAAATGTTCAATAAAGCATGCGCGTTTCCTCGATACAAGGCTTGGCATAGCCTTTGCTCGTCCCTCGAGTTAAGTTGTAGGCTCGAATTAAGTTAGGCAAAGTTATGTCGGTTGATCTAAGTCATTCCAAGCGTTGTTCCGCTCTTTCTCCGGTTGTCAAGTTAAATAGTCCCACGATCCCAAGGCCCGTCGTATAAGGTATGACTTGGGCGATAGCATTACGTAGTACACGAGTTGGTTTAAGGCACGAGCCACAGTTGGTTCAGTGGAAAGTAAGCCTCGGTCTGTCGATACTTAAGGAACATATTATGTTCAAGTTAAGTGGAAAGGCTATGCAGTAGCCGTTCCCTGAGTTCAAAGAGTGTTAAGTCTAAGCGATGGTTAGTCGCCGAGAGGAAATATGTCAGGACTGTAGGTCAATCGTCGAGGCAACCCTGGTTTGGGCTCTGCAAAAGAAGTATGAAAAATTGGAAGGAGTAAAGAAAAGGAACTAAGTGACGATGATGAGGCCATGCAATTACGTTAAGTCTAGAAGTTAGCGTAGGTGCGTGGACATGGACAACTTGTCGACAAGGGCGATTGTTTTTTCGAACGGCACCCCCGGGCCACGGGACCGACTCGGCCTAGGAAGAAACCGGTAATAGCCGAGCTGGGTAATAGGCAATGGTAGTTCGGGGACTTGCATCGGAGATCGCTACTTGCGGTGCAAGGATCCCGTTTGCCAGGCTATGTCCACGATGGCTAGTTAATGCCATCGACCATTCATATAGATGGGTTGGCATGGGCGGCAATCCGCGTGTGTGTCTTTGGATTGAGTCGAGTTGAATGTGTGTACAGTTAGAAGACGATGTTTGGGCCTAAAATTTGGCTTTAACATAGGCGACGTGCTTCGGCATGAGTTGTGTTGTCGAGTCTTGAGTTGTTGGCATAGAGTTGCACAAGTTGGTTGAGTCGTTGGAGTTCAAGTCAGGAAACCGCCGCAAGGCAAAGTTAGTTAAGTGACACTATGTTCACAAGTCTCGATTGGATCAGTTGGTGATCAAAGTAGCAAGGGCCGCGAGGCGACGAAATGGTTAAGTCTCACTGAGTTGTGAGGCACGGCCTCAATACGGATTTGTAGCACGGTCGTAACGAAATTGGGTCTTATCGTATAGTTGCGTCTCTGATTATGGGCCAAAAGGTAAGCATGACTTGATAGGTTAACGTTGTTGGCACGAGAAGGTCTCGAGGCAAAGTATGAGTACATTGTTAGTACAAGGCACGGTGATGGTCTAGAGACACAAAATAGGCCAAGATGTCGGTCCTAAAACTGATCCTAAGGCAAGAATAGAAAGGCAATCGTAAAAAGGGTTCTGTTGTACAAATTAAATGAACATGTCGGTTTGGTATGGGTGGGCGAGGAGCTCACTCCACCAGTACAGTTGAGTACTGACACCCACACAGTTTTCATGTGCAGGCACAGGTAGAAGCTTGTGGTGCAGAGCTCGCTTGGATGCATCGAGGCACGAAGTTTTTTGGCGATTCGTAGCGTACGGTCGCATGGAGTCAAGACTTATATGGGACATAATATATGAACGTCGCCTATCCGAAGCATCCGCTGGTTCAAGACTTGTATTGAAAGATGAGAGAGAGCTGAGTGATTTGTAATTTGAGAAGAGTGAGCTTGAGTGATTTGTAATCTTGGCCTTGTGCCCTATTGTAATCCTTCTTTCAATATCTATAAAAATGTATCTTTTGAACGACTTGTATTTTGTTCTAAATTTCTGCTGTTATTATTCAATGTCTCTGCTTAGGACTTCTGTGCGACGACCCCGTCGCAGCTGTTGTAGTCGGCCGTTATGGAACCCGCCTTGCACGAGCGCAATCTAGGCTCATGCGGTATCACGCCTTAGCGAGGACGATCGCTCCTATGGGAGCAGGGCGTGACATAATGGTATCAGAGCACGGCTTTACGTCCTTGGACTATCGATTGAATTCTTTAACTCCGTTGTTTCTGCAAACTCTGAAGTGTTGCTTCTGCAAAGTTGATATCGTTGGTGCGCTCTCTCTCAAATGCCCCACGAGATGTCCATACAATAAGTCAATCTATTTTGTAAAATATAGGAGAACAGTTTTTGATAAAACAAAAAGATGGTTTGTGTAAGCACGATTGGCTAAGTCGGGCTGGGCGTATATACCAAAGTCGAGTCGACCTTAGAAAAATTAAGTGCAGGAATTAAATTGTGTCGAGCAAGAGCGAGTTGAACTCGATTGAGTAAATGAGATGACTCTCGATAGGGGTGCTGTTGAGCGACGATAACGTCGGTGCGATAAAGAAAAGCATGCTTGGAATTCGAGGAATGGTTCGAATGAAAAATTTGAAGAAGTCGATTTTGATTCGAATGAAAGTTGAGGATTTGTTGAATGACTTCATCCCTGAGTGGTGTATGCGATAGCTTCAGGGATGTCGATCGAATGAGGATGTGGGGTGTTAATGAGTCTATTAGCAAGCGTCGTGTGTATGCAAAGCCGTAGATTGAGTATCGTGGAATAAGTTGCAATCTTGAAGTTTGATGAGTTGAGTTGAACGACCTAGAAATTGACGTACACGGAACATGCACGGGATTGAGGATTACGCGGAGTAGAAAATGCGTAAATGATTAAGTAGGTAAAATCGAATCGAGGCAAATTGTTAGGGTGTACGAATGGATGACTTGAACGAAGAAATTGATACGGATCGTATACGAAGAGTTAGTACGACAGGTATATAGCGTGCATGAAAGGTTTGATTTTGAAGTTACACGAATGACTCTATAGATTTGATTGAACGTTGCTTGATGATTGAGTTAACAAAGGGATGATGCGAATTGAGAAAATACGTTGGTCGATGACTTAAGATAGATGGATGAACAATACGCGAATTTGGGCTTGAGGAAATTGATATTCTGAATGATTCGAGGGATAATGATCGAAATTGAATTTGAATGTCGAGGAGATTATCCAGTCGGACGCTAGCATCATTCGCACGGCTCGAAATTTGTTGTAAAAGAAGATCGTCAGGTTACGCATGTCATCGATGGTATTGAGGCGTATCAAAGATCGATATACGATAACTCGGGGGTACTCTGACTCGGTGAATGACGATCGTGCAAGTGTTATCATTCTGATGGATTCTATACTTGGGATTTTGATTGAGATGAATGTTGGATGAAAATGATTGTGTCTTGATGGTTACGCAGATAACCACAGCGTCGACATTCTTGTCTTACGCGAGTGCAACTTAGCCTCGCACATGCGTTACGTCGGGTTTGGGGAGATCATTCCGCGTGAGCGGTGACATGGTGATTCATGTCGAGGGAATGATCGAACTCGAAAAATCGGGACATGGCAACTTTGATTGGCTCGATTTGTTGGTTTGATGCAAAGGTGAATTCGAGGATTTGTAGGACTTGTGATTGACGAATGAATGAAACTTGAGGATTGAGTAGGTCCAATCCGTGCATCGAAAATGAACTAGTCTGGACACAAAATAAGAGTGATGCCCCGATGAGAATGATTATTCTGCGGGAGCGTTGCATGGTGATTTCATGCGCACCGTGGATAATCGGACTTGCGTGAGATTGGAGCATGGCATATTGTTAAGTTAGACGACCTTGTGATTGATTACGTAAATTGGGATAGATGACTTAGAAAATAAAAAATGTGAAACTTTAGTTAGCGACGAATTACGTCATAGCGTGCTTGGTTTGAGAAGGATTGATAGGCGAACTATATCGAACGAGTTTGAAGGGATAGACTATACAAGATGGTTTGTTGAATGAGCGATATTGATATGATGTAGAATTGGTTAAAACGTGAGTTATCGTAGGATGGTTTTGCTGAATGACTCAGACCCCGTGCGATGAATATTGGGATGTGTGTAGAAAATTGATGCTCGATGTTTAGAAATCGGAGTAATGCGAGCTTGGGTAGAAAACCTCGTACTATCAACTTGGTTTGACCTTAGGATGGGGTCAGTGTTGATATTGTTGTTTGGGAACTACGATTCTAATACTGACGGATGACTTTAGCCTAAAGACATAGCCTAACGGTTAGGCAGACGTGCTGGTACGGAGTGATAGGAATTGAGGAGGCTCTACTCATGAGGCTTGGTTGACATGCACGTATATCAGGGACTCCCGAATATGTGCACGATCCGACTCGAGTGGTGATGGCAGATTCTCTATCACGAGGCTTGGCTGAAATGCATGTATTTTTAGGACGCCTAGAATATGTGCACGATCCAACTAAGTGATACGTTGAATCAAGTGAGACTAAAAAATGGAAAATGGTCGAGGATTTTGAAATCATGTTTAAAGGAAAAGATTGGTGGTAGCGTGATAATTAGATTGAGACGAACTTGGATGTTGGTTGATCAGATGGTTTGCCTAGAACTGAGTGTCCGTGTGCACGGCGAGAGTAAGTTATCTAAATTGAGATATAATTGTTCGAGGTGAAATATAATCATAGCACGAGCGTGGCTCAGATTGAGGAAACACATAGGAGTAGTGTGTGCAAGAGTCCTTGAATGTTGAGTAAAGTGATAAGTCGATAAGTGTACTAAGTTAGTTTCGAGGATAAAACTTTTTTTGAGTGGTATATGATGTAGTGCCCCGTCCCGCTCAATCAATCGGAGGAATCGAAACACCGACGGCGTTCGGACCTAGCCTTGCGACGGCTTGCTCGGAGACATCGCTCGGTTGAGGCGACCCATCGCTCAAGTGGGGTAGTTTCGGTGAACTCGCCTCGTCTTTGCCTTCACGTAATAAATCGCATGTTTCAACTTGCATAAGTAGACTTAATAATAAAAGAGACGAATCCACATAGCTAAGGGAATAATCCCAAGTCGAGTCGGATTGAGTTAGAATATGGAAAGGTCCAATGGTCAGCTTAGAGTTGGTGCACGACGTACTTTGAAAATGACACTCGGTCCTTCATCCCACGGCTTGGAAGAAGGAAAGTTGGTCTTTGATACAAAACCATGAATTTGTCTAAGTCATAGTCGTCGCCCGCGTAAATGTTCAATAAAGCATGCGTGTTTTCTCGATGCAAGGCTTGGCATAGCCTTTGCTCGTCCCTCGAGTTAAGTTGTAGACTCGAATTAAGTTAGGCAAAGTTATGCCGGTCGATCTAAGTCATTCCAAGTGCTGTTCCGCTCTTTCTGCGATTGCAAGTTAAATAGTCCCACGATCCCAAGGCCCGTCGTATAAGGAATGACTTGGACGATAGCGTTGCATAGTACACGAGTTGGTTTAAGGCACGAGCCACAGTTGGTTCAGTGAAAAGTTTGCCACGGTTTGTCGATACTTAAGGAACACGTTATGTTCAAGTTAAGTGGGAAGGCTATGTAGTAGCCGTTTCCTGAGTTCAAAGAGTGTTAAGTCTGAGCGATGGTTAGTCGTCGAGAGGAAATATGTCGGGACTGTAGGTCAATAATCGAGGCAACCCTGGTTTGGGCTCTGTAAAAGGAGTATGAAAACTTGAAAGTAGTAATAAAAATGAATTAAATGATGATGATGAGGCCATACAATTACGTTAAGTCTAGAAGTGAGCGTAGGTGCGTGGTCATGGACAACTTGTCGACAAGGGCGATTGTTTCTTCGAGCGGCACCCCGGGGCCACGGGACCGACTCGGCCTAGGAAGAAACCGGTAATAGTCGAGCTGGGTAATAGGCAATGGTAGTTCGGAGACTTGCATGGGAGATCGTTACTTACGGTGTAAGGATCCCGTTTGTCAGGCTATGTCCACGATGGCTAGTTAATGCCAGTGACCATTCATATAGATGGGTCGGCACGGGCGGCAATCCGCGTGTGTGCCTTTAGATTGAGTCGAGTTGATTGTGTGTACAGTTAGAAGACGATGTTTGTGCCTAAAATTTGGCTTCAACATAGGCAACGTGCTTCGGCATGAGTTGTGTTGTCGAATCTTGAGTTATTGGCATAGAATTGCACAAGTTGGTTGAGTCGTTGGAGTTCAAGTCAGGAAACCGCCGCAAGACAAAGTTGGTTAAGTGACACTAAGTTCACAAGTCTCGATTGGGTCAGTTGGTGATCAAAGTAGTAAGGGCCGCGAGGCGGCAAAATGGTTAAGTCTCACTGAGTTGCGAGGCACGGCCTCAATACGAATTTGTAGCACGGTCGCAAGGAAATTGGGTCTTATCGTATAGTTGCGTCTCTGATTATGGGCCGAAAGACAAGCACGACTTGATAGGTTAACGTTGTTGGCACGAGAAGGTCTAGAGGCAAAGTATGAGTATATTGTTTGTACAAGACACGGTGATGGTCTAGAGGCACAAAATAGGTCGGTCCTAAAACTGATCTTAAGGTAAGAATAGAAAGGCAATCGTAAAAAGGGTTCTGTTGCACAAATTAAATGAACGTGTCGGTTTGGTATGGGTGGGCGAGGAGCTCATTCCACCAGTACAGTTGAGTACTGACATCCACACAGTTTTCATGTACAGGCACATGTAGAAGCTCGTAGTGCGGAGCTCGCTTGGATGCGTCGAGACACGAAGTTCCTTGGCGATTCGTAGCGTGCGGCCGCGTGTAGTCAAGACTTATACGGGACATAATGTATGGACGTCGCCTATTCGAAGCATACGCTGGTTCAAGACTTGTATTGAGAGATGAGTGAGAGCTGAGTGATTTGTAATGTGAGAAGAGTGAGTTTGAATGATTTGTAATCTTGGCCTTGTGCCCTATTGTAATCCTTGTTTCAATATCTATAAAAATGCATCTTTTGAACGACTTCTGTTTTGTTCTAAATTTTTGCTGTTATTATTCAATGTCTATGCTTGGGACTTCTGTGCGATGACCCCGTCGCAGCTGTTGTAATCGGCCGTTATAGAACCCGCCTTGCACGAGCGCAATCTAGGCTCGTGCGGTATCATGCCTTAGCGAGAACGATCGCTCCTACGGGAGCGGGGCGTGACATACGTTTATGTAGATATATATATATATATTTTTTTATCTAAATTAATATGTTTTTATTTTGGAAAGGTTCTATTTATAGAAATTATCCTAAGTGTAATCCTAGTTGGCATTAGTTCACAATTGACCCAAAGTCAAACCAAATCACACTTAGGCTTGGAATGCATCCAAGATACACACACAGAGATCAAATTCTTGGCAATGACCGACACACACACACACACACACACACACACACACACACACACATACATATATATATATATATATATATATATATATATATATATATATATATATATATATATATATATATATATATATATATATATATATATATATATATTAGTGCTCTAGAATCAGCCGACTGGTTTTGTATTATGAAATCAACCTATGTTATACATATTGGATTATAGTTGTATGGTCGAGATTAGATGACTTAAAAAGGTGGTGGGATCTACACATTTTAATCTCAACCGCTAAATTTCAATCTAAATAAAAATATGGTTGTCCCATAATACAAAACCAGCTGGCTGGTTTTGGAACATATATATATGAGAGCGGATCAAAAGCCCCCTTAGAAAATCCCCTAAAAACCCTCCTTACTCTAATTCGTAATATTAATGTTAATATTAATGTTAATGTTAATATTTATTATTTTTATTTTTTTATATATTAATGTTAATGTTAATATTAATGTTAATGTTAATATTAATTTTAATGTTAAGTTAATGTTAATTTTAATTAGTATTTAATGTTAATATTAACATTAATATTAACATTAACATTAATATATTAACATTAAATTACGGATTAGAGTGAGGGGGTTTTTAGGAGATTTTCTAAGGGAGGCTTTTGATCCGCTTCATATATATATATATATATATATATATATATATATATGTGTGTGTGTGTGTGTGTGTGTGTGTGTGTGTGTGTGTGTGTGTGTAAATATATATATATATATATATATATATATATATATATATATGTGTGTGTGTGTGTGTGTGTGTGCGTGTGCGTGCGTGCGTGTGTGTGTGTGCGTGCGTGCGTGCATGCAAATATTTGATTGTATCTATTCATATATATATAGAGTTTCATATATAGAATTATCTATTATATGGAGCAAATTCTTCTATTATATATATTATATGGAACAAGAATCTTTGGAGCAAATTATTCAAAGCTAAATACTGTAAAAACTGCCATCCTTGCGGGGTCGTGCAAACGACCAATGCATCGAGCATGTAGAAATTCCTCCTTGCCGGACGCGGTCGCGGCGAGCAGTTCATTGCTATTAAAATCAGGGTCGGATCGGCGAGCGCCTTCTTTGATAAGTGGCTTCCGAGAGGGAAGATTAGGCGGGGGGATGGCCATCCGAGATCGATGGCAGTTAGAGAGCTGTTTACGCGAGATGACGTGGCCGACGTACGTCGGATCGACGAGCTTGGGGTGGAGATCGCAGCGGAGATTATTCGGGAAAACATTGAGCTGACGGAGGACAAAGACATGGCGGTTTGGGAACTATCGGGCGATGGTCGTTTCACCGTGAAATCAGCTATTTGGAACAAATGCATATCTGCTAAATAGTCGATCAACATGTGGCTCATCATCTTAAAAAAAACTTCCTACAGATGACATGGTAAAGAAATGTGGCTTCTCATTGGCCTCTAAATGTAATTGATGCTTGGTGCCGCAAGAAGAATCCATTGATCACATTCTCATGGAGGGGGAGCTGGCCAAAGATGTGTGGAATTTTTTCCACGATTGTTGTGAAGTGGAGAGACAAGTGGGGAGTTTTTTTTTTGGAATGGTTGGAAGCCAGTTGGAGGGGAGGGGACATGCATCTCATGCAGGTAATAGTGGCCGCTATTTGTTGGGTGTTTGGAAGAACAGAAACAAAGCCACGTACGAGAATTACTCATATAATGTAGGGTGCATTATTTCAGAAATTTGCCATCAATTTCCAAAACGTTGCAGAATTGCTCGCATATGGTGGGAAGTTTCCCAGGTTTCTTGCACACATCTGTCGGGCGTCAAGCCGTGGAGGGGAACAACGAGGAGATCGTTTAGTTGGTGCCTGCTTTTATAGTTTTTGCTTTTTGCTTTGGGGATTTTTGGGTATCGGTTATACTGGGCCAGGAGCTATATGCTGCTGCCCTTTTGGGCTCCCTTCTCCCCCCCCCCCCCCCCCCCCCCCCCCCCCCCCCAAATATTTTTTTTTGAAGCAATGGATAATTGTGGCGAAATTGTCTCCACTGAGGCTCGAACTCCCGACCACTTGGACCGCATGCATCTCTCTTAACCACTAAGCTAGAAGCCATTTGCCCCACCCCATATATATATATATATATATATATATATATATATATATATATATATATATAATTCCTAACCTATTGGCTAACCACCTTTCCTAAAATACCTAAATCCTGAACTACCTACCATTCCGACCCTACACATCAGCCCCTACCCATGGCCGCCCACTACAACAGCCTACATATGGCCAATCCTCTTATTTGCATGCAAATTCAGTTCCTATGCACGGAAACCCATCCAAAGCCCATATATATAAATCTCATTACTCAAAATCCTAACCCTAAAACCTAACAATATCTTTTCTCCCTCCTTGACTGACCTCCACACCCCCATTTGCTCACGAAAACAACAGTCCCCTTGTCCACTGAACCTATACAACATTATCCCCATCATCAAAACCTATCTTCTTTAATCAAAAGCTTACCTTTCCATTATCCTTTCCTCCAATCTCCACCAAAACTCCACCTTTGCCAACAAACTCATCCAAACACCATTGTCATCACCTTCAACCCATCAAGAAGGGGATTGCAAGGCAACTAAAACAAGGAGTGGTGTTCTTGGACAAGAAGGAACACCGACAATCCATCTTTTAGAGCTTTCGTTAAAGATCCTAATTACTTTTACATCACGATTCTCTATGATATTTTTTTATCTCTACGATATTGATTCTGTAGAAATATGAGAATTAATGTGGTAAAATTCATATTTTGACATCTTCAGGCCATATTATCACCCGTATAGATTGCATGCTAGGTAGTTGATAGATCAATTTACGGTAGGACTAGTTTGAACCTTTTAGGTGCAAATTTTTTAGCAATTGTTCAAAATTCTTAAAAAATAAATTTATTGGTATTTATTTACTGTATTTTAAAATTATTTTCTTGATATTACCATCACAAAATGAACCCTAAAAATATGGGCCAACGGACTAGGTTTTCAGCTAAATTGCTGACTAGAATTGCTCATAAATAGGGGATGATTTAGTAAATAAGTATGAAATTATTTTCTGAGTTTTAATCAGAATTAATTTTTTATATATGTTATTTCATAGACATATGCCATAACAATTGTTTGGTAATGTTCCGGACAAGTTTTGGGCATGACTAGTTAGCATAGAGTTGATAACCACGATTATACCCAAATGTATACGTATCTCTGGTCCTACGTATTTTGGAACTGGAACGTTACAATCCTTCTGTGGACATTTCGCTCTCTTCTTTGAGTACAAATTACATCATTGAAACCTTCCACCACTGTTGGATAACTGTTGTAGTATAATACAAACTTCTGACTTCTCTTAAGGTATACTCACAACTCGCTTCACAGATTTTTAGTGTTCAACAACTGGATTTTTTTGAATCCACTCGTCACCCCTCGGCATCCCCTCGGAAAGCTATACTAGACTGATGACACTCGTAGCCTACATGTAACCCTACTTTATATTTTTAAATTAGTTATTAATACGTTATGGTATTTGCTTTTCATTAATAGTTATTAATACATATAATTTTTCCTATAAAACTAGCAAATGGAATATAAATTCTTAGTAGCTTGCAAATTAGTTTTACTAAAAAAACACTTGTAAGTATTATTTGAGTTATTATCATTTTAGAAAATTTTATTATGTTATTATAGTATTTTTATTTTATTATTAAATAAGATTTGGATTAATTTAGGATCTTATAAATTATTAAGTGTAGCAAAGCTTCTAATTATATAAATTTATACAAGGAAATTTATAAAATTATTTAGAAAAATGTTTATTTTTGGAGTTTATTTAATGAAGATAGCATGTACTTGAGATTATATATATATATATATATAATTATATATATATATATATATATATATATATATATATATATATATATATCTATATACTTACTATAATATATATATATATATATATATATATAATATGTTATATAGATATATATTATATATTTAAATATTATATATATATATATAGATATAATATATATATATTATATATAATCTATATATATATATATATATATTATATTATATTATAATATAATATATATATATATATATATTATATATATCTATATATATATATATATATATATATATTATATATAATATTATATATCTTTTATTAATAATATATTATATATATATATTATCTATTACTAATAAATATATATATATATATATACACTTACTAATAATAAAAATACACTTACTAATAAAAAAGGGTAAAGAAATAAAACTTCCACCTAAAAACCCCAAACCCAAGCCTTGAACCCCTGATCAAACCCGACCATATCCCAGCTGATGGCAAGAAATCCCAACAAACCCAACACAAACCCCCTGGTTTACATAACGATATAGAGAGAGAGAGAGAGAGAGAGAGAGAGAGGAGAAACCCTCATGCTAAACCCTAGCCGACACCTTAACCGCCATCCCTAACCCCACGCGTACGCCACAGACATCCGTCGCATGTGCACGCAGCCACCGTGGTGGCAGGCCGGCCGGCCAGAGCCGCGAAGGTCGCACAACAACTATGGCATCAACAGCAGCGCACAACAACAATAGCAGCAGCGAGAGGCCGACTTCATGACGATTTTCCCGCCACTTCGCTTCACCGTTTCCCAAACCGTTTGCTTTGGTATATGAACAACCTGACCCCCTTCTAATTCCTTCAATAGTTCAATTTTATTTGCACCGTACGCTCCGTAAAATCGATCCAAATATCATCAAAAACTGTCCAAGAATAGTACATTAAAATCAGTCCTGAACCCCTGTTGAAAGACGGATTCTGGTCGACCTGTTACCACTTTAGACATTCTACCTTAACAAACTTCTAGACCACCTGATTCCAAAAACCGACAAAAACCTATTTTCAAAACAATAGAAAATTTAGGATATCTTCCGATACGACGTGCGTCACAACAAACCGGGCGACGTGGTCGCAATCCATGAGCATCGAAAACCGCGTATGAATGTTGTCGACGTGTGGGATTCGACGGAACACGATTTCGTTGTGCGTGCGCGACGAAATCGAAGCGTATCCGCCAAGATATCCCGTATCGGCCCGTTTTCAAACTAGCCCCTAACTTCGTGCACGTTTGTCATCTCGAGACGAAACTTGCGCTAACATGACCGTATCATTTTTTTGGTCATGTATGCCGAGTTTGCTCCGATTCTGAAAAGGTCGACCCAATCCAACGGACAAATTTGTGCACGGCCCATCAGAATCCAACTTTGGACATACGGTTGGGTCCGTCTCATCAAACTGGATCCGTAGGCATATAGTTTGATGACTTTAGAGATCGTAGATACTGGCACGCTTTTCGGTACAAAACGGGTCCAACGACGGACATCGTTTTGATCCGAAATTATATTTTTGCTCATGTGTCCAGAATTGGACTTTTGGGTAGGCATTCTTGGACATTTCTTTTATACCAAATATATTGGTGATGTCTGTTTCAGCATCCGGAGACTGTCGTGCGAGTTGGACTTTTGTGTGGCACATTGAGTGGTTGGTATTATCGATTTCACCAGCAAAGGACCCTAGGCGAGTACGTTTGTTGTTTGTTTTCGATATTGATTATTACTATATTTCATTATTGGTCATTCTTTATGTGATTCTTGTCTCTTTTATATGTTGTCGAGTCGGGAAGGAGAAGTATCAAGGATGTGTGATCTGACCTTATACATTGTAGACATCGTAGACATTGTAGATATCGTAGACATTGATTAATTATTACAAAATAGACATCGTAGACATTGTTATTTTATTGTAAAGTAGATATCATAGACATTGTTTAGACATCATAGACATTGTAGTGTAACTGTCCCTAGACCGATCATATATCAAAGGTACTTCAAACACTTACAAAGTATTTTATTTTAATTTATTCAGTTACTGTTAATTTATTTTTGTCTAGTTTTCTCATATCTTTTAATTCCTATTTATTTTTAAATCATGTATTTAATGGCTAACCTCTGTTTTATTGTCGTTATTATATATTGGAACTGCATTCAATGAATTGTACTTGTTCCATTCATGACTGGAAACCAACATTTTTAAGGTTAGCCGAGACAACGCATAGCATTGGGAAGGCGGGTGTACTTGCAGGCCAAACCTAGAGACTAGTTAGATAATTGAGTATTTATTCAGTTGTTCTTTATAAATTATGAGACATTGTACCTTGTATCAAATATAAATCCTTGACTATTGTAATTTAATTTAGTTATTGTGAATGAGCATTATTTGTGATTTTGAGCGTTGTGGCTTAACATCGTTCTACCGCCGACACTGCGGCGTAGGATGGCTTGGACACGCACTCGTATCCCGAAAAGCGGGTGCAGGTCGTGACAATACATCAAGCTTCCGATGACGCTCGAGTCCTTCAACTGTCTGAAATTTTATCTGGATTTGTCTATAGCTTCTTGTCACACTTATAAGGGATATTGACCTCAGGAAGATCCTAATATCCATAGCGTGAGTATCTTTTTAATGCATGGGCTTGTGATTGAGCGGGACCATCTTTCGTCCGAATGATCTTTATCCCCAATATAACATCAACATCTCTCATATCCTTCATACTGAACTTAGGCGAGAGCAACTTCTTCGTCTTTGTGACGCATTCTAGATCCGTATCTAGGATTAGCATATCGACTACATAGAGTCAAATGTTCACACCTTTTCCATCAGCGAACATAGTGTTTACTTATCTGTCTTGCTGGCCCTATAGCCGTTTAATCTGATAACTTTATCAAATTTCTCATGTCACATCTTGGGAGCTTGCTTTCGACCGTACAAAATTTCATCAGCGCAGACTTTGTCTTCAAGTCCCTTAACGACAAATCCTTCTGATTGCCGCGTGTAAATCTCTTCAGTCAGATCTTCCTTCAAGAATGCTGTTTTGACACCAATCTGGTGAATCATCAAATTGTGAATAGTACCAGAGTAATAAGCATCATGATAGTTGTCATCCGTACAACTGGAGCATATGTGTCGAAGTAATCGATTCTCTGCTTTTGAGAAAACTCTTTGACAACTAGCCTGACCTTAATCTTTTCAACAATGTCGTCGACCTTTATCTTCTTCTTGATGATTCACAGGCAGACTGACGCCAAGTATTATTAGATCATATGGAGTTAATCTTGTCATTGGCGTCCTCCTTCTAGAAGACAACGTCTTTTGTCTTCATTGCATCTTCATATGTAAGTGGATCTGCTTTTACATGGTATATGACAAAATGGCCTACGAGGTCCTTCGTACTCCTTACTCGCTTGGATGGTGGCTAAGATTCAAATGTTGTCTCTTCAACGACAACCTCTTCTTGAACTACATCTTTTTTGGAACACTTGTATCCTTGGTACTAAAACTATTTTCTAAAATATTCATGAGAACAATATTTTTGTCCCTATCAAACTTGTTTTCGAAGAATTCTGCATTGCGAGATTCAATGATATAATTTGATTCAATATCAAGAAAACTCTTGGCATCACTATTTTTAGCATAGTCCATGAAAATGGTCTTCGTAGTCCTTGTTCCCAACTCTTGAATCTTGATATCTAGAAGCTTCACATATGCCAGGCACCCCTACACTCGAAGGATATTTAAGTTGGATCTGACCTTGAACCAGAGTTCATGAGGAGTAATGTTAGATCGTGTGAACGACACTTTTTTGAGAATAAAAGTAACTGTAAGCACAGCTTCTCCCCAGAAGCAGTTTGGGTGTTGACATAGAATTCATCATCTATGTCAATATTTTGTCTTCCTTTCTGTAACTCCATTAGATTGAGGAGAATACAGAACTGACGTTTCATTGACAATTTCATGTATTCTTTGTAGAACGATGCAAATTTAAGTCGATCACTTCTGAGTGTCTTAAATTGTCCGATTTTACTCTCAACTTCAGCCTTGAAGTCGTTGAACTTCTTAAATGCTTCATCTTTCGATTTGAGAAGATTGACGAATGTTTACTTCCAAACGTTGTCGATAAAAGTAATAAAATACTTTATCCTGACTTTTTAAATAATTGATTGAAGTCACAGGTACACAAACTCCAAAAGATATGTGCTTTGGTTCACTCGTCTGAATAACTTTTTTATAATCTTTGTCTGCACACAGACTTCACACTTCTCCACTTCCTTACCCCCTACAGTTTGATATAAGGTCTAGACTAGACATTTTGTTGATTCTTTTATAATACACATGTCCTAGTCTATGATGTCACAACTTAAGAGGACAACCAGAAAAAAAAACTACATTGATATTAGAAGGAGTTACAAGTTTAAGTTTGAACATCCTTTCGATACAAAAAACTTTCCTAAAGTTTGATCCTTTATAAGACACCACTATCTAACCAGCGTTGATATTCATCCTCAAACCTGCATTGCACACAAGATTTTCCGAGATCAACCTGCATTGCACACAAGACTTTTCGAGATCGGGTTCTTGGCAAGCACTAGTGCATACTTCACATTATCCGATACATATAACTTTTCTGAAGTCAGCTTCAACACAACCGTACCGATCCCTAGAATTTCAACATGTGACTTGTTCGCCATTCAAAAATTCTCAAAAGTAGATTTGTACTTGGTGCAACTCCTTTTTTGAGAACATGTAGCAAGACGCACTAGTGTCCACCTATCAATCAGTGTCCACTCTAGATGAGTCAACCTGCGCAATTATTGCAATCAAATTAAGCTCATTTTACTCTTTTGGTTTTGGTTTGGGCTTGGACATGCAGTTCTTCTTGAAGTGGCCCTTCTTGTCACAGTTGAAACATACACCGTCATTGTTAGACTTTGGTTTAAAGGAAGCCGATTTGACCTTCAGATGGTTTAAGTTCTTTTTCTTGTTGTTCTAGAAAGCTTTATATTTCCCTTTGAATCTCCAAACAGAGTGTCAACTTTGATTTGACCTATGGCTTCGTCTTCGATGTGGATCCATCATAAAATACTCTAACTGGATCACCATCTTCTTGCAGTATACGTCTGTTTTGAATATGATCCAACTTCGAGGAAATTTGGTAACGATAGAACCCACCATGAATTTTTCTTCTTGTTTTATGCTTTCTCCTCAAGTTTCTATTAAAATTTTAGCAGCTCATTGACTTGAGGTAACATGATCTTCTAATCTTCCAATTGCATTGTGAAGAATTTTTCGGTGAGCTGGATCTTGGACATCTTCTCATCTGACTTGTAGTGTTTCTCTAGAGACTCTCAGACGTCTCTAGCTTTGACCTTCTTGTTGTATGATTTTGTCATTGAATCATCCATGTGGTTTAGGATCAATAGCTTGCAAAGGCTGTCATCTTTCTTCCATTTGTATTGTTTGTCAAACGTATTAGAAATTGCAGGCACGTCTTCAGTGTCTAGAATCATCGATTTAGGATCTGTCAACACATATCTACATTTACAAGTGGAAGATTTAGAGAAATTATCCTCTTCCAAATGTTGTAGTATTTTCCGTCAAGCTTTTCAAGTTTGTGAAAACGTATATCGACAAGGCTTGCACGGTTCTCAATCTATGTTGCTGGATCTTACTTTGAGATTTTTTTTATTGTCGAGGCTCAAATATGGATGCAAAATTGTGAAATATTGAAAATCATAGATTAATCCTCTAGACCATGAGATATTAAAAATTACGATTGAACCTGACTCTAACATTACTAAGAAAGAAGATAATTATAAACTGACTTGACGCTGACAAATAAGAAGAATATAAAAATAAAACTTTTCTTTTCTTTGCAATTGCAGTTGCTACAATGAGAAAGAACTGTTTATAAGATCTAGAACTGAAAACAGAATAATAAGAAACTTGTTGGGGTGATGAAGACTACAATTGCTCAAAGTAAGATTCGTCCTCTTTTGACAATCTGCTCCTAATAACCAGCAAGTTCACGTGATAAATTTTTGGAACGCTCCTTTGTCACATCTGTGAAGAACTCGAATAGCTAACTTCTTGGATGGAACTCTCTAGATAGATGGCAGCCACACAAACTTCTCTTCTGTTCTCTCTCTCGTTATGTGTGTACGTGAATAGAAAAACGTAGAGAATATATATAAGGAGAGGTGAAAACCCTGACCTTAATCTTGTCGTCCCCATAATCCCGAGAGAGCGGATCAGTTTAAAACAGAACTCCAAGAGATGCGCACGCACGCAGGCTCGCAGCGCACAACAAAGCAGTAACCACGCGTCAGCTATACTGCAACTCACGGAAAAACGAGCGCAACAATGCGCATAAGCGCTCGATGCATACGTGTGACTACAAAGTGTGCTATCAAAGCACCACTTTGCGCCCTTCGCTGGAGCCCGAGCTCGAGTCACTAAGGCCCTCTACGGGGATTAGTTCCGAAGGAAATTTCTCAAAGTGTGTGACCAAAAAAAAAAAATCTTTGAGGATTTAAACGTAGCCTCTAGGAAAACACTCTAACATGACAACCATATGGGCTACCGCACACGTGCATACCTCAATACAATGCATAGCTATATTGGAGTTACTCATTTGGAGTTTTTTTTTCAATGTGGGACTAAACTTTCCTTGTGAACAAGCAAAAACTCCAACAGTTCCTGCAAGGATTTAGTTCCGACGCAAAGGTTTGTTTGATTCAAACTTTAAAATTTTAATATGTTATGCCATCAAAATCTTAGTAATGCCTGATACTTTGTTTCTTTCACGACATTCAACAAATGAATCTATATCTCCAACTCTAGAGATATGAAACTTGAAAAAACAAATTTCTAAATATCAGTTTTTCTATTATATATTTAGCACACAAAGTATATTGCATAATTCATACTATGAAGATAAGTACTACTTGAATGATAAAAAGCTACTGAGTGATGAAGATGAATATCTACAAATGGCTGTAGACAATGTACGAGGACACGACCCAAGTAGCAAATGACGCAGTGGAATTTTTTCCCTTTCCTTTGTGGGTCTTGTGCTAAGATCTTGTATCATCTTGTATACAAGTGTATTGTGTTAATAAAGTTTCCATTACTGAATGTTCCAAGTGTTCCACTTCTTTTCCAATATCCAACAATTTGGTATCATACTAGTCGTGATACTCAAAAATTGGTATCAAAGAGGATCGAGTCAGGACCGAGGTTTGAGAAGATTGCATTGTTATGTTGATTAGCTCGAACCATGTTCACATGGTAAATCATGATATATTATCAAGTCACTCTGGTAGATTTTGTTGTTTCATCGAGCTATATAAAGAAGCTCAATAGTGGTAACTATAACAATTGGAGTATTCACATTGAGTTCATATTTTTAGGCGACCTTTGGGATGTGGTTGGTGGTAATGAAACTACACCAACATGTGATTGTGGCATGTTGAGGAAGTGGAAGATTAAGACCGACAACATAATGTACGCATTATTTATAACTATAGAGGACGAGCTTCTCTAGAACATCAATGTCACTACTAAAAAGTGTAGAACAACGAACTGATGGATCCATTGATTCATTGCTCAACGACAAATACGCAACACACTAGTGACGGATCATGTAAGGACTGAACCAATTCCAATTATTTACGCATCATGATCCTACTTCTTATCCAATGTGGAACTAAATTATCAACTCTGTTGTGACCACCATTGAGCGCTCAAACAAACGAAATACAATCTAATAATATCCATCGTAGCTCGTTTTTGTTAGCCGAGCAACCAAACATCCCGACTACTTTTGCTTGTTCCCGCCAGTCGAACACCTTGGAGACCCAACATATTGTCACCTCGTTCCGTTTGATCACATAACCAAATCGATACGTTATCCACAATCGTGAGAAGAGAGCCCATAATCGATCATAGGGGCTGGTTTGGACCCAACATGCGAAGGTTCGTATAGAGAATTTCAAGGTTCGTCATAACATAGAGAAGGTTCTAAAGAATGGGAAAACGATGGATGAAAGAAATATTTAGAAGAGAGAGATGAGTATTCTAGAAGAATATTAAAGGATGAGAGAGTATTGTAGAAAGACAGTCCCAAGATCATTAAAGAATATTTTAGATGCTTCTAGGATAATTTGGAGCGATGTCATCTAAGATAATTTGGAGCGATGTTCAAATTTTGCGGGTAAAGTGCAAAACATACCTTGTTAGTTTAGTTTAGGTTTCTTGTTGGCGAGAGATTGAGGAAGGCCATTAGGTTATGGATGAATATTATTATATTATTTGTACATATTAATTTGTTATTATCTATATTTATTTGTGTACTAATATATTTATTTGTATAATAATATATTTATTGTATAAATTAGTTTGTTATTAATACAAATAAATATATACAATTTTCTATTTAGTTTTGTATTTGTATATACAACAGAAAAATCTATGTAACCGTGTATGTACCTTCTAACATAGGCAAAAATTAAATTAAATTATAAAATATTTAAAAATGGCTTACAAACGTTCAAAAATGAACCGTTCAAAAGTAAAACGGTTTAAAAAAACAAAAAATGCTATTATCTATACTAATATATTAGTGGGGCCTAGTGTTATTAATTTGAACGTGACTATTTTTTAGAAAAAAAAAACCTGGCGAACCAAGGAGGGACCGACCGCTGACGTGGCCCCCTATTGACTCTAGTCCCCTGCTAGCATCGGACCTTACCCCGCCAATGGAGGTCCAATCGCTATTAATTTGAACGTAACTAGGGGGCCCGAGTGCTAACGCGGTCCGGGATCGAGCAGTTCCACCCCCGGTTCATAAAGTAGTGCTGAGATTTAAAAACTAACTTTACCTCAAAATTACAGAATAAACTAATTAAAAAGCTAACTTATTAAAAATAATTTTAAAAGTAAGCCATATATATATATATATATATATATATATATATATATATATATATATATATATATATATATATATATACAAAACACAAAGGTTTTTGAATCCTAGGGCTGACTGTGCCAAGATAAAGAGTGGTTGGGATTTAATCTTGGTGAATCAACGGTTGTGGGGTTTTATGGGGGAAGAGCATTATTGGGAGTGGGGTTTTATGGGGAAGAGGATTATTGGGAGTGGGATTTTATGGAGAATCCAAAGATGGAGATTTAATATTTTGATGGTTGGAATTTAATATTTTGATGGGGGTCTCATAATGGTTGTGGATGAGCATTATTGAGAGTGGAATTTTATGGAAAATCCAAATAAAATTCACATCCAGCAGTGGTTGGGATTTAATATTTTGATGGGGGCCTCAAAATTATTATTGTTCGTTTAAAATTGGGGGTCCAAGATTTTGAGGGGGAATACCTTAAATGAACCATGCCCTATGGGCACGGGTTATGACTAGTATATATATATATATATATATATATATATATATATATATATATACACACACACACACACACACACAAATAGTTAGGGATATTTTGGGTATATCGGGATTTTTTTTATAAAAAAAGTCCCGCCTCTAACTTTCAAAGTGTTCGAAAAATAGACGGGAGGGGGTCATTTGATCCAAATATCAAACCATTTGTTGTCATTGAGAAGGGAAAAAAAAATTCTATGGAGTCTTGTTTTTGCTAACGAGACAAATCTAAGAAGAATTTTTTTTGTACATTATCCAATTTTGTAAAGAGGGTTAACTTTTGAGAAAAATTTAACCATTTATCTTTAACAGTAAAATAACGGGATGGATTTCCTCGCACCATTTTATGCAAGGCAAACAAAAAAAAGAATGAAGAAAAAGATGTAATTTAATAGTGGACCTATAACCCCAATCTGCAGTGCTTTGTAGTTCTTGTAGACGTATAATGTATAACAAAGAAAATCTCATTCTGCAGGCATTCCAACTATAATAACATCAGAGGTGAACCTTCCTCAGAAGAATTAACCAAACAAATGAAAATTCATGACACAATCATGAGAAATCTGAAGTGGAGGACTAATTAATGGACAAGACAAGAACACTACTTTTGACTCTATCTTCAAAATATGGAAAATTACATACCTTCTACTTTGGCACCAATTTCTAGAAAACCAGACATGGTTCCTAACAAAATCCTGATTTCTCCTGAAACCAATCAATCAAAGACCACAAATGAACGAATCAAAAATATATTATTCTACTCATGAACTTTCAGTCTTTCATCAGCATTTTTAGAGAAGAAGTATACATACCTAAAAAAAAAAAAGGCAAGGGGACTTTGCCAGAGCAGAAACGAAAGCTAGTTTGTTTACCTCAGCTTTGAATGGTGACCAGAAAAGCATGGGTGAGCAGTAGAGCTGGTATTGAGAGTGGCACTGGCAACAGAAGTAGGACTTCGTTCCATGTTTTGGTGTTGATGTTGATGTCGGTGTTGTTCTTGGTGGTGGGTGGGGGTGAGTGATACATAGTACAGAACATATATATATGTTCCATATATAACATATGAAAGATAGAGAAGGTCATAACCTATGAAAGCATACTCTTATATATGATTTAGCCAGCTTAATTGTTTGCTTGATAAAAAAAAAAAAGGGTATTGTTTGAGTCATTCAAAAATTAACAGCTACAACAGCCTGGAGCGACAAAGCCTTCTTTTTTCATCACTAAACTCAACCATAAGAGTGTGTGTTTTATGTATAAGGACAATAAAGTACTGTGAGGGGAGTACAAATGAGTTATAGTTCTTTGTCATGTATAACCGCCCATTGGTATATAGTTGGTACTCCACTCCAAATATTTGGTACATATATATAATACCATGTACCAAATATTATGAAATTAAAGTACTACAAGGGGAGTACAAATGAGTTCTGGTTCTGTCATGTATAACCGCCTGGTATATAGTTGGTACTCCACTCCAAATATTTGGTATGTGCGTACCAAATATTTTGTTCATGGTCATAAAATGTCTCAAAATAGAAAGAAAATGGAAGCAAACTAGGACAAGAAGGTGATGAATACATATACTTCTCTCCGGTCATCCCATTAGCATTAGGAGAATATAATTATATCGACTGCAGGGCCGGCCCTGACCCAGGGCAGACAGGACTTCATAAAATATGGAGCACCCAAAAAATCAAAAAATTAATTTATATATATATATATATATATATATATATATATATATATATATATATATATATATAGTGCCTATCTAATGAGCACACCTCCTAAATGAGCAAATGAGCACAATTATCTAAGGAGAATATTAATGATCGGATTCTCCCATTTTCTTTCATTTCGTAGCTTTTTTTAGAAGGTGAATATTAATGATCAAATTTAAAAATAGTAATATTAATTCTAATATTAATGTTAATTTATTAGTATTAAAATTAACAATTAAATTAAAACTAACACTAAAATAAAATTTAATATTAAAATTAACGTTGATATTAACATTTATATTCAAATTAACATTAACATTGAAATTAAAATAAATATTAACATTAACTTTAGTATTAAATTTAACATTAACATTAATATTAACATTAACTTTAACATTAACATTAACTTTAAAATTAAAATTAAAATTAAAATTAAAATTTATGTTAATTTTAATGTTAATGTTAACTTTAATGTTAATATTAATTTGAATATTAATGTTAACGTTAATTTTAATTTTAATATCGATGTTAATTTTAATATTAAATTTTATTTTTGTGTTAATTTTAATTTGAATACTAATAAAATTAAGATCAATATTAGAATTAATATTACTATTTTTAAAATTGATCATTAATCTTCACCCTCTAAAAAAAAGCTAAGAAAAGAATCCGATCATTAACCATTAGATTAGTTGAGATAACATCCAAGGGATATAGTTAATTGTGCTCATTTGCTCATTTAGTAGGTGTGCTCATTGGATAGGCACTTATATATATATATATATATATATATATATATATATATATATATATATATATATATATATTAGTAATCTTGTATGTAAAATAGAACTAATATGTAACATGATTTGTGGTGTAGTGGTTGGTATGTTAAACTTTTACTCTAGAGATCCTAGGTTCAATTATTGGTTATAACATTTTTAAAATTTTACTTTTATTTTAATTTTTTTTTATTATAATTGGGTCCTATTTTAAAATTTTGCCTAGGACTTCTATAAACTCAAGACCGGTCTAAGTACTCCTTGTGGCGGGAAAGAAGGACACAAAATGTTGGAACAGGCAAAACGACAGAACATGCAGGAGTATATAGGCTGAGCATAAAACAAGGCGTGGTTTTCTCCAAAAAGTAGGAGATGCATGCCATGCTGTCGTACCATTCCCACCCTGTTTTCTTCCAACTGTGATCATGTTTCATGAGCTAGCGCCGAGCGGGACCCAACCCAAAGCAAGAAAGCTCCCCATCTCCCCCTGACATCCGTACTATACGACATTAACTTATACAGAGACGGCTATGACAACTCGCTCTCACACTCTCTCTCTCCCTGACCGGTCTTCCTTTTCCTTGATTTTTATATCAAAATAATATTTTATCCGCAGTCTATAACCACCATGACTGTCGGCCGATGAGGTGGTCATTCATTGGCTTTCCATGCTATCTCCGGATCCTATCAAAATCAGAGAATCAATGGCCGGCCGTCACGTCAGCCGACGATTACGTCTACCGTTACAAACTACGAACAACGTAGCACTTCTCTTGTTTTATTATAAGAAAATAAATTTAGTAACATAAAATGAAGACAGTTAGCACTTGCAATATGAAACCATTACCAATTTTTTTTTTCCTATCCCAATTGAAATTGTTTTATGAGCTAGCGGACCCAACCCAAGCAAGCAAGCTCCTCCCCTCTCTTAATCTATTTGTATTAGGTTTGCAGTTACTCCAAATACTTGTATGGTGGACTAGGACCGACAAGTTGTAACTTTAATGACTCCCAACTGCAAGATATGTCATCTTGGACTACTATAACTAGAAGACAGAGGACGAAAACGGATGGGCGAAATATCTGAACGTGTACGCCTTAAAAGGATATGATTTATTAATCTTTCGCTACCGTGTCCACGGTAGATAAGTCGTAGTATCTTGAGGCATTATTGTTCAGATATTTCGTCCATCTGTTTACTCTTATGTATATGTCTCTCAACATGACATCTTGTCTTGTCGTTGAGAGTCATTATAATTACAGTCTTGTCTGCACATAGTCCACCCAAATATTTTTACAAGCTCTAAAGGGGACTATCTTCAAACAAAATACAAATATATTAAAAGAACTGTGTGTGTGCGGGTGCGCGCGTGTGTGAGTTACAGAGGAAGAGAGTCAAGAGACGAACAAGTTTATTAGACAAATCGGACAACAACGAACAAAAGAGAATAAACTGCAATATAAAAAAAATTTAAGTGTTCAAGTTAATTTGTTAAATTATAATTGAGTAACATGAATTTAAAATTGTACAGTAAGCAGTATCAGATGAGAAAATGAAGCTGGTATAAGACGAGAATGATACATATAGATAAATTGTGTTAAAATGTTACATTAATCCTATCTTACGCTTTCCATGCGAAGTAAATGTCACAGTAAAAGCAACAAAAAAAGAACTATTGGATGGCTTTTGACAGAAAATAAAATTAGTAATCTACTTGGAAGTTGAATATAGCTCAATAGCTAATCCTCTTGAGATGAGCAACTCACTCTCTGATTGACTTGCATGGGGCTTCACAGAATTAGAGAAGCATACACTCCGTGCCTTCTCCTTAACGTATTATAGGAATGATCATGATGATGTGATATGACAAGACTATTCTAGTGAAGCCTACTCTAGATGCCTTGCCAAGAAGGTCTAGGTATCCTATATTTGACTTAATTAACTATCTTTGATCAAATCAAATCTTATTCCTAAACGGTTAAGTATTGGGACTTATCATATGTTAATTATTTAATATTCATAATAATTAATCCGTTTATTTATAAGACTGTTTTTATAAATAAATATTTGGGATGCTCAAACTTGTCATCAACCTTGTTTGTGTATGACTGGTTTAATTCCAAATTTATTCAGAGAATGAATATAAATTTGAACCATTGAAATTTACCTATAGAAACTTCATACTACTAGTACTAATTTGTTTCAGCAATATGTATGCTGTCTTTGGTGCATCCAATCAAGGATACATAAGACAACAATATTGGATTAAAGATGAGGTACATATATATAACGGCTTTGCTATGCTTACAATCAAATGCTTACAATCTCCTTACAACCGTCACGTGTCGGACTTCGATTGGAGCATGGAGAGAAATGGTTGGGTCAGATGGAGCCCATGTAGCAGGAGGGGGTGAGAGGGGAGGTGAGACACAAGTATAAGGGATGGAAGAGAGAAGTTATAAGAAAGTTGTAACTATTTGGTTGTAGACTTAGCATTTTTCTATATATAAACCTCTAAATAGTAGTAATAATAATAAAAAGACATATGATGATGCATTCCCAGAAGTGTTGCATCATTATGACAACTATATATATAAAGTATTTCTAGCTTTAATCGCTAAGTTGTGAGGCATTTCCCACATGGAGGATGTACGTTATATTCTTATGTGGTGGAGAATAAATTGATGGTGCAGTCAGTTGGTGTTGCGGACCTTCGAGCCGAATTCGGTAGATGTTTGGACCGAATTGTTATGTATATGTGTGTGTGTGAGAGAGGGAGATACGATGGATTGGAATTTTTGTAAGTTTTTTAAAATATCAGCCGTTAGATAATTTTCTTTGACTATTCAGATTAGCTCAAAATTTTGCAAGAAATTGGATAGTTTAACGATCTAATCTGAACGGTTAAAAAGATAATCCATCGACGACTATTTGGAAAACATGTAGGAGAGGTATCAGGCTGAGTGTGTGTGTACATTTTTTCGAAGAAGATAAATGTTTATAGATAAACACGATGATTACAACTATGTTCCAGCCAAGATTACAAAATAGGTCAGAGGTCTATATGTCAGTATCTATATTTCTTCGTACAGCAAAAATACTAAGTGAGAACCCCAAAAAAATATGTCGATATCGTTACCTCCACACATGCCAGACTACATTCCCAAAAGATTATTCTGAGCTATCGGTAACCTCTAGCTCCATTACCCTTTTATGCTTTAACATCATTCAAAACAGCGAAGACACGTCTATCCTGCAAGGTGGGAAGCCCGAATTTAGACCTATGGATAGTCCAGCTATCCCAGACAAAGTCACACTAAAAAAACAGATGATCCCTAGACTCGTCCTCTCTACCACATAAGCAACACTTCGTATCCTCTCAGAAAATACCAAACTTGGTTAGTCTGTCCCGTGTAACGAGTCTGTTCTTGATCATTTTGTATAGGCACAAAGAGTTCTTGATTGTCGTTCCTTTGGTCCAAACCACCTCCGTTCAGTCTACCTCCTCATGGTAGGTTCTGATTTGATTCAAAGTTGAACTTAACTTGAAGGTCCCGCTCTGCAAGTCTTCCCAACCCCAGTAGCCTTCCATCCCTGCCAACCAATCTCCACCGCATGAATGTATTTCGCATAAGCAGTCTCGAACGACCCTGGAGATTTTACTCCCCTTCCTGGATAAGGCTACTCACCTTGTCAGAGGTTCCCATCAGCTCATAAACATGCCAACCTTCCCTCTCAATCAAGCTAGTGTGCTTGATCCATGGATCATGCTAGATACTGGTTTGAGCCCCTGAGCATATCAACCTAATCAGCTTTACCTTAGCCAGAGGCTTGTCACCAACAATGAGACTTCCCTGTAATGAATCTCTAGAACAGTTTTAGGTACATTATTTCTCTGAGGGACAATGATCACAACACAACTCTCCCTCCTTCTTAGGCCTACATAATTCATCCCAACTAATAGCATGAATGCCTCATTTCCACAGGAAGTCAACACACAAGATTTCAATCTTCTTGATCATTCCCTTGGAAAGCATAATTGTCTGCAATCATTATAAAGCAACCGCCAAAATGACAACCTTGATAAGCTCATTCCTTCCCCAAAGGACAAAATATGTGCCTGCCGTCCCTCCAGTCTCGATTGGTATAATTGAGAAAGACCCTCGCATTCCGCATTAGCGTCATAACTGATCGAGAGGGAAAGTCCCAGGTATTTAACAGAAAAAAATTAGATTATTTTGATACATACTATCATGTAGCTAGGATCACCTCTATTAGAACCCTTCTAGCTTTACCATCCATTCATGATATGTTAATCCATCAAATGGATGTAAAAATAGCATTTTAAATAAAGATTTAAAAGAAGAAATATATATGGATAAACCTGATAATTTTATTGCTAAAGGCCAAAAAAAGAAGGTTTTGCATATTAGTAAAATCTTTTTAACGCATAAAGCAAGCTCCCAAGCAATGGCACAACAAATTTGACAAAGTCATTTTAGAATTTGGTTTTCTGCCAAATGAATTATATGACATGTTTGTATTCTAAAAGGGCTCATGTAAGCAAACTATTATAGCTAGGAGTACAATGAACTCCAAAATGATAGCATTAGACACTACTTATGCAGAAGCCTAATGGCTAAGAAATCTTGTTATGCATATACCTATTTCTCTTAGTCTTGTTCATGCAATTTTTATAAACTGTGATTATAAATCTGTTATAGAACTACTAAAACATGATTCTATGAATGCTAAGATGAACAGGCACCTGCAGCTGCGCTTTAATTCTATAAAAAGCCTATTAGACAAATTTGTGGTTCTTGACTATATAAAGTCGGAAAAGAACCTTCAAACCACTTAACGAAGATGGGATTAAGCCCATAAGTTAGTCACCAGCAGTGGCAACCCAACCGAGTCTGACTGGAGATCCCAAGAAGCCGGTTCAATGGGTAGAAACAAGATGAACTTCCCTAAGATTAAATTCACTTAAAAATAATGCCCAATAGGTTGTATAATGTTGGACATGGATGCCCCATCCATTCCTATGGTGACATTGTACCGGTATGATATAATTATGGTGAGTTTTAACTCTTAATAAGTCCAAAATGACATGAATGGTTGAATCCTATCATCAACCTTTAAGGACTTACCTATATGAGAGGTCGAAAAGGCCGCGACTATAGGATAGGACGATCCCAGACAATTCTTATGAATATAGAAAAGTGTGCATGGCCAATCAAACGTGCCACCCGATAGACCTAAGAACCTCTGCATACTACGTATGTATTTTCTGAATCTGGTTCAAAAAAATCAGATTCAAGGCATAGTCCATCAATCACTTTTTCAGACAAAGACAATAGTTACTAAGTGAGATTCAAGGTTGTAGTCCATCTCATCTATACATAGTATATACCTACCCATATTTTTTTACTACTTCTATTCTTTCCTTATTCGAGACTTGGGTTTTTTTTTTGGGAGGGGAGGGGATTGTTGTTGTTGCTGCTTTCTTTTTATAAAATGTCACTCCTCGTTCCCGATATACGTATTTGTTACATGTTTCCCGTATATGGTAGCTGGTATATGTACACGTGCACCTGTGATCTTGTATTTCATACCTCGTTATGACATGGTGTCACGCTCCAATTCCGTAGAATCGATAATCGTTCTCCGGACATGATGCCTTGCGAACCTAAGTTACGATCGCACAAGATATAGTCATAAGGTTATCTGAAACACAACATCAAGAAGAGTACGCAGATAAATTGAACATACTCATTTAAAAACAGAAGAAACTTTTCTTTCATTGATAATAAAACATCATTTATATGACTCCGTTACAAACATTACTGCGCGGGCTACAATATGACTCAATTACAAAAATGAAGGCTGATGAGATAGTCGTTCTATACATTACATCTCCATTTACAAGCAAAACATTTTATTCCACCTGGTATCGTCTCGAGTCGAGACATCTTTTCTTCTGGACTAATGTGGAGTCTTCAAAAGGATTCAAAACAAGCCTTCAATACACGGATGAGGCTTCAAATGTACTTGCGTCACCTTGAGCTTAAGTGGTACGTCCTTTTGGTTTGGGGTACCTGTGGAGAGCAAGGATAAGTACATTACACTTTGTACTAGTACGTGACAAATTAAGTTCCATGCTCTCATTTGGTTAAAGAGTTTATATGACTTAGTTTGTGATCTTTCTAACCATCCTAATGAATTTCAGACAAGCATATGACAGGCATAATGTAAATTATGCTAGAACTTACCCACGGCAGAGCGTGCCGTGCAATGTGAGACTTACCATGTTCTTTTCTGTTAATTGTTATCGCTAGCATATCGTGTGCAAATTTATGTATGATTGGTCACTGACACCACAAGCCATCCTGGACTTATAGCTTTGTTAGTCGGGGCCCTTTCAACGCAAGTAGCGAGCTCTGCTGAAAGTTTCCGTCTAACCCGTGCTATTATCCAGCACATCTATATCGTGTTTTCTCCTAGGCCGAAGCGGTCCCGTGGCCCCGGGGTGTTGTTCGAGGAAACTTTTACCTTGTCGACATGTTGTCCATGACCGTGCTAGACTAATTTAGTTTACTCAAGTAGGGTCTACATTTTGATACTTAACCATTTTTATCGTGTCCCACCTTATCGTGGCATCATTAATCAATGAGTCTATCTTTTGTTTAAGCAGTTCTATATCATGAATCGTATAGCAAGTGTCACGACCCGCTACCCAAATTGTTGGGCCAGGCCGAGTCATGCCCAGCCTACGTTGAGATAAAACGTAGTAAGCTGTTCTAAAGACAACAGGATAAGACTAAATGTGCTAACAGTTCTATAAGTGAAGAAGAATCATAAATGCTCCAAACACAAAAGTCGTCGTATATAGTAAAATATCTAAGTACAAGTAAACTGAAATATAAAACTGGATACATGTCCAGTTACAAAATGATATAGTCTAATACATGTCTACTCTCAAAAGTCTAAGTAAACAAAAGACAACTAGGCGAGGTTCCCTGCAGGAACATCCTCGTAAAGCAGAGCCGGGTCCTCGACAGTATCTCCATAGTAAGTGTCACAGAGTAACTCCTCCTCAGTAAGGATACCTACAACATTATTCTGTCAGGACGGGAGCAAGTACTAAATCTAACAAACATATAATACTGATCATGTGATGAAAAGGAAATGACATATCATGTTGGTTCAGTTTTAGGTATGTTTTAGCATGGCGATAGATATACATTTTAAAGTTTTAAAACTGTAGTAGGTGAGTGATCAGTCAATAGGTAATCAGGATGTACAGCGGTACATATCAATTTTCTGATGTGCACATACGTACACATAACGGCATCGGTGTATATCCATACACAAACGCAGGACCAGACATACGACACAGATACATATAGAATGTAACGGTGCTCGGTAAATACATACGGAGAAAGGGGTCATGATCACGTATACTACTAGCAGTTTCCCCTTAACCCGTTATTTAAGCATGTGAGAGATATTATGAGATACGGTATAAACATGGTAAAGACTGAAAGTAATACAACATGTAAAGTTCTAACTTGCTACCCCAAGGATCAGCATTTAACATGGTTGGTGATTCACAGTTTTATGGTTTATAGCAGTATGTAAAGTTCGTAGAAAGTACTTGCCTCTAGCAAAGCAAAACAAAACAAGCTGCGATAACAATGCTATGGATGTCCAGTAACTCGTCGCTGTAGAAGTAAATACAATAACTTAGTTTTACACTAAGCTAAAACACTAGGACACTAATTGGTGAAACACGACTTGTGACTGGGCACCTAGCCAAAATGATGACTTGGCATAGGAGACCAATGTGGGGTGACACACTATGTTAACTAACTTTCTAGGGTCTTTACACTAGTGAGGGATGGGGTTCAATACGACTAAAACTCCAAATAACACAAAAAGCTACAAGTCGTAATTAATCAATAAATAAATCAAAAGATCATTGTGTTCTAACAATTTTGAAGTAGACAAAAAGCCTAGTTTTTCTTAAAGTAAAGTACCAAGGTGATCCTTGTTAATCATAAAAATTTATTATAATTTTTCTGGAATTTATTAACCAGTACAAATATTTTATAAAAATCAGTTTTCCTAAGTATACAGAAAATAAGTTTTGGTTTCATATGCCAAACTAGTGGCAAAACAGTAAATTAAATACTACAAAAATTATACTAAATTAGCTAACTTAACATAGTATCTAAAAACTATTTTTCCATAATTTTAGCAGCACTTTAAGTATTTTTAGAAAATCAAAAACAGCATTGCACACAATAATTAATTATCTGCGTATTTTGTCCATGTATATAATTTGAACCAAAGTTCAAATACAGGACCCAAGGCCATGAATCAAGTCCAATATGACTTGTACAGGTCTTGAATGTGTGAAAACACATTTGAGCCCAAATACCCATGCAAGGCTTGGACACCAAATGGTTGCAGTAATTTAAATAAAATAAAAATACAATTTGGTAAATAGTCAAAATAAATATTATTATTTTAATAAGGTAAAGTTTTACATGGTAACTATAAAAGTATGAACATTATTTTATATAAATAATTTACACTAAGCTAAGTAAAATACATATAGGAAATAATATATATATATATATATATATATATATATATATATATATATATATATATATATATATATATATATAAATATAGGGATATTTATATATATAGGAAAATGCTCAACTATATATTATATATATATATATATATATATATATATATAAAAAATATATATCTATATATATATATATATATATATATATATATATATATATATAATATATATATATATATATATATATACAAATATATGTATATATACATACATATAAGAAATACTCAACTATATAATATATATATATATATATATATATATATATACAAAATGATGTATACATATATAATAGTATATATATAATAATATATATATATATATACACACAGGAATATATAATACATAAAATAATAAAGTATAAAGGATGAAGTATATATAATATTATATATATATATATATATATATTATATATATATATATATATATATATATATATATATATATATATATATATATATATATAAAGAAAACAACAAGTATATATATACATAATATAGTATATATAGTAATACATATATATATACACAAATAAATGTATATACATATATATAAAAATATATATATAAAAGAAAAAGAAAAAGAAAAAGGAAAAGAAAAGGGAAAGGAAACAGAAAGGCTCGAACCGAGCCAACAGAGCGCGGGGGGGGGGGGGAGGGGGGGTTTATGCTCTGTCGGGCTGGCCAGGGGGTCAGCCCGTGGGTCGTGTTAGGGATAGGGTTTTCGTTCATTTTATTTCGTTTAGGTTAGACATTATATATAAAAAAAAATATAAACACGAGCCTGTGTCCGGACAGTTTGGGACACAGGGATCCTCGTGTCTGTGCTATGCACGACACGCACAGGTCGAATTCATTGTGTCCAGACTTACCCCTAGGACGCTCGTGTCCAGGCGAACGCCGTACGTGAAAACGAGACACGCACGACACGTATTTGACGCTGCCACTTACGTGTCCGACTTCTCGATGGGTTTCGAGGGTGCTCGACGGCGGCTGAGGCGACATGGTCGCGGCGGAGTGGTGGCGATCGACTCAGCTCGCTGCGGCGAACTCGTCGACGGCGGTGGTTGGCGGTGAAGGTCGTTGCGGAGTGGTGGACGAGTTTCGCCGGAGTTAGGGTTTGGGTCTTTGCTCGTCGGAGAAGAAGGGGGCTGGGGAGCGTCGGTGGTGGTCGTGGGGTTGTTCTAGGGTTAGGGCTGAGTCTAGGGTTTGTTTTATAGGGAAGGGAGGTCGGTTGGGGGCGTCGCGCTGGCCGAAAATGGCAGGGGCAGTCGCCGGTCAGCTCGACGTCGGTCGTCGGTCAGGGAGTGGATAGGATTAGGGTTAGCGTTTAGGTCCCTGTAGTTTAGGTAATTGCAAATAGGCCCCTAGCAGAGTCTAAATGCAAAATAGAATTTGCATAACCCATCCCGCACTGTTTATGTGCAAAAAGAAATTTGCACATAACAATTGAGAAATTGCAAACCAATATATAACAATTCTAATAATTACAAAATGATATTAAAACATTTAAATAAATTGCAAAGTAAAATTTTTAATATATAAAACTCATTTAAAAATCATTTAAAAATTCTAGAAAAATTCCAAAAAATCCTAATAATTATTTTAAGGCTATAAATGACATTAAAAATTAATTAGCACTAATTTAACTAAAACTGAAAAACAGGGGCTGACAAGTCTTCCCTCCTTGAAAAATTTCGTCCTCGAAATTCACAAGGATTGGAGACCTGACAATATTCTAACATAGCAAACAATGCAACAAAATGACTAAGGCTGCGATCGAAACTAACCTCTAAGGCATCAAGCGGGAACGGGTGGTTTCCTCGCAGCGGTTGGATCGAACAAGTAAGGGTATCTCTCCCTCATGTCCGATTCCCTCTCCCAAGTAGATTCACCTGGGGAGTGACGGCTCCAAGCTACTCGTACTAGGGGTATAATCTTGTTCCTCAGCCTCTTCTCTCTCTGGTCTAATATCTCTACTGGCTGCTCAGAAACTGTAAGGCTCGGTCCGACCTCCAACTCTGAATGATCTAGCACATGACTGGGGTCTGGAACATATCTCCTCAGCTGAGATACGTGGAAGACATCGTGAACTCCTGCTAGGTTGGGTGGAAGTGCAACCCTGTAAGCTACCTGTCCGATCCTGCCAAGTACCTCGAACGGCCCGATGTATCTGGGGCTCAGCTTCCCTCCTCGTCCGAACCGGATCGTTCCTCTAGTAGGTGATATCTTCACTAGCACCATATCACCGTCTGCAAACTCCATCGCTCTGCGACTAGCATCAGCCCAGTGTTTCTGCCTATCCTGAGCTACTCTGAGCCTGTCTCTGATCATCCCGACTTTCTCTGCTGCATCCGTGATCATCTCTGGCCCAAACATAACTCTGTCTCCGACATTATCCCAAAAGAGCGGTGTACGACATCGTCGTCCATATAGCGCCTCGAAAGGAGACATACCAATACTAGCCTGGTAGCTGTTGTTGTATGAAAACTCTACCAAGTGCAGATGGCTCTCCCATGATCCTCCGAAGTCCAGCACGCAGGTCCTCAGCATATCCTCCAGTGTCTGTATCGTCCTCTCGGACTGCCCATCTGTCTGCGGGTGGTACGCCATACTGAACTTGAGCCTACTGCCCAACTCCTCCTGTAAGCTCCTCCAGTAGTGGGATGTAAATCTGCTGTCTCTGTCTGACACGATGCTCACCGGCACTCCGTGTAGGCGAACTATCTGCTGCATGTATAGCTCCGCCAACTTCTCGGTGGAAAGCCCCACCTTGAAGGGTATGAAGTGCGCGCACTTCGTCAGCCTGTCTACGATGACCCAGATGGCATCCTTCCCTCCTTGGGAACGAGGAAGCCCTGAAATGAAGTCCATCGTAATATGTTCCCACTTCCACTCAGGAATGGGTAACGGCTGCAACAAACCAGCTGGCCTTTGGCACTCCGCCTTGACCTGCTGGCAAACTAGACATCTCGAGATGAAATGCGATACATCCCTCTTCATCCCGTGCCACCAAAGATGTTTCCGCAAGTCACGGTACATCTTGTTAGCACCAGGGTGAATAGAATATCTCGATCGGTGCACCTCCTGCAAGACTGCCTCTACCAGCTCTCCTTTCGGCACGCACAATCGGCTGCCATGCCTTAGGGATCCATCCTCTGCTATAGTGAAGTCATCCAGCAATCCAGCTAATGCCTGGGGTCGAAGTCTGCGAAGGCTCTCATCTGTAGACTGTGCCTCCCTGATCTGCTTCATCAAACCTGACTGAATGTCAAGCGCCATCATCTGTATCACTGATCCTGGCCGAACTAGCTCGATACCGAGCTTATCCAGATCCTCCCGCAAATGTCGATCAATCATCAGGTACCATGCCATCGGATGCCTGCTCAGCACATCCGCCACCACATTTGCCTTCTCGGGGTGATACTGTAAATCGATGTCGAAGTCCTTCATCAACTCCAACCATCGTCTTTGCCTCATGTTCAGCTCTTTCTGCGTGAACACATACTTCAAGCTTTTGTGGTCAGTAAAGATTTCCACACGCTCTCCGTATAAGTAATGTTTCCATAACTTAAGTGCAAAGATCACCGCAGCTAACTTGAGGTCATGGGTAGGATAATTCCTCTCATGAGTCCGCAATTGCCTAGATGCATAAGCAATTACTTTCCCATGCTGCTGTAGAACACATCCTAGCCCCTTCCCAGAAGCATCACTGTAAATGGTGAAACCTCCAGAACCTGAAGGTAAAGTCAGAAATGTAGCGGTCGTCAGCCTCCTCTTCAGCTCCTCAAATGCCGCCTGGCAGTCCTCTGACCAGATGTACTCTGCGTCCTTCCGTGTCAGCTTCGTCATGGGTTCAGCTATCCTAGCAAAGTCCTGGACGAACTTTCTGTAATAGCCTGCTAAACCCAGAAAACTCCTGATCTCTGAAACTGACGTCGGAGCCTTCCACGTCTCAACTACAGCAATCTTCCTGGGATCCACCGAGATTCCATCTCCAGTGACTACATGGCCGAGAAACTCCACTCGGTCTAAAAAGAATTTGCACTTCGGCAATTTGGCAAATAATCTCTCCTGCCTCAGAATCCCCAAAACTATCCGCAAGTGCTCTATCGAGTCAAGTTTAACATCGTTCGGCACAAAGGCCGTTGTCTATCGATCCCGTTCAACCGAGCACTCGTACGAGCTTTTGAAAATATTAGACTTATTGTATAGAACATCCCAAGGCACATCGAGAGAGAGCATACACTTCCTTTGTTTTTCCAACCGAGCTTTCAAAACTGAGAAAATCGAAACGAAGTCCAAGGACGTGAAGCCGTGCTCTGATAACAATCTGTCATGCCCCGCTCCCGCAGGAGCGATCGTCCTCGCTAAGGCGTGATGCTGCACGGGCCTAGGTTGCGCCCGTGCAAGGCCAAGTCCAGAAACGGTCGATTTGATCTAGGCCACAGAGTCGCACAGAGTGTCCCCATTTGCAGCAAAAAGTAAATGAACACAAGTAGAAGCGAATTCAAGCTCTTTATTGATATTTAAGAAGTTTACAAGCGGCGCTAGGCCGATATTACAAATCGCTCAAGCTCTCTCTCTCTGAAACATAAAAGGCGTGCCAAGTAGCTTACAAGATGGAATTATTCATGGCGATGTTCCGATACATTATGTCATGTATATGGTGCTCCAGCTCCTTGCAATGCTCCAAGACTGCAGAGATAGCTCTGCGCCTTAGCACGTTCGAGGAAAGCTCCGCACCCGCCGACGTTTCCTGCTTCCTGCAAGCAGACTGTAGGGTTATCAGTACATTATTATGCACTGGTGGGGAGGCTAGCTCGCCCACAATGCTATCATTACCAAACACGTTCCATTTACTTTTGTGCATCTCTATCATTCATTGTCTTTCTAATCTTGCCTTAGGATCAGTTTCATAGCATATTTCATAGCCTATCCCGTGTTGCCAAATTAAGTGTGTGCATGGAAATGAATGCACGACTTACCCATACTTACCGTCCGGCCTTCCCTGTTTCAAGTAAACCAAGTTAGAACAACAGTTTATATAAACTTTCAATATCAAGAGACGTAACTCATGTGGACTTTCAATGTCAAGTGCGAGTCCCTGTCTCGGGTCCTAGCGCGTCGTAGGCGTGTTCTTTAACTCATTTGTACGACGTATTTATTATCATTTGGAGTGATACATTTCAAGTCATTCAGTAGGCACCTGTTCATTTAACTTAGACTACTTTGATTTCAATGCAAAGACTTGCACGTGGATTGCCACCAGCAAAGCCCACCTAATCTATATGCATCGGTCGCTGGCATCACAAGCCATCCTGGACATATTCCCCTTGGTATTTTCTCACCTATTATGGCGTGCAGCTGGTACACCCTGATAGTCTCTTGAAAAATACCCCGCACTTACGTCTCCTGGTGGCCAAGCCCCCCCCAGTTAAGCCCGTAAGCCCCTTTTGATTCCGTCCGGACCGGTAAGTCCTTCACATTTTGACCATGCCGCGGAATCCCTTTCTCTTTACGGTACAGCATACGCCACCCCTCGCTCGTACCGTTTGTCCACGACCATTTCGTATTAACTTGTCTTTTAACATAACGGCTGTCTCTGAGCCGTAGGCTAACCCTTAGCCTTCTTACGTTATCGACCAGGTTGGCGTCCGTGCAGCGCGGGTAGCGAGCCCCGTTGCACGTGCCCGTCACACCTGTCGCTAACCATTCTTTTCTTTCTTATCTTTCATTCATTCATTCTTTTCTTTCTTTCTTTCTTTCACTTGTTCGTCCGTTCATTGGTTCTTTCATATATTCGTTCATTCATTCGTTGATTCATTCATTCACTTATTCATTCATATATTTTGCAACTCCCTGTGCGGGAGTCGCCTTGGCGACCCATTGGTGCCATAGTCTTTCAATATTGCTAAGCTCTACTCGGAACGACTATGTTGATAGTCTTCCCATTTCATTGTTGTAAACTATTCATTGTTTCATTGTTGAACGCAAGCTTGTGCCTTAGCACGAGCGTGGAGCGCGGGCGAGAGTTCTCGTACTTTTCCATATTCTATACAAGCATACAAGTTGGGATTATTCCCTTAGCTAGGTGCGTTGAGTCATTTATTAGCATGCGGGGTGTTATCGCCTAGCGATTTTAGTGATAGTGTCCGTATTATTATGTGTCTAGGCTAAGCACAGACAGGTTCATCGGAGCCACCCACCTTAGCGATGTTTGCATCGGCCGAGCGATACTCCAAGCGCGCCTTTGATAGTCTAAGTCTGGATTCATCTTTGACGGCCCAATACAAGTTTTGTATCGATTCGCATCGATACTTCATCGGGTCGAAGCAACTCTTCGGGTCGACGGCTCGTTTGAGTCGTTGCACTTGTCGGTTGGAATCGGCGTTCCGCTAGGGCGGAGCGGGTCACTACATAATACACCACTCAAAACAAGTCTCGTCCTCGAGACTTCCTGAGTGCAGGTCATCCTACCATTTTTTAACCCATGTCGTGTACGTGTCCTTGACAATTCCTTATTGAATGGCTTTTCATTAATTTTAAAGTTGATGGCCACTTATTCAATTGCTGTGTTTCTTCAACTTGGTTGCTATTTCGACGTATCATGGGACTAAAACGGTCGTACGAGGTGCATTGTAATTCTCAAACACGAGAGTTGTAGGTTGAGGCAAACTCACTCGCTTGTTCATGTGCATCTCAATACCCACTTGCAGCTGCATTCGAGTTCATCACATCGCTGAGTTTGGATCGTGCACATATTCAAGGCGTCCCCCGAATACGTACATTTCAACCAAGCTTAGCGATTAGCAAAGTCGGACAAGCTACTCGTGATAGTTTCGATTTGCCGATCGTTCGCTAAAGTCGATTTGAAACCGAACTCATGTGTATCTCACTATCGTTTATCTCGGTCCTCGAGATGATCCGGTTCGCTTCTCAAGCGTTCTTGTCAACGAAATCAATACGATTTCTTCTTACGGAGTCGATCAAGTCTAAGTAATTTCCGTCCGATTCAAGACCAAGTATCGCACCATCATCGAGTATTTCTTTCTATCAACGATTCAATTCGTTATCCCAACTTTACTTGCGCGTCATCCATTCCTATTATTCCTTTCGTTTGGGGCCAATCTCATCGTCGTTCACGCACACTTCCTATTCCTCGTCCTACTCTAAGTCTTGCTGCCACAAGTCTATCGTCCATCCAGACGATACTGTAAATGCCATCGCACAGGTTCAATCACTCGGCATAGGGTCGTCCGCCTATCCGCTAGGTCAGCTCACAAGGTCATAGTTACAAGTCAAGTCCGTCGCTCATCGTGCAAGGTCGTTGCACGACACTCGCCCCAAATCCTATGGTCAAACCATTTGTTTGCTTGTACGGGTGTTTCTATCCAAGCTCGTGTCACTCAGATTTCTAAACATCGAGCACGATCACCTAATTTACATCAAGACTTACGTTGCACATACTCAATTCCGTTCAATCACCAGTTCTAACCAATTCGTGTATTCGATCACGAGGTCATCCAGCTCGTCAATACATTGCACCCCAATCTCACGTGAGTCCGATTATCCACGGCGGTTCATGAATCACCATGCACGCTCCCGCTGAATAATCGTTCTCATCGGGGCGTAACTCTTGTTTGAGTTTTAGACTAACCCATTCTCGATACGCGGATTGGACCTACTCAATCCTCAAGTTCAATCTTTCAAGCACATAAATTCATTCTCGAGTCCACCTTCACGTCAAACCACAAGTCGAAGCATACAAATTGCCACGCCATACAAGTGCCGATCACTCCCGCTGTACGAATCACCATACCAGCGCTCACGCGGAGTGATAGCCCTAGTCGGCGTGACGCATGTGCGAGGCTGAAGTTGCGCTCGCATAAGACAAGAACGTCAACGTTGTAGTTATCGACGAAGCAAATCCAAACATTCCATTTCCTCCAAGCCAAGATCTCTATTCGATAGTCCGACCGTCATACGTTCAACTAGAAAATCCTCGAGCCAAGTCTATCTTTTCCTCGACACATTTTTAACATCCAAGTATAGCATCCAACGGAACAATGACATTTGCAACGGCCGTTATTCGCCGAGTCAGAGTGCCCCCGAGTTATCGCATATCGATCTTTGATACGCCTCAATACCATCGACGATATGCGTAACCTGACGATCTTCCTTTGCAACCAATTTCGAGTCGTGCGACGATGCCGTTGTCCGAGTTGGATATTCCACAATTTCATTTAATATTCAAGATCAAGTTCCATCACTCTTCCTCAAGCTCATTTCAAGATCGTTGTTCTAAACCCAAGTCACACTTTCTTTGAATCAATCCGAAATCGTACGCACGATCCTCTAGGTTTCCTCGATCAAGACCATTCATTTCCATTCATCATTTCGAACCATTTTCTAACTCGCGTTGTCCATTGACAAGTTGTCCAACGACATCTCGTTCGGGACTTTTGAAGTCACAACCAACTAAGCGTGACACATTCTAAGGCTTTGCGCGATTGCATCGTCTCGCCAACATACTCGTTCTATCCGTAAATCCTTTAGTCTCGCTCGAACAATTTCTATGACGTCCATACACCACTCAGGGTTCGAGCCACTCGACTAGTCATCGACACTCATTTTTATTCTTCTCCGAGCCTATCACATACACCACTCGGATTCAAGCCATACGATCTAGTCCTCAATCACGTTTGCGTCATGCGCTAAGGTATCCTTCAGATTCGTTTGACGAATCTCTAGCGTAATCGCTCACGTCGCCTCGACGTACTAAGTCGTTCGCACTAATCCTCAAAATCCAAGCCAATCTTTTGGTACGCCTAAGCGTTAACTCGATAGCGTTCCTATCGATAGACACTCAAAGTGTATCTCCGTTCTCGATCGAGCGATACTTGATATCGCTCGCAACCCGATTGTACCCAAAAGTCGAGGTGCGCAACACGCGGACTAAGTTGTACCGCATAACCATCTCGTGCGGACTACATTCCGAGTTTGCACGCTCAATTGCTAGGGTCATCGTAGGATTAGTTAGGCATGCACGCGACATGTTGACTTTGCATGTGTTCTCTATCGAGTCAAGTTTAACATCGTTCGGCACAAAGGCCGTTGTCTATCGATCCCGTTCAACCGAGCACTCGTACGAGCTTTTAAAAATATTAGACTTATTGTATGGAACATCCCAAGGCACAATGAGAGAGAGCATACACTTTCTTTGTTTTTCCAACCGAGCTTTCAAAACTGAGAAAATCGAAACGAAGTCCAAGGACGTGAAGCCGTGCTCTGATACCAATCTGTCACGCCCCGCTCCCGCAGGAGCGATCGTCCTCGCTAAGGCGTGATGCCGCATGGGCCTAGGTTGCGCCCGTGCAAGGCCAAGTCCAGAAACGGCAGATTTGATCTAGGCCATAGAGTCGCACAGAGTGTCCCCATTTGCAGCAAAAAGTAAATGAACACAAGTAGAAGCAAATTCAAGCTCTTTATTGATATTTAAGAAGTTTACAAGCGGCGCTAGGCCGATATTACAAATCGCTCAAGCTCTCTCTCTCTCTGAAACATAAAAGACGTGCCAAGTAGCTTACAAGATTGAATGATTCATGGCGATGTTCCGATACATTATGTCCTGTATATGGTGCTCCAGCTCCTTGCAACGCTCCAAGACTCCAGAGATAGCTCTGGCATCTTAGCTCGTTCGAGGAAAGCTCCGCACCCGCCGACGTTTCCTGCTTCCTGCAAGCAGACTGTAGGGTTATCAGTACATTGTTATGCACTGGTGGGGAGGCTAGCTCGCCCACAATGTTATCATTACCAAACACGTTCCATTTACTTTTGTGCATCTCTATCATTCATTGTCTTTCTAATCTTGCCTTAGGATCAGTTTCATGGCATATTTCATAGCCTATCCCGTGTTGCCAAATTAAGTGTGTGCATGGAAATGAATGTACGACTTACCCATACTTACCGTCCGGCCTTCCCTGTTCCAAGTAAACCAAGTTAGAACAACAGTTTATATAAACTTTCAATATCAAGAGACGTAACTCATGTGGACTTTCAATGTCAAGTGCGAGTCCCTGCCTCGGGTCCTAGCGCGTCGTAGGCGTGTTCTTTAACTCATTTGTACGACGTATTTATTATCATTTGGAGTGATACATTTCAAGTCATTCAGTAGGCACCTGTTCATTTAACTTAGACTACTTTGATTTCAATGCAAAGACTTGCACGTGGATTGCCACCAGCAAAGCCCACCTAATCTATATGCATCGGTCGCTGGCATCACAAGCCATCCTGGACATATTCTCCTTGGTATTTTCTCACCTATCATGGCGTGCGGCTGGTACACCCTGATAGTCTCTTGAAAAATACCCCGCACTTACGTCTCCTGGTAGCCAAGCCCCCCCCCCCCAGTTAAGCCCGTAAGCCCCTTTTGATTCCGTCCGGACCGGCAAGTCCTTCACACTTTGACCATGCCGCGGAATCCCTTTCTCTTTACGGCACAGCATACGCCACCCCTCGTTCGTACCGTTTGTCCACGACCATTTCGTATTAACTTGTCTTTTTAACATAACGGCTGTCTCTGAGCCGTAGGCTAACCCTTAGCCTTCTTACGTTATCGACCAGGTTGGCGTCCGTGCAACGCGGGTAGCGAGCCCCGTTGCACGTGTCCGTCACACCTGTCGCTAACCATTCTTTTCTTTCTTATCTTTCATTCATTCTTTCTTTTCTTTCTTTCTTTCTTTCACTTGTTCGTTCGTTCATTGGTTCTTTCATATATTCGTTCATTCATTCGTTGATTCATTCATTCACTTATTCATTCATACATTTTGCAACTCCCTGTGCGGGAGTCGCCTTGGCGACCCATCGGTCCTATAGTCTTTCAATGTTGCTAAGCTCTACTCGGAACGACTATGTTGATAGTCTTCCCGTTTCATTGTTGTAAACTATTCATTGTTTCATTGTTGAACGCAAGCTTGTGCCTTAGCACGAGCGTAGAGCGCGGACGAGAGTTCTCGTACTTTTCCATATTCTATACAAGCATACAAGTTGGGATTATTCCCTTAGCTAGGTGCGTTGAGTCATTTATTAGCATGCGGGGTGTTATCGCCTAGCGATTTCAGTGATAGTGTCCGTATTATTATGTGTCTAGGCTAAGCACAGACAGGTTCATCGGAGCCACCCACCTTAGCGATGTTTGCATCGGCCGAGCGATACTCCGAGCGCGCCTTTGATAGTCTAAGTCTGGATTCATCTTTGACGGCCCAATACAAGTTTTGCATCGATTCACATCGATACTTCATCGGGTCGAAGCAACTCTTCGGGTCGACGGCTCGTTTGAGTCGTTGCACTTGCCGGTTGGAATCGGCGTTCCGCTAGGGCGGAGCGGGTCACTACAGGTGCTCCCCATGGAGAAGCACTGGATCGAATGAAACCCTTTTTCAACAGGTCATCAATCTGCTCTTTCATCTCTATGGCCTCCTTGGGATTCACTCTATAGCAAGCCCGGGATACTGGTGATGAACCCGGCACTAAATCTATAGTGAACTCCACATCTCTGTCAGACGAAAGTCCTAGAAGATCCTCTGGGAATACATCCATAAACTCCCTAATGATAGGGTGTGGCGGTGTTGCATCCCCGACTGTCGCACAATAGTTCGGCTCTAGGCTGATCTCCGGCCCTGTCCTCCTGACTCTGAATGGTGCTGTGCCTGGGGGACTGAACAAAATACTACCCTCATGGCAATCTATAGATGCATGGGCGTAGCTAAGCCAGTCCATCCCCAATATGATATCATAATCGGGGAGTGGCATCACAAAGAATCGCCCCCTGAACTCTCTCCCGGCTATAAAAATAGAACATCTATAGATAGATCTAATAGGCACTGGTCCTCCTCCCGTCATCACTCTACTAATCTCCGCAGTAGGTGTAGCTACTAGATGATGTTTATGCATAAACTCTAATGATAGAAAGCTATGAGATGCACCAGAATCAAACAAACATACAGCTAGAAAGTATGCAAATAAACATGACCTGTGATGACGTCAGCTAAGTAATCTGGCTCCGAAACCTGCTCCGGCTCCGGCTCAATGGCTAGACTATAAACCCTCCCCTGAGGTCCCTTCTGCTACTGCAGATGCTGCCCGAACCTCTGCTGCTGAGTCGGGAGCGGTCCTCTAGTCTTCGCTACTGGGCACTCTCGAAGCTGATGCGTGGCAGACCCACAAGCCAAACACTTGCCCCAACTTCTTCCTGCAGATGGAAGCGTCGTGGCCTACCCTCTTGCAGAATGCACAAATACCTCCCCTCGGCTGCTGTCGGGGTCCCGGAGCTCTAACTGGCGGGGTCTGATGATGTGATATAGGGGACGGTAAGTCTGCTGGGGTGGCGTCGGTGCTCTCTGGAAAGCCTGACGCTTGGACGGTCCCTCATGATGTACAGAAGCCGGCCTCTTGCATGACAGAAGATGCTCCTCGATGCCCGAGCTAACTCTAGGCTCTGGCAGTAGTCAGTCGTACCGTTCGCCACTATAAGAATGCCAATGTCTGGAACTAGACCATGGCAAAACCTACGGGTCATCTCCTCTGGATCAGCAACCAGACTAGGAGCGAAACGGCTCAGGCGACTAAACTCTGCCGCATACTCGTCAACAGAACGGTTCCCCTGCTGGATGTTCTGGAATCGTAGCCCCATGGCTACTCTAGCAGTGGTCGAGAAAAACTTCTTCTTGAACTGGGTCTTGAACTGGTCCCAGGTGGCTCTATCTCTCGCGAACAACGGCTCATTCCTGAACCAGACTCCTGCTAAGTCTATCAGCAGAAATCCTGCTGCCTCGACCTGAAGGTCATCCGGCATCCTAACTCCCAGAAGCTTCCTCTCTACAGAATCTAGCCAGTCATCAGCTACTACTATGCCCTCAGTCCCTGAGAACTCCTTGGGATTCAGACCCATGAAGTCCTTGACCGTCTCATTCTCTGCCGTGGCTCTACATGTGGTGTGACCACGGGACGTCCCTCAGAATGCTCCATGCTCTGGCGGAGTAGGATAGTCTGCTCCTGATGGGTTGTTAGGAACCCCTAGATCAGTGTGAGCAGCTGGGTCCCGTCGAGTGTGACGGAAGCCTGGGTGGGTATAGTGATAGGGGGTGGTGGAAGTATCGGGGCCTGCTGGGACTGGGATGTGGAAGGTGGAATGGTCTGCGGATCTGTGGAGTGGGGGAATGTGGTAGGTGGAGGTGTATCAGTCGACTGGTCAGCTGACTGGATAAGGAGGGCCCCATTCCGGGGGTAACATACTGGGATGAATGAGTAAGCACTATCTAAATTACACATAAAAGACTTATAAGGACTTATTTAAAGTAAGCAATCATATGCAAGAAAATCTAATTATAATAGCAAACATGTGATGTATTTTTATGTTGCAATCCTAGCATTCCTCTAAGTGTTCTA